>CM062817.1:2025321867-2025404367 GCA_031772625.1 Pinus tabuliformis | reverse complement strand
CTACAGGAGTTAGAGATGTTCCTACATATATTTAGAGAGGTTATGGTTGCTGATTGAGAAGCTAGAGGTGTTGGTCTTGGTAGTAAGGTTGGAAGAAGAGGTATTTCATGTCATTGAATTGCTCTGATCTTATTTCATCAGCTGTAGACTTGACATAGAGGTTTGGAGGAGTGATTAGATGCTGAAGAAAGTGTTTCATCGGTTGGTAGAGGTTCATGGCTGAGAAATTGATGTTTTATCTTAGATTTAGCCTTAGTCACATGGACACATGCTCATCAGAGCGACTGAAAATCTCCAGTCACATGGAGGCAGGCTCATGAGAGCAACTATGACTTTCAAACACATGGAGATAGTGCGATGGGAGCGACCGAGGTTTTTCATGAGATTTTCTCAATGCCTCATGCTAATCAGGTAATGTTTATGTTATGGCAACATCCTTGATCGAGACTCTTTGGTTTAGGTTATAAAATTTTGTGGGACCTCCAGAAGCTAATCAAAGTTGAAAACATTGAAAATGCAAGTGGATTTAGTGGTTGATAGAGTAAATGAGTTGAATCTGGATCAAATCTAGCATATGAATAGAGTTGTGAAGCTCAATAGTTCTTGGTAATTATTGGGTTGAGCATTTGAGTTCATCTACATATTGGAGGAAGCTAAATGCTAATATGGTTTAGTATTGTGTCTGTTGAGTGAGTGTGGAGGATTGTGTGCAAGCTGCATGTGTTGTCTAGTACAAATTGTTTGAAGCAGTTTGCAGTTGTAGCAGCAATGAGCTGAAGTATGTTTCAACCATCATATTGGAGTAGTGGTTTATGAGATTGTGTGGCATCTAGTGGAGATTTTGGAGATGGTCTTCTTCTATTTTGTTCTTCAAGTTTCTTTGGAGCTTTTGATTCAGAACGATGGTGTTTCTCTGATGTTCATGTTGAACATATTGTGAGTCTAGTATGAAAATATATGAAACGAGGCTCACATGGAGGAAGTGAAGGCACGAAGGCTTTAGAGTATACAGTGACTTGGCATATTTAATAGAGGGAAGAGATTTCTCCATCCAATAGGAGTTGGATAGTCCAATGGTAGCTGGGCAAGGATTTTTGATTGTGGTGGCCTTCAACGGATGGTATTATGTAGATTCGAGAGAGAAACCATTTCCTATTTGATAGGTGCAAGCATACTGTGAAATAGGTCGAGTCTTTCGACTATGGGTGTAGCTAATCCATGTACAATTTGTTCAACTATTTAATAAAAGAATTGAGCAGTGCAACAACAGTATGGTGGTTTTTTTCCCAGTGAAGGGTTTTCCACCAAAAACACTTGTGTCTATTGTGTTGATTGATTTTATGGTTGCATATTTATTTTGATGCTCTGATCTATGGTTTTTTGTTTCAGTTCATGCATGGTTAAATATTAATTAATTGGATACATTTTTTATATGTGCCATCACTACTGATTCACCCCCCCTCTTAGTAGTGATCTAGTTTGCAATATTTAGTATCAGAGCGGGGCTCTCGGGTGCAGCTTGATTGTTAGAGAGTGGATCTTGGATATTTTGGTAGAATTTTTGCAAATTTTTTGAAATGGATCAACAAGGAATTCCAATGCTTCATAAAGGTAAATTTGCAACTTGGAGAGCAAAGTTGGATTCATATTTTCTATCTCTTGATGAAAATATTTTGTTGTCTGTAGAGTATGGAGTTAGAGATGTTTTTAATGAAAAATATAAAGAGATTATTTTGCATGGAATTCCAAGATCTAATAAGTTGTATGTGAAGCATTGTGAGACTACCAAAGAAATGTTTAATAGGTTGCAAAATTTGTATCTTGGAGGAAAATTGCATTTTTCATAAATGGAGAAAAATGTAAAGGATTATACTTTTGTTGCAGTAACTAATCAATCCTCCTCGCTAGAAGATGAAGGTACTAGTTATTGTATTGATAGATCGAGCATTAGTTGCAAAAATGATGAGTAATCCAAGGTGAAGGCACTAGAAGTGGAGATTCAAAGACTCTCAAGGCTGAAAATAGAGATCAACGAATGTTATTGCAAATGTTTGATGAAAATGAGTGTGAATTCAAAGAAGAAATTTCAGATTTGAAAATTTAGCTGCAAGAAGGAATGAAGATTGAGATTGGAATGAAGAAGAAATACAATGTGTTGGAGGATGGATGCCAAAGATTGAAGGAAAAATTAGTGAGGTTTAGATCTAGTGCTCAAGTTTCAACAAGTAAATATGAAATTGTTGGAGCAGCTAGTTGCAACAAAAATAATAAGAATCAAGAGCCATGCATTAAGAAGAAGAATAAGAGGAGGTCCAAGAAGAAGAATATAATTGGAAGGTGTTATAATTGTGGAATTCGTGGTCACATAGAAATGGTGTGCATAAATGGAGAGATTAATCTCTCTCATCAAAAGGAGAAACCCAAGGAGAAGCAACAACAAACATGCATGCAAAGGAAATCTCCATCCATCAAGTATGATAATCCTTTTTATAGTTACTGTTTCTCATGCAATGATTTTGGCCATAGGGATATTGATTGCAAGGCATATGCAAGGAATGGAAATTATACCAATAGAACACATTAACTTGTTCCTCTATTCCTTGGTCACATTAGATGTTTTGTGTGTGACAATATTGGACATAGGGCAAAGGATTGCAAGTTGCCCATGTGTTTCAGGAATTCCAATCAAAAAATGAAAGGACAATCGCACAAGAAGAAGAAGGATCAACAAATGAAAGTATGGAGGAGAAAAGAGCAACATGGAACTCCCACAAAAATTTGAGCCCCACATGGTCACAGGAGGAGCATATGGTTGCATCACGAGTTGCATGCAAATCCTTATTTATGTAACCATATCAGATAGTGTTAACAAAGAAAAATATGCATTTTTAGAGATGCATGTGTTCAGGGGGAGTTCATGAGGTTTGAAGTGTATTTTCATTGAAAATCTATTTTATTGAAGTTTGATTTTAGTTGGATCATCCATGTACATCTGTTGATTGTTTTGGACCAGCTATATGTTTTAGTTTTTATTGATGCTATTGATGATACATAAGCCATATAGTTATTCTTATGTGCATTGTCTAGGTGTGATGAGGGATCACACATTCAGGGGGAGAATTTGTGCTTCCAATTGGACTTGTGGTTGTTGGCATCATGCTCACTTTGGAGGAGTTTTATTGTGCTTATTTATCATGAGTGTGTTGCAGGAATGGAGCTTTTGATGTTGCTTCCATATAGCTCCAAAATCATATATTTTGCATGATATAGTTGGTATATTGATGATGATCATATTGCTGTATGATATTTATGTCATGTGTTGTCATGCATGTGCTACTGATATGGAGATCAGATGATGTGTTGGAGCTAGTTCATCTAGAGTATGAATATTATTGCTTATGTTTTCATTTCTAGATGAATCTTGCATGCTGTTGATATGTATTAAATGGATGAGTTATGATGTTGTTGTTGCACAAAGAGATTATGTTGCTGCCTATAGTATGCATTTACATGGTTGATATAAGATGAATATATTGCTGCTCATATATGGAGTATACATGTTTTGCTCCTCTCTATTTTTTTCTTTATGCCTCATTGATGATTTGTTGCTACTCATGATGTTTTGGCATGATAGATGTTGCTGCATGGTCTTTGCACTCATGGAGAGATTTCACATACTACTAATGTTATTGTTGCTAGTTATTGATATGCTTCTCATAATTTGAGATGATGATACTTTATGTTGATGATTGATGAGCCTCATGTTGATGTGGATATATTTGCTATTGTTATTATGACAAATTGCTGCTACCGGTTGATTTTGTTGATGATGGACATATGGAGCATGGTGGATGCTAGTCGTTATCATGATTTTACTGTAGGATATTCATTGATGGGATGGTGATGGCCAAGGTGTTGAGTAACCATGACTAGCATATTTTGTTGTTAGTACCCCTATTATTTTTGATACATTTGGAGAGCTTATGTTATAGCTCGTGGAGGCCTTGTACTCGATGGATATGCCATGTATTACATTTTTATTGCTGCTTCATATGGAGCATATGTTGATGCTCATTGATGCCATCTATTCATGATATTTCAAATTTTGGGCATGTATAGATGAGAACACATTTATGTGCATATGTAAAAGCCATGTATTGTCATTGTGTCATATTTTGGGTGTATTTCTCATGGAGAGACCCATGGTGTTTACTATGTCTTGAGCTATGTATGGGTCAATGGGAGTCCAAGTCATGTTTCATCTTGTATATCGTTGATGTAGCCCCACATATTGGGTGCATGATGTAAACTTGGGTCCATAGAGTCATGGTTGGTGATAGGAGAGTTCATATGTCAGTCCTGTGTATTTGTCACAACCATGTATTTTCTCCATGAAGCATTATATTGTATTGTACTTCATTGGATATCATTGTACAAAGTCAGTTAGAGTCATGGTCCATGAGTAGTAGTCTCTTGCACTTAGCAAGGAGGCTCATTACAACAAGCATATGTGTTGCTTCAAAAACAAAGAGAGTATGTGTTGCTGTCCCATTACATGCTTAGGGGGAGCATGTTCAGTTTCAGAGATGGCATTGGTTAGAGATCTGTTGGTAGCTGAGTTTCTTGGTCTACACTAGCCTTACATCAACATGATGTTGTGTATGATAGGGGGAGAACTTCTCTCATTTGACACATTATTGGCATTGTTCTCAAGTGTAGGTATGGCCCTTTTCCATTGATGTCAAAGGGGGAGATATTTTGGATGGATAGTTGCAGCTCCAATATATAGAGATTAGCCTCACATGTTTTTGAGGTTGACATCAATGCCAAAGGGGAAGTTTGTTGGCATTATAATGTTGGCATTGACGTCAAAATGTTGGAGGTGCTGCATATGCATGTGAGATGGATGTTTGGCTTGGTGGTCTTGTTAGTTGGAATTGATGTCAACATACCCATGACTAGACCTTATGGAGGTGATGTGATGTTGGATTGAGGTTGTCATGTTGTTGTTGGTTGGAGATGCTGCTACTGTAGGTGGTTGGAGTGTTTCTCTAGGTGTTGCATAGTTGCATATGCTTCTACATGTATAGGAATAATTGTAGTTATTTCTACATGTGTTGAGATGTGGTTGCTTGTGTTGGAGGTGCCACTATTAGTATTGGAGGAAATTGTGTGACATGATGTGGCTGTTGTAGGAGTTGGAGATGCTACTACAAGAGTTAAAGATGTCGCTACAAATGTTTAGAGAGGTTTTGGTTGTTGCTTGAGAATATGGAGGTGTTGGTCTTGGTACTAAGGTTGGAAGAATAGGTCTTGCATGTCATTGCCTTTTTCTTAGCCTATTTTATCAGTTGAAGACTTGACATATAGGTTTGGAGGAGTGATCAGATGCTGAAGAAGTTGTTCCATCAATTGGCATAGGTTCATAGCTAAACAATTGATGTTTTACCTTAGCTTTAGCCTTAGTCAGATGGAGACAGGCTCATCGGAGCAGTTGAAAAGCTCCAGTCGCATGGAGGCAATATCACAAGAGTGAGTGTGACTTCCAGACACATGGATACAATGCTGTGGGAGTGACTGGTGTTTTTCACGATATTTTCTATACATTCCTCGCGCTGATCAACTAATTTTTATGTTGTGGTGACATCCTTGATAAAAAATTTTCGATTTATGGTCAGAAACGTTTGTGGGCCTCCAGAAGCTAATCAAACTTGAAAATATAAAAAAGGAAAGTGGATTTAGTGGTTGATAGAGTCAATGAGCTGAATCCAGATCTTTAAATATAGCATATGAAAAAAGTTGTGAAGCTCAATAGTTCTTGGTAATTATTGAGTTTAGCACTTGAGTTCATCTACATATTAGAGGAAGATCAATGCTAGTATGGTTGAGTCTTGTGTGTGTGGAGGATTATGTGCAAGCTACATTTGTTTTCTAGTGCAAAATTTATGAAGCAATTTGCAGTTGTAGAAGCAATGAGATGAAAAATGTTTCAACCATCAGATTTGAGTAGTGGTTGATGATATTGTGTGGTAGCTAGTGGAGATTTTGGAGATTGTCTTCTCCTATTTTTTTCTTTAGTTTTTGTTGGATATTTTGATTCAAAATGATGGTGTTGTTGTGATGTTTGTGTTGAATAGATTGGGAGTCTAGTATGAAAATGTATGAAATGAGGCTCACATGGAGGAAATGAAGGCACAAAGGCTTCAGAGTATACAGTGACTTGGCAGATTCAGTAGAAGGAAGAGATTTCTCTATCCTATAGGAGTTGGACAGTACAATGGAAATTGAGCAAAGGATCATTGATCATGGTGGCCTTCAGCGAATGGTAGTCTGTATATCTGAGAGAGAAACAATTTCCTGTCCGATAGGTGCTAACATATTGTGAAAGAAGTTGAATCTTCCAACTATGGGTGTACCTAATCCATGTACAATTTGTTCAACTATTTAAATAATAGTTGAGCAACATAGCAACAATAAGGTGTTTTTTTCCCGGTGAAGGGTTTTCCACTAGAAACACTTGTGTCTATTGTGCTGATTGATTTTATGGTTACATGTTTATTTTGATGCTCTTATCTATGGTTTTTTGTTTTAGTTCATGCATGGTTAAATATTAATTAATGGGAGAAAAAATTTATATGTTCCATCACTACTGATTCATCCCCCCCTCTCAGTAGTGATCTAGTTTCCAACATCCTTTTCCAAAGCATGAACTTGTACAAAATTTTGATTTTTGGTAGCATCGGATGTGCTCTAGCCTTGAAATTTAGAGGCGAGGCTAAGGCACATGAGATATCCAAGACCTAGAAATCATTTTGAGAAATTCCACCCGGATGAGGAGCTATTAAAATAATTAATATTTTTAATGGGTTCCTAAGTCTAAACTTAGGAAAATAAAAATATTAATGAGTATTAATAAAGATAAGGGTGAGAAGCTTCTAAGAGACAAGGATCAATTCTGTTTTAGTATTAGCCGTTGATTAGGGACTTAATCTCAGCCATTGATTCGTCAACAGGAAAAGTATAAGAGAAGACTTGAGGATCATTTGGAGACACACCAACAGATACTCAGTATCTCAAGGAAAATCGATTCTCAAGTAGAGGAGATCGATTTCAGAGGGAGAGTTGCAGGGTGGAGGAAGAGGAGGGCATAAAAAACATGCAATGATAGAGGAGGAGGTGACACAGGGATAGTGGGAGACAACGTGGAGAGAGACATAGTCTAGAGGAGAGACACAGAGCCTACGCAGGCTGACGCAAAGGGACATAGAGCCACTCAGAGCCACGCTGGGCCACGCAGAGTGATGCAGGGGTGACGCAAAAGTGGAAGCAGGGTCTCCAAAGTGTCAGAAGGTTTCAAAGCGAAAGTCTTAGGTGTTTTCTTTTAGTTTCTCTGTAAAATCATTCCTTGTAAAAAAAGTTGCTGCTAAAGATTAATAAAGCCCTCATTTGCTACACCGGTTTTCCCACATTGGGTTTTTCCAGGGACAGTTGTCCAAAAATAAGTGTTTTGATGTGATTAGTTCTTGTGCATGCATTTTTATCTTGGTAATTGTGTGATAACTGTAGTAGAATTTATTTTAATATTCACTGAAGGGATTTCGTAAATAACTTATTGTGAATAATAAGTAGGTGAAATAAATCAATTGCTGTAGTAGTAGAATTTCAGTTTAGAAATTTTCACATGGTATCATAACAGAGATTCAGCTACAGGAGAAGAAAATTGATTATGGGTCAAGAGCATGATGCAGAGGCATCCATTCAAGGGGAATCACGTAGATTTCTAGAAGAATGCACAAGGGACATAAAATACGATTAGTTTATGTTAGCTTCAAGATTGGAAGAAGAAGTCGCTTGCTTAGGAAGCTATGCCTCCTCGGAGGTTTGGTTTATAGATAGAAGAGCTTCTTGGCATATGCCAGGAATCCGAGAATGTTTTTCAGATTATTAGGAAGAAAGGATGAAATTTTAGATCACCATGGGAATAAGGCAAAGTGTACTCCAGTAGGAAGAGGTACTGTAGTTTTTCAAACTGAAGCAGGAGAGCGGCTTAAAGCAACCAATGTGCTGCATGTGCCAGGATTGGGGATGAACTTACTTTCCGTATCTCAACTTCAGAATAAGGGCTATGAAGTTTTCTTCATTAAGGAGAGATTATATGTCAAACAACCGAGTTAGAAAAAGAAGGCCCAAATTGGAATCAGAAGCAATGGTTGTACAGGTTGCAACTAGAATCACCAATGGCACTGATAGGAAGTAATGGAGACAAAGATTTGAATGAACTATGGCACAGGGGGATGGGACACTTACACCATGGGGCTCTGAGAATTCTTAGGAAAAAAGTATTAGGAGTTCCATAACTAAGTACTGAACGAGATGATGTATGCAGAGGGTGCACTCTGGGAAAGTATGCCAAAGCAACATTTTTCAAAAGTAACAATAGGGCTAAGAGTGTGCTAGGATTGATACACTCAGAAATATGTCGACTGATGTCCACAAAAGCTCTTAGTGGTGCCAAATACTTCATCACCTTCATTGATGACCATTCTAGGATGACTTGGATCTACTTTCCGAAAACTAAGGATGAGGTTTTCGTCCGATTCAAAGGGTTCAAGGCTCTAGTGGAGAATCTGGCAGGAAAGAAGATAAAAGTGTTGCGCTCAGATAATGGTGGAGAGTATGTTGACAAGGACTTCACCGATTTTTTCGATAAGAAAGGCATCAGAAGAGAGTGGGCATCTCCCTACAATCCAGAGAAAAATGGAATAATAGAAAGGAAAAACAAGACTATTTTGGAAGAAACTAGGGCAATGATGTATGATCAGGATATGCCTAAATCCTGTGGGTAGAAGCATGCAACACGATAGTTTATGTCCAGAACAGGACTCCTCATAGGGCATTAGGAAAAATCACTTCGGAGAAGGTATTCACTGAGAATATACCTGAAGTCAGTCATTTCAGGATATTTGGGAGTTTAGCGTATTGCTGTATACCTGAAGAGAAGAGAAAGAAATTAGATCAAACTGTCGAGAAACGATATCTTGTGGGATATAGCGAGAATGCTAAGGCATATAGATTCTATCTTCTAGGGAGTAGGAAGGTAGTAGCTTAGTAGGATGTAAAGTTCATGGAGGATAGAGCTTTCAGGAAATCTCAAGAAATGCGTTTCGAGGAGTAGTCGAAATATGAACCATTGGTCAAACCACTTCAACCAGCGGAAACTAGTACCAGAAATTCTCCTGAAGACAAAGCTTCAGAATAGGAGGAATCCCAGGAATAGGAAGTGCTGATAGATGTGCCTAATACCAGCAGAAGAAGGAGCCAGGAACTCTGACAGATTCTACGGGATGCAGAAGACTTCATTGGTGCACCCAGGAGTAGTAAAAGGAAGCGAAGATAACCAAACAAATACCAAGCCTTAGTAGCTCAGGTTGGGGAACCTTCTAATTTTTAGGAGGCTGTTCAACATCAAGTATGGGTGGATGCTATGGTGGAGGAATACAACTCTATAATGGTCAATGATGTCTGGGAAGTGGTACCTAGGCCTCAGGATAGATCAGTGGTAGGTTCAAGATGGATCTACAAGGTGAAATATGCTGCAGACAACAATATAGAGAAATACAAAGCCAAGTTTTTGGCTAAGGGGTATACTCAGAAGATATGAAGAAAAATTCACCCCAGTAGCCAGGTATACTTCTATTAGAAGCATGATATCTCTTGTAGCTTAGATGGGGTGGGAGATTCATCAGATGGATGTCAAGACGACATTCTTGAATGGGGTAATAGAAGAGGAAGTATACATTGAACAACCAGAAGGTTTTGAGACACATGAGAAGACATATAATGTATGAAGATTAAAGAAAGCCTTGTATGGGCTTAAACAGACACCTAGGGCATGGTACAGTCGAATTTATGGCTACTTGCAGAAGATGGCATTCATCAAGAGTGACACAGACCCTAATATCTACTATCTAGTTCTAGAGAATGAGCCTCTAATCCTAGTGTTATATGTGGATGATCTCTTCCTGACAGGATCATCTAGGCTTATCAAAGGCTGCAAGAAGAACCTAGCCACAAAATTCGACATGAAGGATTTGGGACAAATGCATTATTTCCTGGGGTTGGAAGTCTGGAAGCAGCAGGGTGAGATCTTCCTTGGACAAGGGAGATATGCTACAAAAATCTTGAAGAGATTTATGATGCATGACTGTAGACCTATGGCTACTCCAATGATCATAAACTAGAAGAAGATTGATGCATCAAAAGATAAAGACGTTGATCCCACCTTGTACAGACAACTTATAGGGTCCTGATTTATCTCATCAATACCAGGCCATGGATTTGTTATGTTGTCAACACCCTCAGTTAGTTCATGGTGGAACCTAAGATGGCGCACTGGGAAACAACCAAACATGTTCTCAAGTATATACAAGGAAAAATCAAGCATGGAATATTGTACACTAGAGGAAATGGTATCAGGATGAGTGGGTTCACTGATGCAGATTGGGCTGGAAGTTCAGTAGATCGGAAAAGTACAACTTGGTATTGTTTCAACATTGGATCAGGAATGACCTCATGGTGCAGCAAACATAAATCTGTGGCTCTGAGCTCAGCTGAAGTAGAATATATGGAAGCTATCACATCTTCGTGCGAAGCCATATGGCTTAGGAAATTTCTTGTGAATCTATTAAGGAGAAGGATGGAAGCAACCATGATCATGTGTGATAAACAAAGTTGCATCAAGCTCTATAAGAATCCAGTATTTTATGATCGGTCGAAGCACATTCATATCAGGTTTCACTTTGTCAGAGACTGTGTCCAACAAGGGGCAATACAGTTGAGATACACTCCTACAAGAGAATAGGTGGCAGACATCCTCACCAAGGCTCTAGGAAGAATAAAGTTTGTTTATTTCAGGGATAATATGGGGATGGTAGCAGTGGCAGTGCTATGGGTAGCATGATGCAGCATGTTGAGAGGGAGATGTAGTACAGGTGCGACAATGGCAGTGGCAGTGTCATGGGAAGCAGTACATGAAGAAAATGTGCAGGGGATGTAAGGCAATAGGCCAAGCATCAACACAGGTACTGATGTGGAAGATCAATGTAATGTTTCTATAGTGAAACATGGCTAGAGCACATTCCTCGCTAAGAGGGAGTGTTGATTTTTGGTAGCATCAGATGTGATCTAGCATTTAAATTTGGAGGAGAGGCTAAGGAACATGAGATCTACAAGACCCAGAAATAGTTTTGAGAAATTCCACCTAGATGAGGAGTTATTAAAATGATTAATATTTTTAATGGGTTCCTAAGTCTAAAATTAGGAAAATAAAATTATTAATGAGTATTAATAAAGATAAGGGTGAGAAGCTTATAAGAGATGAGGATCAAGTCTATTTTAATCTTAGCTATTGATTAGGGACTTAATCTCGACCGTTGATTCTTCAACAGAAAAAGTGTAAGAGAAGACTTGAGGATCATTTGGAGACACACCGACAGATACTCAGTATCTCAAGGAAAATCGATTCTCAAGTAGAGGAGATCGATTTCAGAGGGAGAGTTGCAGGGTGGAGGAAGAGGAGGGCATCAACAGCAGGTAGTGATAAAGGAGGAGGTGACGCAGGGACAATGGGATATAGAGAAAAGAGAGACATAGTCCATAGGAGAGACGTAGAGCCTACGCAGGTCGAGGCAGAGAGATGCAGAGCCACTCAGAGCCACGTTGGGCCACACAGAGTCACACACAGGTGACACAAAAGTGGGAGCAGGGTCTCCAAGGTGTCAGAAGGTGTCAAAGGGAAAGACTTAGGTGTTTTCTTTTAGTTTCTATGTAAAATCATTCATTGTACAAGGAATTGCTATTGAAGATTGATAAAATCCTCATCTTCTGTATTGGTTTTCTCACATTGGGTTTTTCCGGGGACAATTGTCCAAAAATATATGTGTTGATGTGATTGGTTCTTGTGCATGAATTTTTCTCTGGGTAATTGTGTGATAACTGTAGTAGAATTTATTTTAATACTTACTGAAGGGATTTTGTAAATAACTTATTGTGAATAATAAGTAGGTGAAATAAATCAATTGCTGCAGTAGTAGAATTTCAGTTTAGAATTTTTCACACAACATACCACATATCTAATTTTTCATATATGATTCTAAATTTTTTACCTAAGGAATTTTTGTATGCCTCCTTAGATCTCTAAAAAGTTCATAGTTTAAAATGTCCTAGAAAATAGGTTACAAAAAAAGTTCCAAGATGACCTATTTAGAAATTGATTTTAGGATCATTTAGCTCCATAAGGAATATCTGCAAAATTATAGCGAAACAAAGTTTGAAATTTTTACCTAAGGTAGTGTTATATGTCTCCATAGGTCCCTGAAAATATCATAGTCTAAAACATACTATATAATAAGTTATAATAAAAATTCCAGAATGACCTATTTTAAATTGATTTCAAGACTATTCAAAAACCCTAACTTCCACAAAGCATATCTCCGAAATTATAGCGAACCATTCCTCAAAGTGTCATGGTCCCATAACTTAAGTTATAATGTAAATCCCAAGATGACTCATTTGAAGTAGATTTTGGAATCAATCACAAACCCTAACTTTCATAGGGCCTGTTGTAGCTTATATTGTGTTTGAAGTTTATTTATCAGTTATATCACTATTGGGAGTTCAAACTCAATAAAATTCCTTTATATTCTTTACCCCCCCTGAAAAGTCTAAAAGAAGTGAAACATTTTGTTTATTATATATCAACGTCGCTAAAGGAAGAATTGTTAAAGAATCGGCCCATGTGATCAACTCAAATCGCAATATAATAGTTATATGGAGTGGGTCATATATATATATGTGTGTGTGTGTGTGTGTTAGCGATGTGATTAGATCGCAATTGAAAAAAGTGCAGTGGGCAGTTATATGAATTATTATCACAGGAATCACCGATCGACGATTACGATAAAGACGTATCTTGAAAACTGTGTAAAGGCTTTGGAAAAGGCGGAAAAAGGTATGGTTACACATTTTATATGTATTTCTATTATAAAGGATTATAATAGAAATAAATCGTTAAACAGGCCGGACCTGAAACACATATATATTATGTTTTAAAGTTTCGGCGGGTCCGCAATGATATGAATGATTGGTTCCGCCGATTGCGATATGCGATGGGCCGGACTCGAAGCATATATATATTGTATTATAAAGCCCCGGCAGGTCCGCGATATCGCATAACGCTAGATATATATATATATATATATATATATATATATATATATATATATATATATATATATATATATATATATATATATATATGGGTTCCACCGATTGCGATATGCGATGGCCGGACCCGATATGGTTTATATGCCATGTTTTATACTATCGTCGGGTCCACCATATCGCAGATTGGTAGGATTGGGTTAATACACCACTGAAAGCGCTGATTGCGATATGCGATGGGATTCTAGATCCAATGGAGTTATTAAACTAGATTAATTCTTTTTTAGTTCCCCTTTTGCATGCTTTGCGTTAATTTTGCTGTGTAAAAGGAAAAATCAGCGTCGAACCCGAATCTGAAGAAAAAGCAGTTGGGCATGTTTTCTTTGTGTTTGGCCAATATAAGCACATCCGATATATACGTAAGCCCCGGTATTTGCACGAGTCAAAGTTTAATGCAAATAATTATGGTTTAAGCGGATTAAGCATTGTTAAAGTATCCATAAAGGAACTCAAGAGCCGCTTAACATGGCCGAAAAGCCACAATCATTGTCATCTTTTAAGGTCAGTTATTTCTTGTTATTTCATTTTCTATGAGGTGTCTTTTACCCTCTGTTAGATTCTGTAAATATTTTTACTTTAGATAGTTAGAGAAACAATTGTAGTAGTTTGACAGTTTTAGAGATCAACAACTGTTTCAAAATGTATAAGAAGAGGCATATTTACAGAGAAAGGGTTCGTGGTTGGAATTTTGGAGAACCCGAAGACTAGGCCACTGTATTCCTGATATCATTGTTGATTAATGAAAGAATCAGAAGTTTCCATGAGTTTTTGGATATAATTTTGTAACCTTCTTTTTCATGTGTCATGTTATGTTTTCTTCTTTCAAGAATAGTAATGAAGTTGCAGGTCTTTATTTTCTTATGTAGATTAAGTTAAAATTCCTTCAAGAGTGCTCCTATACTTGAAGTTTCCACCTTCCTTTCTAAGTTATAGATAATAGTTTCTGTGAAAGACCAGCATATTATCTTAAACTTCTCCAAGAGTCATAGATAGTAGTTTCTGTGTTAAACAACATATTGTTTATGATTTAGTTCTCAATTTCATAATTCTTCTAAGTTACAGATAATAATTTCTGTGAAAGATAAGCATATTATCTTTAACTTCTCCTTCAAGCATTCTTCATTCATCATTTATATCTAGCACCAAATAGCATTCTGAGATGTTCTGGTTATACATGTATTAAGGGTTAAAGACCAAGTTCTCTAGGTCCTTCATTTGAGGACACAAAAAATAATAAAGTGACAGTAAATAATATTTATTAATGTCTTAAGCACAATTTCTCTACATCCAGGAAATTGGTTTCTTAAGGAACAACATTAATTGGTGCTATTGTCGGGGAGAGAAGACAAGAAAAATTTTCCCTGGGTTTTTAATATTTTCCTTTGGTTGTTTAGTGAGGAGGAAATACTTGGTTGTTTCAAATAAAAGCAATAAAAGGTGACTCCATTGTAACAAAGACCACAGATTGCAAAGCAATAGAATAATAACACTTTTTTTTGAATTCATTAAGTTTGAAGCTGATTCTTGAGAGTGACAAGTTTCAACAGTTGGTTGTACATTCACACCTGTGATTTTCAATTACAACATTGATTGGCGACTCCACTGTACTTTGAAGTTTCTTTTCCTGGGTTTTAATGGCTCTCCCTGCATTTTTACTCCATAAATTTGATCCATTTTCTTTTATTGGGATCACTGGTTATCCTCATGATATGCCTGTATATTATGTCCGGGATGAGTAACTTCCAAAATTCAGTAGAAAGGAATATGAAGATCTAGCTCAGCATATCCAAGAGTTTCATGAATGCATGGAGCAACAGGGCATCATTCATGAAGATGTTAAGATGAAGTTGCTTATGTTTTCTTTGGACCTAGAAGCTAGGGATTGGTTTAGGTCTCTACCTCATTCAAGAATTTCATCTTTGAAAGATTTCCATTTAGTATTCAATTATTCTTGTAGAATTTATTATCCACACAAGTTTCTTTTTGAAGGTTGTTGTGAATATTATGATTATAAAGAAACTTTAAAAGCTCATGATAATCCTGTTGAGGAAACTGATGATCTTGTTGATAATATATCAAGCATTCAGAGATATTAGAGCCAGATTAACTATGAGCAAGTCTCTGAAAGCGAGGAAATATCATTTTCTCAATAATCTCCCAAGCAGAGAATTGGTTGACTATGTCCCAAGCAGACCGAGCATCATTTTCTCAAAATGATGTGGAAAGGTTTATAAAACATTTATCCCCAATGATCTCCGAAGCAGATAATTGGTTGACTTTGTTCCAAGCAAATCAAGAGAGTATTCAGATGGAGGAAAGTTCAAACATGCATCAAGATTCTTTGTTCAACAGTCGAGAAGAGGAAGAAATGATTGAGTTGCAAATAAATCTCCAGAGTTCCTATTTTGTTAAATTTGATGATCCTCCTATATATAACGAAAATGGTTTAAATGGGGAGTAGGATGAAGCTCTTCAAGTTCATCAGTTGGGTGTTGAACATACAGGAAGAAACCAGCAAGAGGGATATGTTGGACAACAATATATTGAGCCATCTATCATAGCAAAAGAGGCTATTTCATATAAAAAGGAAGCCGATAAAGAGGTTGTATATAATTGCATTGAAGAACATAATGATTTCCATGGATCAGAGGTAAATAATCTATTTGAAGTTGATCATATGTCGTATAGTAATGATACATTTTTTTTCTTTCTCCCTGAAGTTAGAATTACAAATTATTTTTAATCAAAGCTTAGAGATGAAGAGTGGGGACATGAAAGTGACATAGATCATTTTCTTAAAGATGTTGCTGATTGTTCTGTTGAACATATTATCCCAACAAAAGGTGTAATTGAGTAAGAACCCTCATACATAGAGATTTTCTTTTTTGGAGCTGAAGAACATATTTTTTCTTATACTTTTGAAGATCCTGTGGCAGATTACATGGAAGAATTTATCAGCAATATACACATATCATTTCGTGGATATACTCCTAATTTTTGTTGTGAGGTGCTTTTATGCATAGTTTATTTTTTATTCAGGATGAATTGCATTTTCAAGGTTCACTGGCAGAATGGTTCTAGATTAAACACCCAAATGCTAAATTGGTACCATTGGAAGATTGACTTCACCTGATGGAGATCAATCATGTGCATATGTATGAAATTGTACATAAATAAGCTCAGATGTTGAGCATTTGGTTTCTAGTTGCAGTTCTTCAGTTTAATCATTAGTTGATGAATAAGGGTGACTTTCCCAGTTGGAGACTGGTTTGCAGAGGCTTCAGACTTCAGGATTGTCAGGTTCCAGTTTGTTAAATTTCAGGGTTTTCACAGTTTCAGACTCCATGCCTAACTAAGGCTACTGATCTATGATTCTCAACAAGCATACTATCACTGTAGATATCGGCGTGGGTTCACTGTACCAAATTTTCACACAGTTAAGCTTGGCGAAGCAATGTATGACTCCATGCCTGAAGATAAGGCACTAATATGCGGTTCTTAGTGCTTCTGTGACAAAAGCACTATCCCCAGTTGGAGCCAGATGTTGTAGCTTATATTGTGTTTGAAGTTTATTTATCAGTTATATCACTATTGGGAGTTCAAACTCAATAAAATTCCTTTATAATTTTTACCCCCCCTGAAAAGTCTAAAATAAGTGAAACATTTTGTTTATTATATATCGACATTGCTAAAGGAAGAATTGTTAAAGAATCGACCCATGTGATCAAGTCAAATTGCAATATACTAGTTATATGGAGCGGGTTCTATATATATATATATGTGTGTGTGTGTGTGTGTTAGCGATGCGATTAGATCACAATCACAAAAAGTGCAGCGGGCAGTTATATGAATTATTACCACAGGAATCGCCGATCGCCGATTGTGATAAAGGCGTATCTTGAAAACTGTGCAAAGGCTTTGGAAAAGGCAGAAAAAGGTATGGTTACACATTTTATATGTATTTCTATTATAAAGGATTATAATAGAAATAAAGCGTTAAACAGGCCAAACCTGAAACACATATATATTATGTTTTAAAGTTTCAGCGGGTCCGCAATGATATGAATGATTGGTTCCGCCGATAGCACCGATTGTGATATGCGATGGGCCGATGGGCCGGACCTGAAGCATATATATATTGTATTATAAATCCCCGACGGGTCTGCGATATCACATAACGTTTTATATATATGGGTTCCGCTGATTGCGATATGTGATGGCCGGACCCGATATGGTTTATATGCCATGTTTTATACTATCGTCCTGTCTGCCATATCGCAAATTGGTAAGATTGGGTTAATACACCACTGAAACCGCTGATTGCAATATGCGATGGGATTCCGGATCCGATGGAGTTATTAAACTGGATTAATTCTTTTTTAGTTCTGCTTTTGCGTGCTTTGCGTTAATTTTGCTGTGTAAAAGGAAAAATCAGCGTTGAAGCCGAATCTGAAGAAAAAGCAGTTGGGCATGTTTTCTTTGTGTTTGGCCAATATAAGCGCATATGATATATACGTAAGCCCCAGTCTTCGCACAAGTCAAAGTTTAATGCAGATAATTATGGTTTAAGTGGATTAAGCATTGTTAAAGCATCCATAGAGGAACTCAAGAGCTGATTAACAGGGCCGAAAAGCCACAATCATTGTCATCTTTTAAGTTCAGTTATTTCCTATTATTTCATGTTCTATGAGGTGTCTTTTACCCTCTGTAAGATTTTGTAAATATTTTTACTTCAGATAGTTAGAGAAACAATTTTAGTAGTTTGACAGTTTCAGAGATCAACAACTGTTTCACAATGTATAAGAAGAGGAAAATTTACAGAGAAAGGGTTGGTGGTTGGAATTTTGGAGAACCCGGAGACTAGGCCACTATATTCTTGATATCATCGTTGATTAATGAAAGAATCAGAAGTTTCCATGAGTTGTTGGGTATAATTTTGTAACCTTCTTTGTCATGTGTCATGTTATGTTTTCTTCTTTCAAGTATAGTAATGAAGATGCAGGGCTTTATTTTCTTATGTAGATAAAGTTAAAATTCCTTAAAGAGCACTCCTATACTTGAAGTTTCCACCTTCCTTTCTAAATTATAGATAATAGTTTTTGTGAAAGACCAACATATTATATTAAACTTCTCCAAGAGTCATAGATAGTGGTTTTTGTGTTAAACAACATATTGTCTATGATTCGGTTCTCAGTTTCATAATTCTTCTAAGTTACAAATAGTAGTTTTTGTGAAAGATCAACATATTATCTTTAACTTATCCTTCAAGCATTCTTCATTCATCATTTATGTCCAGCACCAAATGAAATTCTGAGATGTTGTGGTTATACATGTATTAAGGGTTAAAGACCAAGTTCTTCAGGTATTTCAGGCAAATTTAGTGTTTCTTCAAGCGCCTAACCCTATAGACCTAGTAGCTAGTCTAGAAACAACAGACAAAGTAATTCGTTGCTTTTCCTATAGTTAACAGATAAGAGAAAGAAGAACAAAGGTACCGACCTGTAACTTTTCGCTTGATCCCTCTCTCCTTTGACCGATTTCGCCACTTCTTTCCGTACTTAGCTCGCTTGGAAAATACCTGCACACAAGCTGAGATAGAAACCCATCAAAGCATACAATAACGACGATCTATTAACTAAACATATCATAGAATCAAGAATACGATATACATCATATAAACACATGAATGGAAAAATCTTAGAATTCTTTATTGATAGAAGGAAAGATTACAACCCATGTAGATGCATGCTTGATTCAGTGCCATCCTTCCAACTTCAAACCCTTCTCTCCTCATGAAGCAACAATTCGACATCATAACAATACTCTTACAAATATCATTCAAACAACATTTCCTTAGCTCAAGAAATTCCAAACTAGACCAAACTTTGAATGCTTGGTCAATTTATAGTTGAATGGAGGAGGTTAAGCCATTAATGGCCCTCATGAATGCTTTGCCAAAATTGGGAAGTGGTTCCATGGAGGAAGGGATAATGGATTAAGGTTCATTCATTCTCTTCCTCATCCAAAAGCGAACTCAATCCATCTGGAAAATTCCAGAAGCATCCATTGGATGAGGAATCCAATAGATTCATTTTCAAAAATTCGATGAATCTCGCTCAGCGCAGGTGAAACAAAGGTTAGGTGCGATGCATAGCACCCAGACAGTGTAGTTCCTGCAATGCATTGCAGCCTGATAAAGGGTCACCTGCGTTGATTTTTCTAGGGGCATTTTTTGGATGAATGATGACATGGAAACTCTTGGGAAGCAAGCATGATGTAGGTTGACTTCATTAGGGAATGAAAACAACTGAATTAGGGATTGATGGACCCTAATAATACGGATCTGGAAGCTAGGGTTGATGTGCCAAAATTGACCTGTAACAGTTGCCCCCTAAAGCATGAAGTCGAAAATAAACATGTCGAGTGAGATGCTTTACCACTTGGAGAGAAGGTTTCGAAATAGAAGGAGACCTGCATTAGTTACAATACATATATCATGATACTTTGATTTTTCTCACGAACTAGCTGAGGGAAGGCATACCCATGCTCAACTTATAAACTTTCATTACATGTAAAAATATAGTCGTCTACATATAGACCCATGAATGGATGACCATGAATGTAAGGCCATTGAACATTTGATATAGTACTCCTGAAAATATATCGCAGCCCAAATAGATGAAACTAGATCCGGGGTCTTCAATCTTGCCCAATATTTCGCTCAAGTACAAGTCTAACCATGTGAATAAATGATTTGAAGTCGAACATGGAGAGACATCATCTGATTACCAACCAATGATGTAAGTTGTTGACAAACACGAGAGGAATCACCGATAATGATAATGACCCTCAAGGTACTGCAGTACATTTCGCATGGTGTGAATAAATGATTTGATGTCGAACACCATACAAAGTCTTTCGGTCGAAGGCCAATGATGTCAACCTATCGCCGGAAGTGAGAAACCTACCATTGATGTATGCAAGCTTCAAGGTACTGAAGGGGTGTTTCTAAGTCAACTTCTTGGATGATGTGCTGATGTCGACAAGAAGCGACTCATCGCAGGAGGGCCTTGATGTATCCCACATCAACGACACGAAACGAGATAATGATTTTGGAGATGAAACATCGACTGACTACACAAGGTTGAGGAATGGCGGGCATGAAAATGAAGGTTTACTGTATTGTAAAGGATGAAGTTTTGAACTAAATAACTTCTCTTGAACATATCGGCGACACTGAGGTGAATTGGTAACATTGACCCAAAAAAAGTGATGGATGGTATGATAGACCAGCGGTGTGATAATCATCAAGCTGAATGACCCAACCCACATAGTCACGGTGATGAAGTGAAAGTGTCATGTTCAAGAGCGACCTGCTACCATAAAGCTTTTTTGGCTTTTTCCCATTTTCCCCAGTGATTTCTGACCAGTTCCTCTTTATCTTTTTATCAAGCTTGAGGAGGATAACATATGCTTGTTGTATAATTCCACCCTTCGGGTGAATCCATCGCTATTTAATGTTTTAGCGAGTCTAGCGAAGGTGAAACTCGATCTTGTCTAGATGGACAAGTTTGTCGCTATTTAATGTTTTTAACGAGTTTAACGACAAAGATAACTCGGTCCTTTTCACATTTAGAGAGTTTGAAAAGGGACTAAAAGGAAACTCCAAAAGTTCTTTTTTGTACATTTGTCTCTCAAGCCCGAAAAAGCATAAAACAATACAAGAGAGAACCTATTGATCATGTTTGACCAATGAGTACCTTTTTCGTAGTTAATCTATCTCAGCTCAAAGAAGGGGTAAAACTATATCGAGTAGATATCGATTCTAATCCATTATCGAACTAGAAACGACAAACGCTCGACAATATTTTCATGTTTAGAGAGTCTGAAAAGAGCTTAAAGATGACTCCATTTTAAGGAACGAGTGGTGTCTAGGGTAGAGACTAGTTCCGGTGATGTTGGAACTTCTCAAAACATGTTGATTTATGTGAAGAGGCTAGCTAATAAGACTACTCATTGTAACTGCTCCTAAAAAAAGGTAAAACAACCAAGTGAAAGCGTATGATCGGCCAAAGAGATGGTGGCGATGGGATGAAAACAACCAAGGCTCATTTGGCGAAAGAGGCTGATAGAATGGAAATCACGAGGGTTAAACTGGAAATGGGTTCATTTTTAGACAAGCTTGAACCATATGGAACTATGCTGGATTCAATTTCATGTTTACACAAGCTCGAAATGAAAAACTATGCTTGGATTCAGTTTCATTTTTACACAAGATTGAAGCTATGCTTGAGATTGGTTTACATGCCCCCAACATGATGAAAGGGAAAGTCTCCTGTAACTAGATGGAAGTCGTTGTGGTGAAGCATGATGGTTATCCAACACCCTTTTGGCTTCGTCCAGATAGACAAAGGTGAATGGGGTAATTCCCTTCACATAACCTACAAGGAAACTTAACTTTACCTCGCCAAGGTGCATGCCCCCCAAGCTTCATTACATTCACCTAAGTAGACTACTCATGGCTATCAAGTGGATGGAATGAAGGTTCTTTTACGAGATCAAGAGAAAGACTCTACTGGGATTTTACGAGATCTAATTAGAGACTCAACTTGGAACTTTGTTCCAAGGGACCTTGTTTCATTTTTTAATGAGCTTGACACAAGACAAGGAACTTTGCTAAGATTCCTTGTTTCATTTTTTAACAAGCTTGACACAAGCCAAGGAATTATGCTCATAGACCTTTGTTTCATTTTTTAACGAGGTTGACATAAGACAACGAACTGTCCTCAGACTCCTTGTTTCATTTTTTAACGAGGTTGACACAAGACAACGAATTATCCTCAGGCCTGTTTCATTGTTTTAATGAGGTTGACACAGTAAAAGAACTATCCTCATACTCCTTGTTTCATTTTTTAACAAGGTTGACACAAGACAAGGAACTATCCTCATACATTTGTTTTATTTTTTAACAAGGTTCACACACGACAACGAACTATCCTCAGAAACCCTTGTTTAATTTTTTAACGAGGTTGACACAAGACAACGAACTATCCTCAGACCTGTTGTGATAAAAACACAAGCCCCCCATTATTGATTTGTTCACTTCAAATAATGGGGACCCTTTCTATAAAAATTTTGGCTAAACACCTTTTAGGATTTTTATTTAGTTGATTATCATACGCTTTTGTTAATTTTTCATTTTCTTTGGATTCTTGTTTTGATTTCTTGGTTAGAATCGATTTTTTATAAGCTTCCCATTGACATTTGCTTCGCCTCATTTGGTCAACTGGTTTGAAAATGGTACTCCTTTGAAGTCTCGTCATTTATCTAGCCTGGGTTAAAAATGCAAAAAAAAAAAAATGTACAATATTGCATTTTGTAAATAAATTAGTTCAATAATGCACAAGGATAATTTTAGGAGCGAATGTTCGCCCTTTGGCGAAATTAAGGGGTTTTAAATTTTTAGTGGGCGAATATTTTGTATCATAGTACATTTTTACAAATCATCTCAAATAGCCCACCTTATTTTAAGGGAGAGGGTAAAAAAGGTAAATTTAGCCATTAAAATTAGGACTTATAACCTTCCATTCGCCCATTTTCAAGAATAGGTTTTATTTAAGTGAATCCATTCGCCCATTTTCAAGAATAAGTTTTATTTAAGTGAATCCTATGGGCCAAATACCATATTTATAAAAGAGGTATGGTAAATTAATAAAAATATGAATAAATGAGAGGTATGGTAAATAAATAAAATATTTTTTATATTTACTCCATAAGTCACCTTATATACATGTAACGGTGTAAACAAATAAAAATATAAGTAAAGTGGATGTATGGTAAATAAATAAAACGCCTTTTTATACTTACTCAAACGGTATGGTAAATAAATAAAAATATAAATAAACTAGACGTATCGTAAATAAATAAAACCTCTTTTTATATTTAGTCCATAACCCTCGTTCTATTTATGAAAGCTCAAGAAAGAGGTTTTATTTAAGTGAATCCTATGGGCAAATACCATATTTGTAAAAGAAGTATGGTAAATTAATAAAAATATAAATAAACGAGAGGTATGGTAAACAAATAAAACATTTTTTTTATATTTACTCCATAAGTCACCTTATATTTACGAACACTCAAAAAATGGGTTATATGTAGGTGAAACCTATGGCCAAAATACTATGAGACAAATACCATGGACTAGATTGTTATTAATACCATGCAAAAAACCATTATTAACCCTAATATTAGAATTAATAAAAATAAAAATAGCACATGGTATTGACCCATGGTATTGACCTGGAATGTAGCCTATTTAAATGGGGGAATTAAACCAGCATGTAGCCTATGCTAAGATTCACTAGGACTTTACAAAGTTTTATTATTTAGTGAAAGACTTGCCAAGATCTTACAAGATTTTATAATTGACTAAAATATTTGCCATGCTTGGTGAGAGATTCGCCAAAAACTTATATATACATATTATATTATTGATAAAATCGTCTCCCATTTTTCCTATATACCATGGAGATTCGCCCATTTATTATATTTATAAATTTAGGGGGGTTCTTAAAATTTTCCCTGATAATGCATTTATTTTAAGTTTAACTCCTAGTTAGTTATTACTAACATTTTTCATTTTTCAGCTTAATCATGAAATATCAGGATTTTAGTAATTTACTCCAATTTCTAAATTGATTACTAATTTCAAAAAACCAGAATTTCGAAATCACTGTAGTTTAATTTTTATTTTTATTAAAGTAGTTGTAGTTTATAAACTAAACTTCATTAAAATAAAACTAAAATAAAAAAATATATAAAAAAAATTTAATTGCATCGAGAGATCGGATCTGATCGCATCAGAGCTTTCTATATCGTAAGTTTAACAAATCTCCGAAACCCTGACCACCCGATTTGCCGATTGCCGATACCCCTCATATCCTCGATCGCCGATCGTGAAAGGTCAAAAGGCATTGCATAAGGTTATATGTTTTATTCACTCATATGTTTTATTATGAAGTTTCATACGTGAGTGAATGAAAGTAGGTAGGTTAGTTAATTTTAATATTAAATTTAATATTTATTAATTTAAAATAATAAAATTTAAATTAATTAATATATAAAATTTAATTTTTATTTAGTATTAATTAGTTTATAAATAGTTAATTATATTAATTAATTAGATTAATTTGTTACTATATTAGTTAATAACAGTTTATTAAATGATTAATTTAGTTCATAATTAACAATTAGATTAGAATTAATTATTAGATAATTAGAGTCTAATTTAGGATTAGATTTTAGTTAAAATTCTGATTTTTTTTAGCCCAACAACAGAAATTCTAGAATTGTGCCAGAATTAATTCATCTACTTTGGAAGTTCATAGATTGAGTTTTACTTGGCCAAATGAGGCCCAAGACGGTTCATTGGAAAGATAAAATCAAGGAGAACATTTATGAGGAGGTTTCACCAACAGATTTGGTCATTTATTGGGTCAAAAATCAGGGAGAAGATCAAGCTACAAATTTTAAAATGAAATCAATTTTTTGAGTTTTATTTTCTGCATTTTCATTTGTCCAAGCCTCTTCTAATTGCAGATCCATTTGTCAATGATATCCTTGGCCAATTAAAACATCCCAGGTATCAATAAAGTGCTTATATTTTATTTTCAATTATTTATTTAATTGTATTTGTTTTAAATATCAGAAATGACATTTTGATTTTATTGTTGCATTTTAATTTATTTTGATTTCTTCTTGCAGGAAAAAAGTAGAAGAGATATGGAGAAAAAGATTTCAATCAATGAGAATGTTTCAGTAATTAAAGATTGTAATTTTGAGCAAATAAAATTGAATTGGGCAGATTTTTCTTCAACAAACTCTCATCTCAAAATACTTTTGGAAATATTATAAATAATAGATTGCAGAATGTAATAAATGGCTGCTCTCCTCTGCAATTTTGGACTTTTAAAAGAACTTCTGTAATAGGAATTTAGAGTTGTAAGAGGGAGGAGAGAAAATCTCAAATTTGGGGATTATTGAAGATTTTGCCTTTGTATCTTGAATTATGCATGAAGGGCAAAGTTTGCACTATTGTGGCTTTAGTTTTGAAAGTAAAAGTTCAAGCAATGTAAAGAGCTGTTGGAGACCAAGGATAGAGAAATGGATGCAATAAATTGGTATTTTTAATACTACTATTTCAAATATCAGTTTCATTTTTATGGTAACATGAATACGTCATTTTATTCATGTTTGTGCACTATTGTCAATATGGGTAATTTGTCTCAATGTTGTTATTATGTATTTTTGTTCTTATGGATTAAATTTTGATTTCTGAGTAACTACTTACTCAGAAATATGTCTTATAAACTGATTTATTAAATGGTAATATGTTGTGAACTATTTCTGCATATTATTTTTTAATTATTGGATTTACTGATTTGATAATCAATATCATTTTTGTGAATTATTTCCGGGAATGTTGTTGGTTTATTATTTCAGTTAAAAGGTCTCAATAGGATGTGTTTTGGTATCCATAATGTCAGTTAATTGAATTAGTTCATTAACTTGATATTCATTATAAACAAGACATATTTAAATCTCAATACTTTAAATATCTTGCTCTTGGTTGGGTTAGATCTATATTTGCATAATTGAGATATGATTAAGATTAGTTTATATTGCTTGCATTATAGAATAAGCTTACATTTAGATTAAGTTCTACATTCTTTTAAGTCCTTTTCCCAAAGAGACGAAATTTTAGTTGCGGTTTGGTTGAACCCAAATCAACGTAAGGGTCAGTCTCTTGCCTGATCGGCAAAAAGAAGTGATCTGATATTTCTGTCTATTGGTAGTTAAAGATACATAATAAACTAATAACAATAGGGAGAAGGTAACTGGACCTAGTTAAACCAGTCGGAGCCACCACATCAAATGGAAAATGAACTTCTTTAAGGTCCGGACGGGGTGGTTATCCCCCATTGTTATTGCAACGATTTTCGAAGCATCAATATTTTTGGCGCTAGAAGGAGGGCATGAGACTTTTTGTTTGTTGGAGCCTTGTTAATTTTAACAGTTTATTTTAATCACGATGGCTCCTCTTAAACTTCCAATTTGGAGTTGTATTCATGGGCGTGCATCTTCCAATACTCCACCCGAAGTGGTAAGACTCTTGTCTCAGGTAAAGTTCAATGGTTAGAGAAATTCTTCTGCTTTTAATCATGTCTTTCAATTTATTCAAAATATTTCAAATTATGATTTTCAAGGAATTGATGAAGGCATTTTATGTAGAATTTTTACTCTCACATTTGCGGCAAAAGCCATAAATTGGTGTATAACTCTTCCAGTTGCCTCAATTTGCAGCTGGGATCAATTTGTTACAATTTTCATTTGTAAATTTGACGGCTATAATTATGAATAGATATGTGATGAAATTGAATATTTATGAAGGTTTGAAAATGAGTCTGTTAGAGATTTTAATATTCGATTTCATTTGAATTGTTTAAGATTTAAAGTCAAAGATAAACCTACAGAAGAAGAATCATTAGATTGGTTTGAATATATTTGTTCTCTTCCTCCCATTTCCAATCCATAAGAAATTAGTTCAAGCGTTGTTCCATCCCCTTCTATTATAATTGAGAATTATAATATAGATGTGCAAATAAATTATGATGAAGTGGTTTCACAAAGCTCAGAAAATATTTCTTATCAAATGCAAGAAGACAACAACAACAATTTCGAAGAAAGAGCTGCCTTGAAATCTGAAAGCTACTTTGAGGTAAATTCAGAAAATCAGATCGCAAATCAACAAGTACAAGCAGCAATCAAAGTAAATAATAACACGAAAACTGTTGTACAAATTTCTGAATTTTTTCATGACAAGCAAATGCCGAAATCAGAGCAGCAAAGCAATCTTCTTCAAAAAAGCATGAGTACGCAAAGGAATGATCTGCAATCTGAAATTTACAATGACCATAATGCACAAGAGTTCTCAAACAGAGACAATTTTAAATACATTGTTTCAGGTTCACATTTTTCCCTTTATCCTGATATTTTTAATGATGGTAATTTTTCCCCTCTTTGTATTAAAGATATTTCAGAAAATAAAGAGGATGATCTAAATGAATTACCAATAATTTTTTATCAAGATAGAGAAACAATAATTGATCATTCTTTTGCCATTAATGAATATGAAATTCTTGGTCCTCCTTATTTGGATATATTGGATGAGATTGAAAGGAATTCTAGAGAATCTTGTAAAGTCATTTATGATAATTACTCTGACATTGAGGATGTTGATTTCTATTTTTCTCAAGGGAATCTTCATGAGAAGATTCAAATAATATCTGAGAATGAAGGATATTTCAATTTAGAAATTATCCCAACCAATCTTCATTTTAGAGTAGCAAATTATCTTCATGATTTCACCATTCAAGAAAACATTCCAATTTATGATTCATATCATGATCAATCTCTCATTCCTACTCATAATCATAATTCTCTTTCTAATTCACAAGTTGGAATTCGAAACTACTCAAATTCCATAATTCTGGCCAATTCTTGTGAATTTTATTTATTTATTTCAAAACAATCCCAATTGTGCTGTAACATCAGTTGTAACAATAGTGATTTCATTTTATTTTTGTTTCCTCACTTCTTTTGTTTAAAAACAGATTTTATTTCTAATTTTATTTTTCATATTTTTGATACTTTATGGTGGCATATTAAGCACTTTACTATCAAACATTCAATTGATGCATTGCCTTATTGGAAAATTGAAGTTTAATATTATAATCATGAGCATCAAAAGCTATTTTAATTTCAATTTCAATAAATGCTAATGTTTTATCGAAAGCTTCTATTTTCTCAAAGACAATATCAACAAGAGAATGTATTTTTACAGTCTGGCCAGCAATCTAATTTAATTAATACTTTTCTATTTCATTTGAAAGATTTCCATTCATTTTTTATTAATTCATTTGAAAAATATTTGGAAAGTTTTCTTTCGTGGAAGATTGTTAACAGTTTAACATTTACACATAACACTAAAAATTTTCTTCAGGCCTTTGGATCTAAAAGCTCACATCCACAATCTGGCCTGTCATCTCTTCTTTTGAACATTTCCCAATCCTTAATGGAAACCCATCCAAATTTTTATGATCTAATTGGAATTCAGTTGGAAAGGAAATTTCAAAAGAAGGTGATTTTAATTAAGTTGCTAACAATAATTGTGCATTCTATTTACATATTTAATTTTCTTAGTTTAATTAGATTTGTATTTTTATTACTAACATTTGAACTGTACATATATGCAGGGATAAAAATGAGAGAATGAGTACACTGGAAATATGACTACACCTAGTCATTTTCATGTACATGGTTAGAATAGCAGTATAATTAATTTAGTTTGTTTATTTTTATTTCAACAGTTTTGTAGATTAAAAAAATAAAACAAAGCAATCAGCCATTCTCATACATGTTCAGGGAAATATTTCTCTCTAATCAGAAAATTTCTAATTCTTACTTCCCATTTTAAATCAAAATTTCTTGCAGCAATATGTCTACTCTGCCTATTTTGAATAATGTCTTGACTAAATTCAATTGAGGTTGCACTTGGCATTGATTGCCTCAAAGCCACTTTTCTTCATTTCGAGATTTTCTTCTGAAATTTATATGATAAAGGTTTTGAGGATATAAAAGCTTCATGATATCATTATCTCATGAAATGTATGACTGTCTATGATAAGATTAATTCTAATTCAATCATTATTAGTCAGTTTAACCTTTCGCGGTAATCATATGAAGTTCATATTGTCTTCCTCGAAATTTGCTAAACTGACCTTAACGGTGTCCATTTTGTTGTGTACACACATTCAAATCTGTTTTGATATTTTTCTACAATTAGTGGCTTTATCCCATTCTGATCTTTAGTTTATTATCTGATGCTGCAATACACATCATATTTATTTACTAAAAGCATTATTGAACAGTCACTATAACAATACAGATTATTCTCAAGTTAATTCGGAATGAGCAGAGGTAATAAATCACTATTTCAATTCAAAAGGGAAAACTATTTTCATATTTATTTCTGGTAAATTTTATATTTCCTGAACATGAATAAGCAGATTTTATTTAGGTTGATTGCACACTTCCATTTAGAATAAATGATGAGATGATTTTGAACAAAGTCAGAATTTTGATAAATCCAAGGAAGGATTTGAAGATTCATGAGGTAAAAACTACAGAGAATTTTCTTCCAAGTACACATTCACAAGTTCATTCTCATCTATTATTAGTTTCTCTTTTCCTTAGTTTACTTTTGATTTTTGTTCTGTTTTATTTACAGGTTTTCATTTGTTTTCAAAACTTGAAGTAAGCAACAAATCCATTTCAAATTTGCAACAGGTTCAGGGAAATTTTATTTGTGATTCATTATAATTTGAGCATTTTTTAATTTTGATTTTATTCATCATTTCAATTTGATTTTCATATTGCTGATATTACGGTGAATACATATTCACAATACTACCATCCCGCTCATCTTTTTCAATAATTTCATTTCGATATCACATCATCCACTTCACAACCATTTGTAGTGAAATATTTCATTGGAAGTAGCTTTTAGCATTTTTGATAACAAATTGTTCATAAAAGATCTTCGATGTATTATCTCGCTTATATGTCATATCGCACTTCGCATATTAGAGGTTTGTAGTTGAATATACTTCCATTATCATGAATCGCCGTTCTCCGATAATCGACTTTACCGATATTACGATGACCACATAATTCCGGACCCGATGTGAAATTCAATCAAGTTTATAAAATATTGTGTCCATTCAATCAGAATAAAAGTAAGGGCATAATTTTAAAGGGTCGATGTCTCAGATCCGATATGTTATTAAATTTTCATCATAAAATTATCAGGTCCACTTTTCATCGCATATCGACATATAAAGAATTGTTACATCATATGCTTAAGATTTTCGATCGCGTCGATTGCCGATCGTCGATTAGCCACGTCATTCATCGCATATTGAAATCGCAAGAATCATATTGTGTTACATCGGGTACCAAAAGTTCGCCAATCGCCGATTAGCATCGCCGATTAGCAATCGCCGATATCGCAATTGCCGATATCGCATTTTTATTTATGCTCACATCACATCTCCGAATCTGCGATGTGCAATGTGCGATGTGGGAAGCACAATGTAAATATTCTCCGATCCCCAATATAATATTTCTTTAATGATGCGATTGCTCCATCTCATCGCATATTTTCATATCGACAATTTACTATTGCAACTTCCGATGCGATAGCTTCCAATGCATGCCTCTAAACCATTAACATTTAATCGATATATGGCATAGCAACAAAGATAAAGTCTTGCAGATTAAACTTGAAACATGGTGAAGAAACATGTGATGCGAATCGCCAGATACGACAATATGTTATTTTAAAAACGAGCTTGGATAACCATTATGGTAAGAAAGCAGTTAATGACCAATTTGTAACATATTTAAATCATTTTGATTTTTCATATATTTCAGTTTTAAATATATAATTCCATAAAAAAAAATTCAAGATCTATTTATCTTCATATTTAAATTCTATTATCTTGAATTTGGTCTTGATTTTGAACAATTTATAAAATCATAGAGTTTGTATGAAACTTATAATATTTTGAGAAACAATTATTATTGCAAATTATCATTCTTATTTCTGATGCATTTGTTTTCCCTTGAACACTAAGCATTCGATTTTTACATTTTGCTGCTTGCTTTAGTTTAAATAAAATAAATAATGATTTTGAGTTATAGGATTTTGGTTAGTTTGACTTCTTCATGTTTTTAATGTTAACTAAAATAAGAAGTCAACTGGTATTGGAGAAACTGATGCCTCTTGGGTAAGATCAACTACAATTATCCAATGGTAAGATCCATGTACACACTTTCATTAATTTCCATTTCATTCCTTAAGTTTTGTTTTCAAAGTATGCTGATATAAAAATCTGTTTTACAGTTCTCCATTTGGAGCTTTCAATCCTCCACCGAATCATATTTTTGAAGTCCTATACTCTTCTCCTGGCTTTATTTCAATCAACAACGATAATATTCGTTGAAACAACTACAGAAGGAAGTATCTGAACCTTTAATTTGTTTCTTTAAGCATTCCTTTTATTAGAAAATGATTAAGATGATGCTTTGAAACAAGAATATTGATATCAGACAGAAAGTTTTCATTGCGGCTGAATTTTATCATCACTGCTATCTAAAAAACCTAAAACATTTACAACCCTGCAAGGTGTGATTTTTCTAAATCTCAACATAAGAAGGAATGATTACACGATTATTTTCTTTTTTCTTCATATTGTTGAAACATTGGTATAAACATTCTTGTTTGACTTTATCTTTCGGAACTTGGATTTTCCTTTCCACTTTTAAAATTTCTTCATTTTTATTTTTGTTTGCTCATTTCTTTCTCATTTTAGCATAAGAATTCTTTTCCTTTGGTTTTCAGTTTTGAATTTAGTTACCTTGCCATGATTTATATGGAAGGTATTTTTGTTACCTAACTATGGTCGGCATACATAGGGAAAAATAGTTAATAGTCACCTATTAGCTTTTTCTTAAATTTCTTAGTGAAATTTGATTTTCTTATTATAAAGGTAGACATACTTAAGGAAGAGATTACCAATTTAAAGACGTTGACAAATTATCATAAAATCTGATAAATTTCTTTTTCATCAAAATTGTAATCATTTTGAGATTTCAATATTTTATTAAAATCTTTCAAAAATTCTATTATCAATCAAAAAAAGTTATTTTTAACCAAGTAAAGACACTTTACATCAAAGCACCTTTAACTTTAAAATTGTCATTCTTAACTCTTAAGGAGTCAATGATTCTCTTCGTCCCAAAGAGTCTTTTTTTTTAGAGTATAATCCATAAATGTATTTAAACTTAAAAGATAAGAGGTCTTATCATGAGCCTGCTTACCATGATCATAGGGGAAAAATAGGCTGACATTACCAACAATGCTAAACAAACCAGGGTAATGGCTTATAATTGCAAACAATTATAAGATAAGGAGTTTCATCACGAGCCAACTTGTTCAGTCTAATTATAATTAGTGAATGACATTGTCAACTATCTGGCTACTGAACCAGGACAATGAATTTTAAGAACTAAAAAGAAAAAAGAAAAAAAATAAAAATAAACATATATAAATGGATTTATCTCTAGGTTAATAATTCTTAAAGAGATGGGATTCTGAATCATTGATGATTAAATGATAACCTTGTCGAGACTATAAATGTTTCCTAGCAGCAACAGCTCTACCTATGACAAATGAGTATATTTTTAAAGTTAAGCTGTAAAGTGACCCTTACTTCATCTCTACAACTAATTAAACACTGATATAGAGTTTTGAAATATTTTAATTTATGAGGAATTTTAAGAAAAATTACAGGTAGATGATTCTTGCTTTTATTCAAACTAATGAACCTAGTTAAGCAATCCAATAATAATTTTCTCTTCTTTAATTATTCTTACTCTAATTTTAGGAAAATCTTATTCATATCAAACAGAGGTAACTGGTTCTTCTCCCGTGTGTCGCCATTGTTGTGATAAAAACACAACCCCCCCATTATTGATTTGTTCACTTCAAATAATGGGGACCCTTTCTATAAAAATTTTGGCTAAACATCTTTTAAGATTTTTATTTAGTTGATTATCCTTCGCTTTTGTTAATTTTTCATTTTCTTTGGATTCTTGTTTTGATTGCTTTGTTAAAATCGATTTTTTATAAGCTTCCCATTGACATTTGCTTTGCCTCATTTGGTCAACTAGTTTGAAAATGGTACTCCTTTGAAGTCTCGCCATTTATCTAACCTGGTTTAAAAATGCAAAAAAAAAATGTACAATATTGCATTTTGTAAATAAATTAGTTCAATAATACATTTATTTTAAATATTAACCCCTAATTAGTTATTACTAACATTTTTCATTTTTGAACCAAATCATAAAATATCGGAATTTTAGTAATTTACTCCAATTTCCAAATTAATTACTAATCTCAAAAAACCAGAATTTCGAAATAGCTGTAGTTTAATTTTCATTTTTATTAAAATGATTGTAGTTTATAAACTAAACTTAATTAAAATACAACTAAAATAAAAAAATATATAAAAAATTTAATTGCATCGGGAAATCAGATCTGATCGCATTGGAATTTTCATATATCGTAAGTTTAACAAATCTCCGAAACCCCGACCTCCCGATTTGCCGATTGCCGATACCCCTCATATCCCCGATCGTGAAAGGTCAAAAGGCATTGCATAAGGTTATATGTTTTATTCACTCATATGTTTTATTATGAAGTTTCACTCATACGTGAGTGAATGAAAGTAGGTAGGTTGATTAATTTTAATATTTATTAATATAAAAATAATAAATTTTAAATTAATTAATTAATTAATATATAAAATTTAATTAATTAAATTAAATTAAAATTAAATTTTTATTTAGTATTAATTAATTTATAAATAATTAATTATATTAATTAATCAGATTAATTTGTTAACTATATTAGTTAATAACAGTGTATTAAATGATTAATTTAGTTTATAATTAACAATTAAATCAGAATTAATTATTAGATAATTAGAGTCTAATTTAGGATTAGATTTTTAATTAAAATTTTGATTTTTTTTTAGCCTAGCAACATAAATTCCAGAATTGTGCCAGAATTAACTCATCTACTTTGGAAGCTCATAGATTGAGTTTTATTTGGCCAAATGAGACCAAAGATGGCTCATTGGAAAGATAAAATCAAGGAGAAAATTTCTGAGGAGGTTTCACTAACAAATTTGGTCATTTATTGGATTAAAAATCAAGCAAAAGATCAAGCTACGAATTTTAAAACAAAATCAATTTTATGAGTTTTATTTTTTGCATTTTCATTTGTCCAAGCCTCTTCTAATTGCAGATCCATTCATCAATGATATCCTTGGCCAATTAAAACATCCCAGGCATCAATAGAGAGCTTATATTTTATTTTTAATTATTTCTTTAATTGTATTTGATTGGATTTGTTTTAAATACCAGAAATGACATTTTGATTTTATTGTTGCATTTTAATTTATTTTGATTTCTTCTTGTAGGAAAACAGTAGAAGAGATATGGAGAAAAAGATCTCAATCAATGAGAATGCTCCAGAAATTAAAAATTGGAATTTTGAGCAAATAAAATTGAATTGGACCGATTTCTTTTCAACAAACTCTCCTCTCAAAATACTTTTGGAAATATTATAAATAATAGATTGCAGAATGTAATAAAGGGTTGCTCTCCTCTATAATTTTGGACTTCTAAAAGCACTTCTGTAATAGGATTTTAGAGTAGTAGGAGAGAGGAGAGAAAATCTCAGATCTGGGGATTATTGAGGATTTTGCCTTTGTATCTTGAATTATGCATGAAGGGCAAAGTTTGCACCACTGTGGCTTTAGCTTTGAAAGTAGAAGTTCAAGCAATGTAAAGAGTTGTTGGAGACCAAGGACAGAGAAATAGATGTAATAAATTGATATTTTTAATACCACTGTTTCAAATATCAGTTTCACTTCTATGGTAACAGGAATGTGTCATTTTATTCATGTTTGTGCACTATTGTCAATATGGGTAATTTGTCTCAATGTTGTTATTATGTATCTCTGTTACTATGGATTAAATTCTGAATTCTGAGTAACTACTTACTCAGAAATCTGTCTTATAAAACTAATTTATTAAATAATGATATGTTGTGAACTATTTTTGCATATTATTGTTTAATTATTGGATTCACTGATTTGATAATCAATATCATTTTTTGTGAACTATTTTCGGGAATGTTGTTGGTTTATTATTTTAGTTAAAAGGTCTCAATAGGATGTGTTTTGGTATCCATAATGTCAGTTAATTAAATTACTTCATTAACTTGATATTCATTATAAACAAGACATATTTAAATCTCAATACTTTAAATATCTTGCTCTTGGTTGGGTTAGATCTATATTTGCATAATTGAGATATGATTAAGATTAGTTTATTTTGCTTGCATTATAGAATAAGTTTGCATTTAGATTAAGTTCTACATTCTTTTAAGTCCTCTTCTCAAAGAGGCAAAATTTTAGTTGTGGTTTGGCTGAACCCAAGTCAGCTTAAGGGTCATTCTCTTGCCTGATCAGCAAAAAGAAGTGATCTGATATCTCTGTCTGAGTTGTTCTGTAGCCTCGACCTCCAAGAATGGTGCCCAAACAGTTCTCCAACAACAACGTTCTTCTCCTCCTGCACTCGGCCTAACTGCCTGCCTCTTTCGCACTTGAGAATAGCACCTCGGATCCTATCTTGGCCCTTAAAACAATCACCCAAGCCCTCACTGCCTTCTACCTTTCTGTGTTGCGGCTAGACCAAAGCTATCTCTCTCCACCAAGTCCTTCTTCTGGGAGGAAATGTTGCACACTTGGATACTCTCAACACATCACATCACCCTCTATTTATAGCCAAATGAGGGGCTCCATTGAAGAGATGAAGAGACACATCTATTGGACTAATTTACTTCAAGCCTACATGACTTACAAACTCAGAATTTGACGATTCTTGAAGTGTTAAATTCTCCTTTTCGCCCTATATCGTCTCATGCCATGACATGTAGAAATGTGCTCCCAGAATTTCCCCAAACATGATTGAGTGAAAAACCCCATACTTGGGTTCCAAGCCCACAAGTGACCATGGTGGCGCTTTTCCCTCCAAACCATGAACCCTAGGGCTTGGAGTACCTCCCAAGCTACACAAATCAACACTTTGTCCTTAGCTCTGAAACCATGCTGAGAAATCAATGATAGTAGATATTAGGGTTTGATTCCTCTTTCTTGATAATTAATTGTGAATTATGTTAGCCTCTTTTACTTCTTTTTAGATTATCTTTCATCATGTAATTACCAAATTATGTGTGTGAAGATCACAAGAACAAGAGACATAAGATGTAGGCGCACAACTAGGGAAAACCCCCTATAAGGGGAAAACCCAATCAAGAAATCTTCCTTTAGTAATTCAATCTAAGATGGACACTTCTAGACTTCTTAGACCTAGACAAATACCTACTCCAACCACCAAGTCAACCCTTCCTCCTTGTAGATGTCCTTTACTCAACCTTCCAAGTCACAACTCTTCAAAGTGCAACGTTAGATCAGAATTTCAGCCCCGGCAGTAGATTTTCGACCCCCGGCTTCAGAACTTCGACTCTGCAGCAAAGATAGAATTTTTGCCCCAACTTCAACTCAATATCTTCGCACGAGTGAGAGAAAGGTAGCCCAAAAACTCGATTTTCCTCTTCCCATCTTCTCTCCTTCTTCTCCTGCAACTTCACACTCTTTTCCAACTACTGCTTCTTAGAGATCGAACTTTTTGATGATGCTCTCTGAATGAAGTTGAACTTCTCAATATATAGGCTTCTTATGAGGTCGAATTGCCCTAATCCAGGCCGACTTGTTGAGGACAGGGCCGACTTGGTGTGGAGGTGACAAATTACCTTTTTAACTTAAAAATATTTTTTTGCATGACACAAAAGCCAAAGAAGGGTCTGATAATAATGACAATGACTCTAATGACTCAAGACAAAACCTAGAAGTCCTCACTCGGGACTTTGACCTAGAAACATTGACCCAAGCATGAAACCCATGCTTTAATAAGTCGTTTTTCTTTAATAATAAAATTTTCTTTTGACAAGTACAATTATGAAGACCGATGTTAGTTACATTCTTCAACAAGAAAAGGTCATGTTGCAGAGGCACGAGAAAGACAAACATTAACAAACACCATATAAATGCTTAAGAAAAATAGGCATTTGTGAAGAACTGGAACAAAAGCTCCGAGTAGAAGCAACCACCATCAACCACCAAACAAACAATGAGGCCTATATACATTGAAAGAACCAAACATGAGTATGGAAAAATATATAAAGAAGGATAGGTAGCCGTATGTTTCCAACACCATCAAAGATCCATGTAACTCAACTTGGAAGAAAATAAATTACATAGCACAACTTGCCCCCTTAATTTGTTATGATTGTAAATGTTGATCAAGCATGATACAACAAAACTCTTGAAGAAGTATAAGCATTTTCACCATCAATGTTAATCAAACAAAAGTAATGAAATACTATCAAAGTAGTCATCCAATTCATCAAACAAGTTATAAAATTGTTGTCCAAAATACAATCCCAATCGTCAATCAATTAGATAATAAGATATCAACAACAGACAATCTATATTCATAAAGACAATCTATATCATCATGAAACCTCCCTCACCGCCAACCCCCTGCTCCCCTTAAACACAACTAAAGGAGAAATAGTAAGATAAAACCAATTGAAGCCCAACCAAAAACTCCAAAAGAAACACATTTTAGTTGATCCTTAGTCAACCACTTCAAAGACAATCAACAAGAAACAAGAGGAATGTTGTATGATTGTATAACTGGTGATACATAGTAATATGAAGTCATCAAGCATCTGTTCGGATTATTCCATGACCATCTATCAATCCAACCACAATCGATCTTGATAGTCGCTATTGGTCCACGATTGTGTCTTGCACATTATTAATGCAACGAGTTGAATGCATAACTACCATGTTTGTAAGTGCGATTCCTAGGTAAATTTCTTTGATGTTTAGGAGGTCAATGATATGACATAGTTTTTTAATTTGCAGGGTCAAATCTAAGTGCACTAATAGGAGTACAACCATGTACATTAGCAACACTATCATCTGAAATGACATTATTGGCCATCTCATTAATCTATGCAACACAACCAATAGGGGGTTGCACTTCTAGTAACTTGGTTTGAACTCCACCTACAAAAAATGACACCTTCCTGGACTTAACTAGATTGAATGTAGGTAGTGTTGCAGTAACAATATCATATCTAAGACCTCCCCTAGATGTTTGTACCTCAAGGGTAATAGGAACAACATTTCCATGTCCATTCATCCCAAATCCTCCATTGGTATTGATCTGGATTTAAACAAGAACGCAATAAAGTACAGAAATAACCATAAATACAGAGATGCAGCAGAATAATACTTCATTTCATTAATGTAAAATACTGAAATATGCTTACAAACAGAAATGGAAATAAACCAGCTAGGGCGATGGTAGCTTATCTCTGAGAAGAGAAGTGGCAGCTACATGCCTCTGAACTGTGTTACAATGAGGCTCGAAGGCCTATTTATTATTGAGAAACAATGGAAAACCCTAAACATCCAAAAACCTAACCGTAGGAGATGAAACGCCAAACTATGAGTCTCGTTTTGGGTAAATTGGTACATCAACTTCCCAGGGTTGTAACTTTGGCATACGATTTTTGTTTGACGCACACAATAACTTGTTAGAAATATCTATCTGAGGAATACAACTTTGGGAAGAGTAACATCTGTCCATGGACAAATGTTGCTACTAGATTTCCCAAAAAAACGTCGTTTAGGGCCTCAAAACGGCTCCAGAAGTTCAGGACCCGAAAAACTACTAAAAATAGTAAATTGTGCTACAATTAAGGAAACTGAAAAACTTAAAAAGATAGTTGTGGAGATCCAAGTGGGATAGGTGGGTGGCCACCAACATCCACCTGGATCATTCCTCCCCCCTTAGGAAGCAATGGCGCCCATTGCGTTGAGTTCCTCCATCTGCTAAACTTGGTCCCTGGTGAGCTATTTTGTAATCTCTTATGTGTCCAGTAATGGTGGAAAGCATGGTAGAGGGCGGTCCACATTGAACACTCGGTCCAAGCAAAGGAATTGGGGAATGTTGTTCTCCAAAGCATTGTTCCCCACAGCCTTGGTATTTGTGTAAGGACCATGTCGCTTCTTGTACTTGTCATTTTTCAGAATGGAGCGGTAATATATCGGCCCGTTGGGTAGAGGTGCTCTGGGAGTCAAATCGAATCAATTCTTGACCTGACAGTGCAACGGTGTCCCTGTGGGTGAAGAGAAGATGTTCTTGTCTACTTTCATGACTGTATCCATCTGCTGTTGTTGCTGCGTGGAGGAACCCTTCGGAGGGGTCATGGATGTGACGACGATCTTCCCCTTACTTTGGGAGCCAACTAGATAGAAAATGAATTTCCTAGTCTGGGAGATGAGCTTGTTGCCTTTCAAGAGGTGCAACATCACACAATACCTCATCTATGAAGGGCTTGATGTTGTAGGGAAGGCGGCACTGTTGGCGAACTCGAAGATCTCGTCCTTGGTGAAGTCACTCGATATTGTACGGCTGCGGGTGTGGTGTAGTCGGTAGGCCCAACCTCTGCTGAAATGAGGTTCTTTTGGCTCCCACTGTCAACAATGAATTACAGCGGTGAACCCTTCACCCACATCTGAGTGGAAAAGACGCTCCCCCTCCTCTGGATCTTCGGGCTCATTCTTTTGGATCTTGGCAATGGCACTAGGCTCTGCATCAATGATCTGCTTCCCTTTGCCATTACCCTTTTCGGGTTTTGACTCAAGGTCGAAACATGCATTTGATTCTAAAGCCTTCAACTCGGCCACCAGCGACTGCTTGGTCCTACACTCACTTGTGTTGTGAGTGGGGCTCTTATGGAACTCACACCACTTTCCTGTGTCCTTCTTCGACTTCGTAGTGTTGTTCTTTTCTTGCGGCTTCGACGGGTTGTCTTGGGTCACCCCACCTTGGCTTTGTCCTTTGTTCTTCGAATGCACAGATCCAAAGTCTCGCTTCTTTTGCTTAAACTTATGCTCGATTTTGACAACGTATCAGTACGACGTGCCGAGCGAGGAGATATTCAGGAACTCCATCTTGTCTGGGATGTATCTGTGTAGGCAATCGCGGTATTTGAGTACCAAATGCAGCTCAAAATCCTTGATACCCAACTGTGTGCGAAAGGTATGAAAAATGTTTGTGAACTCCAACACATCCTGATCCCTTCCCTGCCGCAGCGTGGTCCACTTTATGTATTTTTCCTCATAGATTTTGACAGGGTAGTACTGCTCCTTGAAGGCATCCCAGAATGAATTCCAAGTGGATGCGGCTAAAAATAGTGAGCCCGTACTTTCATGCTTCTGCTCGCAGTAGGTTTCCCACCAGTCTTTGACGTGGGGGGCTGCTTTGAGAAGAACGAAAATAATATTTTCCCCACTGGAAAAACCATAAACAAAAAAATACCCTTTTAGCAGATTTAACCATTTATCTACGACATTCACATCTATTTGACCCTCAAAAATGGGTATTTCAAAATTAACTTGTACCTTAAAGGGTGTGGCATTTCCTTTTTTAACGAGGTTGACACAAGACGACGAACTATCCTCGGACTCAATCACAACTTAAGATCTGGTTCCAATGCCCCCAGTGCATGATGTACAACATCACTGAATTGATCGTCAGTTGAGGTAGGTATGGAATAGGTTGCCACATAATGAGCCTGTGGTGGAGATGATACCATTGGTATAAAAGGACCACTTAGGGAAGATGGTTGACTGGAAGCCATATTTGGACCGGAAAATGAAAGCTGGTCAACGGTGACAATCCTGCCTTCATGCGGGAAACAAATCACTCGAAATAGTGTTGAAACGATAGCTTCCATGTCATAAACATAGTCGCGCCCAAGAAGTAAATTGTAATCTAAAGGTCCTGGGACTACCATCATGTTCAGATAAACGATTTTTCCTCCCAAAGTAATGGGTAATTGAGGGAGGATCCCTAATGGTCAACTTGTTCCTTTGTTAAAAGCTAGCATATTCTATGTAACTGGCACAAGTGGCGGCGAACCGAGCGCTTGCCAAGAAGCTTAGGAAAGGATACTCACAGATGTACCTTCATCTATAATAGTGCTAGATACAATCATATTACAAACTTGTACTATGATCTGAAAGGGAGCATAAGAAGGAAGACATAATCTTGCTAGTCAATTCCAATCAAAGGAAGTGACTAGACTACTTGGGGGGGGGGGGGTTCCCATAGAAACAGGAGAATTAAGCCCTTGAGTTACGAGAACTGGAGGATTTTCCTCTTGTCTTGATGGAGCAGGAGGACTGCCCCCAAGTTCATTAGAATCTGAAGAAACGAAAAGAACCTGAGTGGTATCATTTTCACTCTCTTCGGGAAAGGTACGATTATTTGAAGGTGTAATCGACTCAACTGTTACCTCGACTTGTTGATTTGGGTTGGGTATAGACTCAGATGATTCATGCAAATTGCATGTATTTCTTTTCAGTTTCTCTTAATGTGAATGATGCAATAAGAAAAACTAATGCACAAACGATTCAGATCTTTTTTCATAAAAAATGACGATTTATGACAATTTCTTTTAAAAGGGAAAGGAAGATTGTACGACACTTTCGATTTTAAAGAAATGAAGATTTTTGACACTTTAAATGAAAATACAAATCAAATGCACAAGTGAATCAATCGATTATCTATGAAGGAAGACTATACGACACTTCATTATTCGAAGAAAATGACGACTTTACGACACTTTTCTATCGACAAAAATAATCGATCAAAAACTTACTTTGACTATAGATTGATAATGACAAAGAAAACATTAAAGAAACATTAATCAATCCAATCAAAGTAGGGCTGGATTAAGGAGATGAAAAGACTGTTTTTAGAGATAAGACATCATTTACATTCAACAAGCAATTCAAACTGATGAAAATTGACAAAATTTTTCAGTTCCTAGATGGGAAAACTGACCCTAAAGGGATCATCGCAAGCAGCTGTTGGAGACAGTGCGATGCATCGCATTGGATCTATGCGAGAAGTGCACTACATTGCACTGTGTTAGTCACAGAAGTGCGACGATTACTGAAGGCAATTTTATGCTTAGATTTAATTCAATTTTCAGTGAATTTAGACTTGAATTCAATAAATGACAAGAAGTACAGTATGTCAAAGTGCTTTAAGAGATTGATAAGATACTATAAGGGATAGGATTGCTCCCCAGCAGAGTTGCCATTTTGTTTCAGGCAAATTTAATGTTTCTTCAAACGCTTAACCCTCTAGACCTAGTAGCTAGTCTAGAAACAACAGACAAAGTAATTCGTTGCTTTTCCTATATTTAACAGATAAGAGAAAGAAGAACAAAGGTACCAACTTGTAACTTTTCGCTTGATCCCTCTCTCCTTTGACCGATTTCGCCACTACTTTCCGTACTTAACTCGCTTGGAAAGTACCTGCACACAAGCCGAGACAGAAACCAATCAAAGCATACAATAACGACGATCTGTTAACTAAACATATCATAGAATCAAGAATACGATATACAACATATAAACACATGAATGGAAAAAGCTTTCAATTCTTTATTGATAGAAGGAAATATTACAACCCATGTAGATGCATGCTTGATTCAGTGTCATCCTTCCAGCTTCAAACCCTTCTCTCCTCATGAAGCAACAATTCGACATCATAACAATACTCTTACAAATCTCATTCAAACAATATTTCCTTAGCTCAAGAAATTCCAACCTAGACCAACCTTTGAATGCTTGGTAAATTTATAGCTGAATGGAGGAGGTTAAGCCATTAATGGCCCTCATGAATGCTTTGCCAAAATTGGGAAGTGTTTCCATGGAGGAAGGGATAATGGATTAAGGTTCATTCGTCCTCTTCCTCATCCAAAAGCAAGCTCAATCCATTTGGCAACTTCCAGAAGCATCCATTGGATGAGGAATCCTATGGATTCATTTTCAAAAATTCGATGAATCTCTCTCAACGCAGGTGAAACAAAGGCTAGGTGCGATGCATAGCACCCAGACAGTGTAGTTCCTACAATGCATTGCAGCCTGATAAAGGGCCACCTGCTTTGATCTTTCTAGGGGCATTTTTTGGATGAATGATGACATGGAAACTCTTGGGAAGCAAGCATGATGTACGTTGAATTCATTAGGGAATGAAAACAACTGAATTAGGGATTTATGGACCCTAATAATACGGATCTGGAAGTCGGGGTTGATGTGCCCAAATTGGCCTATAACACCAAGTCCTTCATTTGAGGACACAAAAAATAATAAAGTGACAGTAAATAATATTTATTAATGTCTTAAGCACAATTTCTCTACAGCCAGGAAATTGGTTTCTTAAGGAACAACAGGGCCTATCTCAAAAACGATATCTAATTATTGCCTAGAATTTTTAGCACATGTACATAAAGATATCACCTCCATCTCCTCAGAATTTCATGGTCTAAAACATCCCATAAGAAAATTTAGAGTGAAAATGTGAAGATGACTCATTCACTCCAAAAATCATATTTTTGCTCTACATTTAAAACCCCAAGAGTACTCCCTAACTTCTATTGCACACATTAGATATCTTCTTGATAGGATAATATTCAAATGCACTCATATATCATTTATTTACAATATTTATGTGCTCACTTATGGGGCCAACTTGTAAATTGGTCGGGTTGACCTGACAAAATATTTCATATCTCCTTGTTCCTATGGAGTTAGAGGGAGTTCCATATACCATTGGAAAGGTCTCAGAATAAGTTAAAAATGACTTCAAATATAGGGCATCTAATCTCACCATAAAAAGTCCAAAAACAATATACAATATTCAACAATCTCCATCTTGGACATCTGTAGTCTCCCCCTATCTTTGACATCAATCACAACAATATTTACGACACAAAGCTCTTGCTTGGGCACGAAGTAGGATAATATTTTTTTCCCTTTTTCTTGTTTTTGAGGGAAAAATGAGGATACTAACATTTATGTTAATGACTAAAATTTTTATGTAGAATTTGGAGAATTTAATCTTGGGACTAAATTTCTCTCAAAAAATATCCAATTTAAAAAAAAAAAAAACCACAAGTTTAAGAAGTGAATCAATTAAGAATTTATGATCAACGAATTTTTAGGGTTTTTTTTAGTGATATCCATGAATTTTTCATATTGGATATCTTTTGATAGAGAGCACACATTTTACTAACAAGTTCCAAAAGATCCAAAAGAGTTTTGGCATTTCACAGTTTGAGTTATAATAGTGAATCTAGGGAGTGAAATATAAGCTATGATCATGTTACATCATCAACCTCAAACTTTAGCTATGTAATGAAGCTTCATTGAAAAATAAGTGATTCACTTTGAAACACTAGTTATATTTTTTGGGTTTTCAAGTAAGATGTCTTTAATAGGAAAAGATAATGGTCCTAGTATTGAAGGCTACATAAATAAAATTAAGTACAAATAGGGAAATATCTTGAAATTGTGAGTATGTATGAATTTAAAAGAGGGCACATTCATATGGTGGTTGTTTAAGTGTGAAAATGTATGGGAAAATTTAGATGAAGAATTTGAAAAAGTATTTCTAGATAGGTGGTGTCATGTTGTGAAGAAGGATATGAAGAGTACGAGGGATTTATTTTCACATGAAAAATTTATCTTATGAGTTTATGAATGTATTCAACAAATGAAGCTCATTGTTTCCCTTAACCCTAGTTGCAAACATAATATTTTCATTGTTAACTTGTCTAAAAGATTGCAAGTTCATATAAAGAATATTCAAAGTACAAAGGTTGAGGGTGAAAATGTTCATGTTTTTAAAGATTTAAAGATTTGCATGGATAAATATGTGTTGCATTCATATTTTTATGCTATAGATAGGAATGATGTGTATATTGTTTTGGAATATCTTTGGATGGATTTAGTTGGTATAGTTAATATGAATGCGCAAAATTAGTTTTTCAAGTTTTGGTACAATAAAAATAAACTAACATTGGACGACATTTCTCTTATTGAGCAAGAAGAATCCAAGGGGGCACATGAAGAAGTACTTGCAGGTAAAAAAATGGTAGCACTTCATTACATATAAGATGAAGAGTCCATGGTTGAACCCATAAAATAATTTCAAGAAAATCCAAAGGAATGGCATAAAAAAGAAGAAGCAACTATATAACCACATGTTAATTAGTCAAAGAAAGAAGAACGAATATATAGTGTTCTTGTATATTGCCACCCACACAACTTATATAAATAAAAACCCTCCATGAAAGGGCATGAACATCAACAAAATAACTATATATCAACATAAAACCAAAGAGGAATGGAGGCACATGGAGGACTAAAATCAATACATGGAGGTATCATACCAGTGAGATGAATACATGGATCCCAAAGAGAAACTAGATCAATATTAAGGAAAGGCCATTGTTAGACTCATCTCCACATTTCATTAGGATGGATGAATGATTGTGCATGGTACCAATTAACTACATTTCTTAGTAGGTCATATTATATGGCTTCTTTCCATGTTTTCAAGATGAAACATGCTAAAAGGGAGATGGAATGTACTATATCTAGGGAGGATATTATGGGGCACCTATGGAGGTAACCAAGGGGATAATGAATGTAATGTTGGTCATAATAATGGAATATACCCACTATGTAATTAAAAAGAAATAATATAATAATAAGGGATAATTGGTGTAAAATACCTAGGAATACTCATGAAAAAACAAAAATACACATGAGTATCATTGTAGTGGACGTGTGTTTGGTTTGTATTGTTTTGTAGAAAGCATGACTTGTGGAATGATTCCTTCATTAAGGAGTATTTGATAATGTTACTATACCTTAAGGGTTTTTATCTCTATATTCTTGTGTTGTTTATGGTGGATGTCTTGGATATTTTGTTGTTTAAGAGTTTATTTTGAAGTTTTAATACAATAAAAATTTACATCAAAAACTTGAGAGATATTATTGTAAATACAGTTGTGTATTTAGATGATCTTATCATCACGACGAATGATGTCATTGCAATAAAGAAGAAATAATTAGATTTGCGTTTCTTTTAACATGCATAGGTTTTGATAGACTAACAATTATGTGTTTGTCTCCTAAGATATGCTATGAGTTTGTTGTAAATTTTAGTATTATATGTAAGACAAATACAACACCTATGGATCTTTAGATGAAGGTGCCAACCAATGGTAAGTGGAATTTGACATGCAAGTTGATATACATGCACTTAGTTGGATGTTTACTTCTTCAACATCAACCAAACCATATGCTTGTCTTACAATTTGATTTGTTTTGAGATTCATTACAATATAAGGTGTGAAATATTAGAATATAGTAAAAATTAATTTTTTTACATACACGGGGATTTAGATTATAGTATAATGTAAAATAAAGTGCACACATTCTAATTAAAAATTTCATGAATTTTGATTTAGGTAGGATTAATTATTGGTAAATTTTCAATGAAATTATGCAAATTCAACCTCAACATTGGATATTTTTTTTGGCTTAGCAAGAAACAACCTATGATGTTTCTCTCCTCTACATAAGCCAAGTACAAATAATTAGCTAATACATCCGTTGAAATTGCATGTATGTAAAGAACATTTGTTGATTGCAAATAAAACAATAATATTCAACTATATGTTGTTGCAACAATTTGTCAAACATCCATACCCAACAACACAACCTTGACTATGAGTCTAACAACATACATGACACTACATTGATGCAAGTTTGCATGACCGACCTATGTTCCTCATGTTTGCCTTAAGAACAAAAGGACCATTTTGTAACATTTCAAAATTCTTCCTCAATTTCTGCATACTACATAACGCTCTCCAAGGAAGCCCTTAGATTTGAAATTTTCTTAGAAGCTTTCATATAGGGCAACTTGGATTATAAGAAATATGTATCATGTATATCCCTATTGGGTCTAATGCAAATATTGTTGGGAGATACGTTCCCTTGGTCATTTGAATTTTAGATGGCTAAACTTGGTACCTTAGCTTCACCACCCCCATATTAAGGTCTTTATCAAAGGGCTTGGATTGAAACTTTTGTCTCAATAACTATACTTCTTCTTCGATGACATTGTCTAACCTTCTCCTAAACAATTACATGGTCATTTCCCTAGAGCAAGGATGTGGTCCTATATATCACATCCTCCCACCATTTTATACTAAGTTCTTCTCCTCTTAGTCAAGGGACGAGGTTCCAAACTATTCTAATTAGCTGATGCAACTATACTAGTTCTTGGGATGAGACACATTCACTATGTATGATGCCAAATAAAGTTGTATGTTTTTATTCCTTAATAAGATATAAAAGTATATGGGATAGTGATCCAATAACATGGATTTTACCAACACTTACAAATCTAGAGGAGTTTCATCAAAATCAAAGAAACTATATTTTGCTTGGACAACATTGCTTTATGTATTTGCTTGAGAAATTTTTCATTGTTCTTATGAAATCCAACTAGATATCTCGTTTGATATTTGTTAAGGTTTTAAAGGTTTATTATATCTCTTACTTTGTCTCATGTTTTCTTCTCACTAGAACACATCCAAATTGGTAGAAATCCTTAACTACTTCTACATCATGGAATACTAACTAGTGTGCACCTACATAAATTCTTCTACCATCCAACAACATAAAGTTGCCATTTTCCTAGCATAATTATAAAATTATATTGGAGAAACCTAAGATATATCCATGCAATATCAACAAGATCCAAATAAGCCTTTTCCCAAGCTTGCCCCTTGCATAGTGACATATTCTACTAGATAGGGAGAGACTAGAGTAGTTAGAAGTCCTTTGCCTTTAATCATGACTAGCTAGAAGCATAATATTTGGCATTGGGCCCAATATCTTTTAGTAGTTTATTGAGTAGAAAACTAATGGATTTCAATTTTGTATGAAAAACACACCTAAGTGATGAAACAAAGACGTTATCCTTCTCGCAATAATTTTATGATAGAGGTAAGATAATCCTTGAACATTTACGCCATGAAGCAAGATTGACTATGACTCATTGATTTGAGTTTCTACACTATTCAAGTTATTACTTTCTATGTACATTTCAGTGAGAGCTGTTGAGCCTCAAACCTGCACCTTCCTATACACCCTCTCAGCCTTTTTTTCCCATTTACTTCATCCATCAAGCTGTTAAATCATTGCATGATTGTCTAAAAAGAGCTTCTGACATGGTTTTATAACTATGCTTATGACTATTGTTTGGTTTAGATTTTTGTTCATGCAGCTGCGGAAACTTGTCGGTTTCCGCAGCCAGCACAGGTTTCCACAGCCAGCACAGGATTCTGTAGCCATTTTGAAAACTTCACCAAAATAGCATCTCCACTCTTCAAATTACTTACAAAAGATTGTGAATTCAAATGGGATCCTGATTGTCAATCTGCATTTGAAACTTTGAAAGCAAGAATATCTGAAGCACCCATTTTGAGAGGTCCAAATTGGAAACTTCCTTTCCATATTTCCACAGATGCTTCAGATACAGCTCTAGGAGTTGTGTTGGGACAAAAGGTTTTAGTTCCTTATGCCATTTACTACACCAGTAAAAATTTGACTCCCACTGAGTTAAACTATACTGTGACTGAGAAAGAGTTCTTAGCTGTTGTTCATGCAATCAATAAGTTTAGACACTATATAACTGGCTATGAAACTTTTTTCCATACTGATCATTCTGTAATTAGATATCTCATGAATAAACCTGTTACTAATAGCAGAGTTACAAGATGGCTCTTACACTACTAAGACTCCTTGGTATGCAGATATTGCTAACTATTTGGTTACAGGGAAGCTACCTCCACATCTATTTCCTGGTGAAAAAAGAAAAATTATTCAGGAGAGTTCAAGTTATTCATGGATTTCTAATGAATTGTTTAAAACAGGGCTAGATTGTGTGATCAGAAGATGTGTTCGAGAAGATGAAATGCCTGACATCCTCAAGGCATGTCATGATGAACCATGCGGTGGACACTTTGCTGACAAAAGGACGGCCTATAAAATCCTTTCTTTAGGATATTATTGGCCTTCCCTTTTCAAAGATGCAAAACAATATGTCAGAAGGTGTAACAGCTGCCAAAGAGTTGGGAGACCGACTCTTTCAAATGAAATGCCATTACAACCATAGGTACTCATCGAACCCTTTCAAAAATGGGCTTTAGATTTCATTGGACCCATTAATCCACCATATAAACAAAAGAAGTATATACTGGTATGCACTAATTATGTCACTAAATGGGTAGAAGCCAAAGCATTGCCTTCTGCCACTGAAAATTCAGTTGTTCAATTTCTTTTTGAGGATATTTTTACTCGTTTTGGTGTCCCAAGAGAAATTGTGACAGATCAGGGAAGTCAATTTACATCTAATTTGATGGAGAAGCTGATGGAAGAATACAAAATCAAGCACAAAAAATCTACTCCTTACCATTCGCAAGCAAATGGCCGAGTGGAATCTACAAACAAAGTTCTTGAAAGCATCATCACCAAAACTGTTCATCTACACAGAAAAGATTGGGCAGAAAGGTTTCCTGAAGCCTTATGGGCCTACAGAACTACATGGAGGAACACAACAGGACATTCTCCCTATGAACTTGTTTATGGGAAAGAGGTCCTGCTCCCCATTGAGTTTCAAGTCAAGACTTTCAAGATGGCAGTCCAGTTGGGGATGAATCTATCAGAAGCCCAAAAGCACAGAATGGAGCAACTGAATGAGCTAGATGAGATCAGACAAGATGCAATTTTAAGGACTGATCTAGTTCAACATAAAAGAGCTAAGTGGCATGACAGATACATCAAAGAGAGTTTCAAGAGGGAGATTGGGCGTTACTGTTTGATTCCAAGTTTAAAGACTTCAAAGGAAAATTTCAGACTCATTGGCTTGGGCCATATGAGATTGACAAAGTCTTTAACAATGGAGCGGTAAGAATCAAGACTATTGATGAATTTCAAACTCCTCTCATTGTGAATGGCCACCGATTGAAAATTTATCATAAGCCACTCTCAAAAGAGGAATTTCTCAAAATGTTCCTGGAGAATTCTGCAATAAGGCTGGTGGAGAAGAATCCTTCTCCCCCATCAGCCTAGCCCTTGTTTCTTTCAGTGAAAAAAAATAAAAATAAAAAAAATCGTATAAGCCTAAAAACCAATCATAGATTGGCGGTCTTATACAGAAAATGTAGAGTGAAAATCAGGGACACCTGACACTCTATATTTTCCAAAAAAAAAAAAAAAAATCTCCTCTCCTTCTCTTTCCATCTTCACTCCATCTCATTTGCCATTTCACTTCACCTCCATCTCATTCTCATTTCCATTTCACTTCACTCCACTTCATTTTCATTTCATTCCACTCATTCCATTTCATTTCATCAATAAAAGTCCCTTTCAGGATTATTTTCATTCAGTTAGTTCTTCTCTAACTATCTTTGTGCAGTTAAGGGCGTGCTGTCTCAGTTTCCGCAGCTGGAAACTGTTTCCGCAGCTAGAAGCAGTTTCTGCAGCCAGAAACGATTTCCGCAACCAGCATCACTCTGTTTTCAAATTTACAGTCAACTGTTAGTGCAATAATCATGAAATGCAGGTGTAATTGAGCTAAAGACATGGGGCATCTCCAAGACATCAAGGAAGAGCAATTGGTTAGAAGCCTTGAGCAAGAAATGACAAAGTTTCCAAAGGTATGATAAAAAATCTTTATCAAATAACAATTCAAGTCATAATTACGCATAGTTATCAAACCATAACAAGTTCTACTATGTGCAATGATTTGATACGATAGCTCCATTACCACTCCTATTCCATGATATCACTCCACACACCTTGCATTCATTTCTCCAACGGTCTCATGATTATTCCGAGTTTAAACTCAAGACTGACTGCACTTCCATTTATTACCCGTACTCTTGAGACGTGACCTATTGTGTTACGGTTCTTCTTAGCCGTAATTTCCGCAGCCGTCTGTTGAGACGTGTAAAAATTTCATACACAGTCATCCGATTCAAAAGAATCCTGACGTTACTCCATTCGTTTACCACTCCACTAATACCATACTCCTTGCATGCATCCGCATTTTATTTTGAACTTGTTTACTGCTGCTCACCCTCTGTTCCTCCGGTAATTCAGGTACTTCCATTCCCTGTTCTCCATTTCCGACTGCAGCCACTACAGTTTGTTCTAAACCCTGACTGCAGTCACTACAGTTATCCTAAACCTGGACTGCAGCCACTACAGTTTGTTCTAAACACCGATTGTAGCCACTACAATCTATCCTAAATCCTGTAACCGAGCCATTTTTTTTCTAAACCCTCACACGCAGAAGAACTCTTAGTTGGAATTTAAAATAGAGGATGGGAAAATTACTGAGAGCAGAGCCGGAAGGACCGAAATACTTGGAAGGTTATCCTCAAACTAAGGAATTGCTGAAGAAAGCCAGATGGCTACGATTTATCCAAAAGTTTAAAGGCCATAACAAGGAGGTGACCAAAGCTTTTGCACGGTCTTTTGATGGACAAACAGTGGAGATTGGAGACTTGAAGTTCACAGTGACTGAGGCCACACTAGCAGCTGCCACAGGCCTACCTCAAGAAGGTGAAAGGTGGTTTAAAAATAGAAGTGCGGACGATCAGATATGGAGAATCATGCTACAAAACCAAGGTATGGATACCACCGTATTTACAAGAGGCATCCCTGTTCATGCACTAAAAGAGGAATGGTCTAGTCTACTGTTAGTCATCCAGAAATTTATCACGTGTGAAGGTCGTTTTGGTTCTATGTATATGTATCATGCTAGACTGATGATGAATTTCCTAGAGGGTCACACTCTTAATTTGCCTCATTTTCTGCTATTAAGTTTGAAAAAGATGAGTTTTACAGTTCAAAAACACATAGGCAACATTGAACCTCATCTCTACCATCATGGACTCATAAAAATTCTTATTGAGGACCAGTTGAAGAAAACTAAAGATACTTGGGAGCAATTCTTGACAAGAAACTACTTCCAAGAGCCATCTGAGGCCTCTGGAAGTAGTCCACCAAAGATTCCAAGGAAAAGTAGGAGGAAAGAAAAGAACATTACAGTCCAAGACTCCCCTACTATAGAAACTCAAGAAACTGTCCAAAAAGAAGAAGAAGATAGAGCTAAAAATCAGAAACAGAAGAAAGAAAAAGGCAAAAGAACCATTCAAGAAGTCTATCCATCCCCTGAGCAATCCATAGAGGAGGATTATCAACCACTGTCAGAAAGATTAGTACATCTTCAGGCTGCTGCTATAGCAAAGAAAAAGCAAAAAGGAAAACAGAGTGCACAAGAAAAGAGTACTAGTCCATACTTAAGGAGGAGCACTAGGCTAAAAGGAAAGGTGAATAAAACCCAAGAAAAACAGCCTCACTTTATTGATTTAGGTGAAGAGACACTTGAGAAATCTCCAGCTCAGCCAAGCATTGAACCAAGTCCTCCACATGATGAAAGCCCTTTTCGGCCGGAAAGAGAGAGCAGTCCTCCTCCTCCACCAGATTTTGAGCTTAGTCCGAGAAAGACACCTGAGGTAGATCCTAATCAGCAAGAGGTATATAACTACCTGGAATCCTTAGAACAATCAGCTGCAGGACCGAGTACCACTCTGCCACTAGATGCACAAGTTCAGTCTTTGAAATAGGAAGTATTTGAATTAGAAGTCCTAAATAGGCATATCAAACAGGAAAATGAAGCACTCAAAGAGCAGAGCAAGGTAGATAAGATTGTCCATGACAACACTATGCTCCATTTAGGACTATGGCAAAAGAAAAACAGGAAATTGAAGAAAAAGTGCAAAAAGTTAAGCAGAGCATTGATTAATCTCAAGTTCAAATGTCTAGTCAAGAAACCCAGGATGATGTTAACATCAAAGAAGAAGAAAAGAGGGCTAGATGTCCTAGCAGAAGCCTCAGAACATATGGATTAGAGGGAAATAACTAAATTTTGGTTGCACGAGGACATGCAACACCTTCACAGTGGGGGTATGTTGAGCCTCAACCCTGCACATTCCTATACACCCTCTCAATCTTTTTTTCCCACTTACTTCATCCATCAAGCTATTAAATCATTGCATTATAGTCTAAAAAGAGCTTCTGACATGGTTTTCTAACTCTGCTTATGACTGTTGTTTGGTTTAGATTTTTGTTCAGGCAGCTGCGGAAACTTGTCAGTTTCCGCAGCCAGCACAAGATTCCGCAGCCATTTTGTTAAAAGCTATGCTACATGTGTCCTATGAAGAAACGAGCCACATGGGCAAGCTACAGGTGATGGGTACATGGAACGTGTCCCTTCAAATCAGTCAAATCATCCATAAAAGGTCACGGTCAACAAGGGTCAAAGGCAAAGCCAACCAAGGAATTTAGCGGTGGCACGTCTCTGTTTTGAGCACGTGAACGTTTACGTGGCACAATCCTCAGCCCACGGAGACATCGACACACCTGGAGATCAATCCCGTAATCTGAATCCAACAGCTACCACTCCGAAGATTTAATGGACATGATGATCGTTACGCTAGATCTCGGCTGAGGAGATCTACGTGTCTTTGGCAACGCAGTTGACAACATAGGATTTAGTTAGTTAGTTACAACACTTTTCCATTATAAATAACGCGTTGATAAACGCTGTGTAGAAGCTTTTGGCGATGTAATTTTTGAACTGTTGCTATTATCACCCCACTGTACTCTGTTTTATATATTTTGCTCCTGCTTTAATACATGAGAATACTACTTTCCTGAGCTTGTTCTTGTGACTGTTCGTTGACTGGCTGAGGTGGCAGAGGGCCCCTGCGCACTAAAGCCTTGTATAGTTTTCATTTGATTTTATTATGTTTCTGTTTTCATAATCACTAGCTTGTATATAACATGCTGTTTTGATGTTTTTAATTTACTGTTGTTTACATTTTCATTTATGTTTTCTTATAGCTGTCAGCTGATCAATGCTTTTCTACAGGTTTTCTTAGGCAGCTTGGGCAAATTTTTATCTTTTTGATAACTATTGACATATGAGATCATCTTGTCCTTCCTGCTAATTTTCATTTTCTGAAGTTTAATTCCAGCACTGTCCTTTTTCAAATTGTGTTTTTCTTATTTATTTTCTGCTACTTAGACATCATACTACTCATTTGTTTATGGTTTCTTTCTATAGTCAAGTGACTATATTATTAAGGAATCAGAATATTACTTATTGTAGTGTGATTTAGTTATCATATTGCTTAAACTTATTCATGATTGCTTCCCATAAGGTAGATTGAGCTGAAGGGTAAAGGATCAGAAGAGTTGAAGTAGTGTGATTAGTTTCCTTTATGCAATTTAATTTCTTGCCATTTAGTTATCATATTGCTTAAACTTATTCATGATTGCTTCCCATAAGGTAGATTGAGCTGAAGGGTAAAGGATCAGAAGAGTTGAAGTAGTGCGATTAGTTTCCTTTATGCAATTTAATTTCTTGCCATTTAGATATCATATTGCTTAACTTGTTCATGATTGCTTCCCACAAGGTAGATTGAGCTGAAGGGTAAAGGATCAGAAGAGTTGAAGTAGTGTGAATTAGTTGCTTTGCTTTTAGTTTTTGAGTTGCTTTAAGTTCAGTTTTTACTTTCTTTTTCATACAACAGCAAGGATACTAGGCCATTGTCATTAGTTCACTGTTTGATACATTTACTTCCTCTTAAGAATTGATTTCACTACAGTTGTTTTAAAGCTTTCTTTTTGAGCACTTTTAAGTTTGGAAAACCACTGTAGAAATCACCATCACCATCCATACTTAACTTTCATTTTCGCCATCACACATTAGGGAAAGATAAATCCAAAAACAAACTAAAAAAACCTCAAAAATGACAAAAGACTAAGGAAATGGTTATCTTGTACATATAGTACACTTCACTTTGTCAGTTTACGAATCCCGGATTGACATTTTAAATAGCAATTTAGAACACACTAAATTGACCAAACAAGAGCATCAAAGGAGTTTGAAATCAAAAGGTCCTTTGTTGCATGAGAAAGAATTCACGCATCTCTTTAATTTTAATTTGTGATGCTCTAGTCAATTGGGGTTATCTTGGGTGGTTGGGAAAAATCGTTGTTATCTCCCCCACCTAGGTTCAATTCCTTGTGAGTCACATGATGAGAAATATTTGTTGTAATGGATACTTGCCCATGAATATTGCAGTATTGACCTTCACTATTTCCCTCAAGCTGAGAGAGAAGATGATTTCCCTTGAAAAAAATTTGTGATACTTTATATAGCAATCACAAAGTCTTGCAAATTCCTCACGGTTGTCCCAAATGGCCCCTTCTAACAACATTGTAGCCAAGAGTAGATCATTCTGAGGAGTTGGGCGATTCTATGACAAAAAAACTTGTGATTGTTTGTCTTGGGGCATTGGTGCTAGTTCATGTTTGTACATAAGCTATTACAATTTACTTTAGTATTCTTTAGCAACCAAAATTTATTATGATTGAGATCCTAAGGAACTTCAAGGAAATGAGGTCATGATGGTCTCAATTTATCCATTAAAAGGTTATGGGCCTAATATTATGTTAAGCAATCTTACATCTAATGCATAGTTTGAGTAAATTTATATAATTGATAGGTTAATGTAACATCTTATTCCCAACCTCAATAAGCACAAATTATTTAATATCCTTAGAAAATTTGTCCTGAACACAATTATGTTCTTCAGATTAAGAGTTGAAAGACATCTTTAAATCATGGTAAGCGAAGTCCCTAAGTCTTGGAGATGTGGTCTAAGAATACTAGAATTCAATAGATAAACTGGGAAATTCGACATAGACGTGAAAATGAGTTTGTGCATGTTTTTTAGTTACAAAATTCTTTAACTAACAAAAGAAAAGCAAAATAGGAATGTTAGTGTAGGTCAAGGTTGATACATGAGAATTTAATCACACATATTTTGGCTAGGAAGATAAAACTGAAAGAAACACTTTGTTAGATTATGGGCACAATGATAATGGCACTTGTGAGGTTACCAAACCTCTATGTAAGTCCTTACTATGAATACTAGAAGAATTTGATCCAAAAACTAATCTAGCATGTTATGAAAAATAAAGGGACATTTCATGCTGTTAAAAATGATTGATTGCAAAAAATACTATTTGTACAAACTTTCAAGCCATTTGAATTGCACTATCTTAATGTTTACCTATAACTAAAATAATTTCTTTTTTTATACTTAAATTAAACCATAATAAGTTCTTTTATATATATATATATATATATATATATATATATATATATATTATTTAAATTAAATCATAATAAGTTTTTAGAGATGAAAAGAGAGTAATGTTTATGATGTCACTTATAACAAGGCTTGATATGGCTTGATATGAGTTAATATTACATTAGTTAGAATTGAACTTGAGTGAGGATAACAAAAATCATTTCTTCTCACTACCCAAAATAAATACTGAAATAAACTCAACTGACTACAACTATTTTAAATTATACCAATCAAATTTTAAAAAAACTTAGTTTCATATAACATATAAAAAAACCAAATATAAAGTTAAGTTGCTGATTCAAACTTAACAAAATTTTAAAAATTGCATTTTACACTAGGTACTCCGAAGTGAGGAGAAACTTCTGTAATCTTCCAAAAACAAATTGGTAAGAAAATGGTTGTCAAGCCCACTGTAACTGTTGAAACACAAATTTATAAGAAAATGGTTGTCAGGCCTCCTATAACCTTTGAAATACAAAGGTCTACAGGTGGCAGTATTATGACTAGTCATAATATTTACAAAGAATTTGTTTGATAATTTACCAAGCATTGACATTATCAGCCAGTGATCAACCCAATTGCCAAATTTTAAAGGAATGCCTTAACCTAAGCCGAAGCCAAAGCACTTAGTATTTAGGCGTTACTTACAGTTACTATTGTTTTAGGCATTACTACCTTTAGATCTTATTCAATATGAAATTTATGAACATTCATCTAAACAGAAAACATAAAGAGAAATTTATATATCTTAAACAAAAATTGAGACGAATTTATGTGTGCTGTCTTTTAACATTCTCAAATGACTATGGTACACAATAAAACAATATAGATTTTTCAAATATGAAGTTTACATACTGTTTCTTTATTTTCATTTTTGAGTTGAGAGGCTTATTCTACAAGTTAGTATGATGTGTAATGATGTTTCTTAGTTATTAAAGTTGAAATTTTGTTCATATATATATATATATATATATATATATATTAAATCTAGAAATAAAGACTTTAAATAACTATATAAAATATTGAAATAATGTGGGCTTATAAAAAAATTGAACTTAAAAAAATTAAATAACTATACAAAATATTAAAATAATGTGAACTTATCAAAAAAATTTATACTAAAAAAAATCAGTGATGACCAAGCGAAACTTCAGACATTTATTTCATCAGATCACTGTTTTTTTAATCTCCTGAACTTATATTAAATCCATATTTAAAATACATCTATCATCATTTAAATAAAAATACATTTGAATATAGAAAAGAATAACAATAATGACAAATGCTTTAAAATCAGATTGGCTCTGGCCATTGACCAGAGACTTATGGAGAAGGATTTATGTATCAGGCTTCAGGAGGCTTGAGACCCATAAGCATATTTTTATGTCACGGAATTTTGGAAAAGGGATTTTGCTGGCACTTCAAGTAGTAATGGGATTGGGCAAAGAATCTACAAGGGGTTATTTCACAGAGATTTATGTTCAAGTCTCTTGCTTTACAGTCTTCTTCTTTTGGCAATTCTTCTATTTCTTACGAGCAAAACCAGTTGGTTGATTTCAGAGATGATTTTCTCTAATAGTCAAGGGCTGATGCACATGGCGGCGGACAATCCAGTAGGACTGTGGATAGCCAATGAAAAACCATGGTGGCTGAGAATCCAGCAGGACTGTGGATAGACAATGAAAAATCATGGTGGTGGAGAATCCAATCGAATTTCTAACTCAGGATTTGTGTGGATGAGCAATGCCTGCCATTACCCTCCCTGCTACTTGGATTGCAAGGTGAAAGTCTCTCCCCACTTTGCACCCACAGATTTGGCCATTTTCTCATCTATGTTTGCTGTTGGATTTCCATTATTATATGGAAAAGCATGATTAGCAAACAACTGTAATCACTAGCCTTCCATCAAATCCACCATTGTTATTGTGGAGATCTCTGCAACACATATAATTAATTATTCTCTATTATAGCTCAACTCACAATACTTTGGAGTTGAAGGGGTTCGTTAGCCGCAGTAGACCTACCTCCTCCACCAATTTAACACTGTTTCCCCAGGGAAGCCAAGCTTCTTTCTCTGCAGTCTCTCGTTCAACCATATTTTTACAGCCCCTTGAAAGACCTGAGCGTCTAACATTTGAATCCATCTATTAATAGCCCGTGCCTGATCGATTTGAGAAGTGGGAATTCCTTTATCGATGTTGAATTCCTCCAAAACTTCATTACCAATCCTTTGAGAGATCGCAACTCTTTCTTGCATCAAAGACCATTTTTGCTGTGGTGAAGAATTAGATGGATTCCCTTCTGAATGCCCACACCGATGAATCCAAGAGGGAAACCATCGCTTGCCATTGTATGTTTTCTGAGTAACAATCTTCCTCTACAGACATGCAATTTCCAAGAAAGGTGACCCAATCCAGGAAGGCAGTGACCCAATCCTGAGCCGTATTTCAGACAGATTTGAGAGCAAGCGATTGCAGATTTCCAAGAAAGGTGACCCAATCCAGGAAGGCAGTGACCCAATCCTGAGCCGTATTTCAGACAGATTTGAGAGCAACTCATTGCAGATTTATAGTGTTTAACAGTTCTTTATCAGCTTGGGAGAATTCTATTTATCAGCTTCAATATCAATTCTGGGAAAATTTCATTTCGAGAGGGTGAACAGGGAGGATGGGTTGCTTTCACTTTGACAAAGATTCCATATGGGTGTCATCAGTACAATCACAGATTTATCTCTTTTGGATGGAGATTCCATATCTGTCTGTATCAGTATAGTCACAACCTTATCTCTTTCGAATGGAATTTCGTGTCTGGCTTATCCGTGCCTTCTCAAAGGCTGTGAGGGCATTTGGGTTTTGCTTTTGCATGCTTTTCAATTTTCATATGACAGCAATTTCACGGTTCTCAGTGATCGGAATTTTCAAATACTTTTTATTTCTTCATTCAAATGTTTCTTAAAAATTAAATAAAATAGAATAGTTTTAATAGTAAGAATATAAATATTTTTTTGAAGTGACTTTTTGTTTTATTTTTAAATGATAATATTTTTATCTTCACCTATCAATATGTTTATTCTAAAGATAAAAGATTTTATTCTTAAAGATTTTATTCACAAAGATAAAGATTTTTATTCTCATCTTAATTTTGAAATAATTATATTAAATCCCTAATTATAACTATACTTTCAATGAATGAAAAACCAAATTTTATAATTTTTTTTTTTATACAATGTTGTAATATAAGTACGCTATATTACAATTAGGATTATAAAAAATATATAATAATCTTCCTGCAATAATAAATAATTAAAATTGTAATGTAATAATGATTATTTTTATATAATATAAGAACCATATTTTATATATATAGTTTATTATTTCGATATTAATATTTTTATTCTAATTATTTTTAAGATTTTTATTCTTAAATGATAATATATATATATATATATATATATATATATATATATATTTTTGTATTTTAACCATCTTAAAATAAAGCGATTTTGATTTAAATTTGAAATAATTATATTAAATTTATTGTATTAAATATCTAAGTATAATTCTATTGAAAAATCATTTTTTATTAAAATTTTCGTATAGGATAGTGTAATATAAGTAAATTGTATTAGAATTAAGATTATAATGTAATAGTAAGAAGATAATTATTATAAAATCAATAATAATAATAACTAATAATTGCACCTGATGTTGTCTGGGAAAAAGTAGCATTAAAGTGTTATTCTTCCATGATAGTGAAAATCATTATTATATTCTTTGTTATCATAATTTTATAATTTTATTGCATAAATATTCTATTAATTAAGAATGGTTAAAAACTCATTGAAGATAACAATTAGTAAACAAAATGCTATTCAATGCTGGAAGATAAGGAGAAATCACTTACATTATGTCAAATTGAAAGATTTTATAAGCTTTCCAACATAGATTGTCTCTTAATCTTTAAAGGTGGTATTTTATGTTCTTTTATGGCATACAATGAGTATTGTTTGTTTTGGATTTCAGTGATGTTAGTCTGCATGTTATAGTCCATTGTTGGATCCCATAGTACATTGGGGGATTCACTTAGTAAGTTGGGGGATTCACTTTCAAAATTACATTATGGAAACATGTACAACTCAGGGGATTCATAGGTATTTGTAACTACCAATCGGTTTTTCCTTACCATAGATATTTCTCATACAAGTCAAGCTATAAATGAAATAAAGTCCATAGACTCACTATTTCAGACATTAGAAGGAAGATTATTCAATCTTGTTACAAGAATGATCGACCCTACTAATGAAACCTTAAGCCTCAACAACAACTTTCTAGGTTGATATAAGTTTGCATTATCATAAAATGTAAACAAAAATATATATTGAGATCAATTATTTAGAAACAATAAAATAGGGTTTCTAGTTAGATGATTTTAGCTATTTTTTGGTTTTGTATTTTTAAGAAAGCTCAAATTTGACAGATGAATTTGCAAGTGACTTTAGTAGAACTTGAATAATTGAATTCCACAAAAGATATATAAGATGAAAAATTGTGATCAAATTGTAATGCACATGAAAAATGAGACATTAATACCTTATGACCCATAACTATTTCTATTATACTTTTATCCCAACAGAAATATGAGTGGTTTTAATGTGATTGGCTAAAAATAGCTATTATAGCAATTGGAACACGCATACATATTTGTAAGTAAATGTTGAAAATTAATATTAATAATACATATTCAAATACTAATATATATATATATATATATACATTTATTTTTTTATCTAAACATTATACAAAATTTAAAACTAAATTTATGATTATACAAAATTTCAAATAAAATTTGTATATTTTTGTGTTTAGAAAAAAACAGATCTCATCTATATATTTGTACCAAATTTGAAATAAAATTTGTAACTTTTCAATACTCATATACAATTTTCTCCTATCTCTTTAATATATAAAAACTTCATCAAATTTTTTATATTGCTTGTGATTATTAGAAAATAATTTTGATTATTATAAACTTTTAAAATAATTTATTAAAAATTGAATACAAATATATAATGAAACTGATTCCCCTCTAAACACAAAAATATTACAATTCTTTATTGATATTTTGTATAATCATAATTTAGTTTTAATTTTTGTATAATATTTAGAAAAAATATAAATGTATATTTTTATTTATATATATAGTATTTGAATATGTATTATTAATATTTAATTTTCAACTTTTAATTAACAAATATGTATGGAGTTAGTTCAATTGCTATAATAGAAATTTTTACAATTCAAATTAAACCACTTTTATTTCTGTTATCTAAAATTCCAAAACAGAAATAGTTATGGGTCATAAGGTATTAATGTCTCATTTTTCATTGTGCATTAGAATTTGTAGAACAATTTTTCAATCTTAAAAATCTTTTGTGGAATTCAATTATGCAAGTTTACTAAGTCACTTGCAATTCATCTGTCAAATTTGAGCTTTCTTAAAAATTACAAACCAAAAAATAGCTGCTAAAATCATCTAACTAGAAACCTATTTTATTGTTTCTAAATAATTGATCTCAATATATATTTTTGTTTAAATTTATGATAATGCAAACTTATATCAACCTAGAAAGTTGTTGTTGAGGCTTAGGTTTCATTAGTAGGGTCGATCATTCTTGTAACAAGATTGAATAATCTTCCTTCTAATGTATGAAATAGTGAGTCTATGGACTTTATTTATTTTAGCTGACTTGTATGGAAATATCTATGGTAAGGAAAAAACGATTGGTAGTTACAAATACCTATGAATCCCCTGAGTTGTACATGTTTCCATAATGTAATTTTGAAAAGTGAATCCCCTACTTACTAGTGAATCCCCCAACTGTACTATGGGATCCAACAATGGTCTATAACATGCAGACTAACATCATGAAATCCAAAACAAACAATACTCATTGTTTGCCATATAAAAGAAATAAAATACCACCTTTAAAGATTAAGAGACAATCTATGTTGGAAAGCTTATAAAATCTTTCATTTGATATAATGTAAGTGATTTCTCCTTATCTTCCAGCATTGAATAGCATTTTGTTTACTATAATTGTTATCTTCAATGAGTTTTTAACCATTCTTAATTAATAGAATATTTATGCAATAAAATTAAAATTATGATAACAAAGAAATATATAATGATTTTCACTATCATGGAAGAATAAACACTTTAATGCTACTTTTTCCCAGACAACATCAGGTGCAATTATTAGTTATTTATTTTATTGATTTTATAATAATTATCTTCTTACTATTACATATAATCTTAATTTCTAATACAATTTACTTATATTACACTATCCTATACGAAAATTTTAATAAAAAATGATTTTCAATAGAATTATACTTAGATATTTAATACAATAAATTTAATATAATTTTTTCAATTTAAATCAAAATCGCTTTATTTTAGATGGTTAAAAAATACAAAAATATATATATATATATATATATATATATATATATAATTATCATTTAAGAATAAAAATCTTAAAAATAATTAGAATAAAAATATTATTTCGAAATAATAAACTATATATATAAAATATGGTTCTTATTATTATATAAAAATAATCATTATTACATTACAATTTTAATTATTTATTATTGCAGGAAGATTATTATATTTTTTTTTATAATCCTAATTGTAATATAGGGTACTTATATTACACATTGTATAAAAAAAAAAAATTATAAAATTTGGTTTTTCATTCATTGAAAGTATAGTTATAATTAGGGATTTAATATAATTTATTTCAAAAATTAAGATGAGATTAAAAATCTTTATCTTTGTGAATAAAATCTTTAAGAATAAAATCTTTTATCTTTAGAATAAACATATTGATAGGTGAAGATAAAAATATTATCATTTAAAAATAAAACAAAAAGTCACTTCAAAAAAATATTTATATTCTTACTATTAAAAACTATTCTATTTTATTTAATTTTTAAGAAACATTTGAATGAAGAAATAAAAAGTATTTGAAAATTCCGATCACTGAGAACCGTTGAAATTGCTGTCATATGAAAATTGAAAAGCATGCAAAAGCAAAACCCAAATGCCCTCACAGCCTTTGAGAAGCACGGATAAGCCAGACACGAAATTCCATTCGAAAGAGATAAGGTTGTGACTATACTGATACAGACAGATATGGAATCTCCATCCTAAAGAGATAATATCTGTGATTGTACTGATGACACCCATATGGAATCTTTGTCAAAGTGAAAGCAACCCATCCTCCCTGTTCACCCTCTCGAAATGAAATTTTCCAGAATTGATATTGAAGCTGATAAATAGAGATTTCTCCCAGCTGATAAAGAACTGTTAAACACTATAAATCTGCAATGAGTTGCTCTCAAATCTGTCTGAAATACGGCTCAGGATTGGGTCACTGCCTTCCTGGATTGGGTCACCTTTCTTGGAAATCTGCAATCGCTTGCTCTCAAATCTGTCTGAAATACGGCTCAGGATTGGGTCACTGCCTTCTGGATTGGGTCACTTTCTTGGAAATTGCATGTCTGTAGAGGAAGATTGTTACTCAGAAAACATACAATGGCAAGCGATGGTTTCCCTCTTGGATTCATCTGGTGTGGCATTCAGAAGGGAATCCATCTAATTCTTCACCACAGCAAAAATGGTCTTTGATGCAAGAAAGAGTTGCGATCTCTCAAAGGATTGGTAATGAAGTTTTGGAGGAATTCAACATCGATAAAGGAATTCCCACTTCTCAAATCGATCAGGCACGGGCTATTAATAGATGGATTCAAATGTTAGACGCTCAGGTCTTTCAAGGGGCTGTAAAAATATGGTTGAACGAGAGACTGCAGAGAAAGAAGCTTGGCTTCCCTGGGGAAACAGTGTTAAATTGGTGGAGGAGGTAGGTTTCTACTGCGGCTAACGAACCCTTCAACTCCAAAGTATTGTGAGTTGAGCTATAATAGAGAATAATTAATTATATGTGTTGCAGAGATTCCACAATAACAATGGTGGATTGATGGAAGGCTAGTGATTACAGTTGTTTGCTAATCATGCTTTTCCATATAATAATGGAAATCCAACAGCAAACATAGATGAGAAAATGGCCAAATCTGTGGGTGCAAAGTGGGGAGAGACTTTCCCCTTGCAATCCAAGTTGCAGGGAGGGTAATGGCAGGCATTGCTCATCCACACAAATCCTGAGTTTGAAATTCGATTGGATTCTCCACCACCATGATTTTTCATTGTCTATCCACAGTCCTGCTGGATTCTCAGCCACCATGGTTTTTCATTGGCTATCCACAGTCCTACTGGATTGTCCGCCGCCATGTGCATCAGCCCTTGACTATTAGAGAAAATCATCTCTGAAATCAACCAACTGGTTTTGCTCGTAAGAAATAGAAGAATTGCCAAAAGAAGAAGACTGTAATGCAAGAGACTTGAACATAAATCTCTGTGAAATAACCCTTGTAGATTCTTTGCCAATCCCATTACTACTTGAAGTGCCAGCAAAATCCCTTTTCAAAATTCCGTGACATAAAAATATGCTTATGGGTCTCAAGCCTCCTGAAGCCTGATACATAAATCCTTCTCCATAAGTCTCTGGTCAATGGCCAGAGCCAATCTGATTTTAAAGCATTTGTCATTATTGTTATTCTTTTCTATTTTCAAATGTATTTTTATTTAAATGATGATAGATGTATTTTAAATATGGATTTAATATAAGTTCAGGGAGATTAAAAAAAACAGTGATCTGATGAAATAAATGTCTGAAGTTTCGCTTGGTCATCACTGATTTTTTTTAGTATAAATTTTTTGATAAGTTCACATTATTTTAATATTTTGTTAGTTATTTAATTTTTTTAAGTTCAATTTTTTTATAAGCCCACATTATTTCAATATTTTATATAGTTATTTAAAGTCTTTATTTCTAGATTTAATTTATATATATATATATTATATATATATGAACAAAATTTCAACTTTAATAACTAAGAAACATCATTACACATCATACTAACTTGTAGAATAAGCCTCTCAACTCAAAAATGAAAATAAAGAAACAGTATGTAAATTATATTTGAAAAATCTATATTGTTTTATTGTGTACCATAGTCATTTGAGAATGTTAAAGACAGCACACATAAATTCGTCTCAATTTTTGTTTAAGATATATAAATTTCTCTTTATGTTTTCTGTTTAGATGAATGTTCATAAATTTCATATTGAATAAGATCTAAAGGTAGTAATGCCTAAAACAATAGTAACTGTAAGTAACGCCTAAATACTAAGTGCTTTGGCTTCGGCTTAGGTTAAGGCATTCCTTTAAAATTTGGCAATTGGGTTGATCACTGGCTGATAATGTCAATGCTTGGTAAATTATCAAACAAATTCTTTGTAAATATTATGACTAGTCATAATACTGCACCTGTAGACCTTTGTATTTCAAAGGTTATAGGAGGCCTGACAACCATTTTCTTATAAATTTGTGTTTCAACAGTTACAGTGGGCTTGACAACATTTTCTTACCAATTTGTTTTTGGAAGATTACAGAAGTTTCTCCTCACTTCGGAGTACCTAGTGTAAAATGCAATTTTTAAAATTTTGTTAAGTTTGAATCAGCAACTTAACTTTATATTTGGTTTTTTTATATGTTATATGAAACTAAGTTTTTTTAAAATTTGATTGGTATAATTTAAAATAGTTGTAGTCAGTTGAGTTTATTTCAGTATTTATTTTGGGTAGTGAGAAGAAATGATTTTTGTTATCCTCACTCAAGTTCAATTCTAACTAATGTAATATTAACTCATATCAAGCCATATCAAGCCTTGTTATAAGTGACATCATAAACATTACTCTCTTTTCATCTCTAAAAACTTATTATGATTTAATTTAAATAATATATATATATATATATTTATATATATATATATATATATATATATAAAAGAACTTATTATGGTTTAATTTAAGTATAAAAAGAAATTATTTTAGTTATAGGTAAACATTAAGATAGTGCAATTCAAATGGCTTGAAAGTTTGTACAAATAGTATTTTTTGCAATCAATCATTTTTAACAGCATGAATTGTCCTTTATTTTTCATAACATGCTAGATTAGTTTTTGGATCAAATTCTTCTAGTATTCATAGTAAGGACTTACATAGAGGTTTGGTAACCTCACAAGTGCCATTATCATTGTGCCATAATCTAACAAAGTGTTTCTTTCAGTTTTATCTTCCTAGCCAAAATATGTGTGATTAAATTCTCATGTATCAACCTTGACCTACACTAACATTCCTATTTTGCTTTTCTTTTGTTAGTTAAGAATTTTGTAACTAAAAAAACATGCACAAACTCATTTTCACGTCTATGTCGAATTTCCCAGTTTATCTATTGAATTCTAGTATTCTTAGACCACATCTCCAAGACTTAGGGACTTCGCTTACCATGATTTAAAGATGTCTTTCAACTCTTAATCTGAAGAACATAATTGTGTTCAGGACAAATTTTCTAAGGATATTAAATAATTTGTGCTTATTGAGGTTGGGAATAAGATGTTACATTAACCTATCAATTATATAAATTTACTCAAACTATGCATTAGATGTAAGATTGCTTAACATAATATTAGGCCCATAACCTTTTAATGGATAAATTGAGACCATCATGACCTCATTTCCTTGAAGTTCCTTAGGATCTCAATCATAATAAATTTTGGTTGCTAAAGAATACTAAAGTAAATTGTAATAGCTTATGTACAAACATGAACTAGCACCAATGCCCCAAGACAAACAATCACAAGTTTTTTTGTCATAGAATCGCCCAACTCCTCAGAATGATCTACTCTTGGCTACAATGTTGTTAGAAGGGGCCATTTGGGACAACGTGAGGAATTTGCAAGACTTTGTGATTGCTATATAAAGTATCACAAATTTTTTTCAAGGGAAATCATCTTCTCTCTCAGCTTGAGGGGAAATAGTGAAGGTCAATACTGCAATATTCATGGGCAAGTATCCATTACAACAAATATTTCTCATCATGTGACTCACAAGGAATTGAACCTAGGTGGGGGAGATAACAACGATTTTTCCCAACCACCAAGATAACCCCAATTGACTAGAGCATCACAAATTAAATTAAAGAGATGCGTGAATTCTTTCTCATGCAACAAAGGACCTTTTGATTTCAAACTCCTTTGATGCTCTTGTTTGGTCAATTTAGTGTGTTCTAAATTGCTATTTAAAATGTCAATCCGGGATTCGTAAACTGACAAAGTGAAGTGTACTATATGTACAAGATAACCATTTCCTTAGTCTTTTGTCATTTTTGAGGTTTTTTTAGTTTGTTTTTGGATTTATCTTTCCTAATGTGTGATGGCGAAAATGAAAGTTAAGTATGGATGGTGATGGTGATTTCTACAGTGGTTTTCCAAACTTAAAAGTGCTCAAAAAGAAAGCTTTAAAACAACTGTAGTGAAATCAATTCTTAAGAGGAAGTAAATGTATCAAACAGTGAACTAATGACAATGGCCTAGTATCCTTGCTGTTGTATGAAAAAGAAAGTAAAAACTGAACTTAAAGCAACTCAAAAACTAAAAGCAAAGCAACTAATTCACACTACTTCAACTCTTCTGATCCTTTACCCTTCAGCTCAATCTACCTTGTGGGAAGCAATCATGAACAAGTTAAGCAATATGATATCTAAATGGCAAGAAATTAAATTGCATAAAGGAAACTAATCGCACTACTTAACTCTTCTGATCCTTTACCCTTCAGCTCAATCTACCTTATGGGAAGCAATCATGAATAAGTTTAAGCAATATGATAACTAAATGGCAAGAAATTAAATTGCATAAAGGAAACTAATCACACTACTTCAACTCTTCTGATCCTTTACCCTTCAGCTCAATCTACCTTATGGGAAGCAATCATGAATAAGTTTAAGCAATATGATAACTAAATCACACTCAATAAGTAATATTCTGATTCCTTAATAATATAGTCACTTGACTATAGAAAGAAACCATAAACAAATGAGTAGTATGATGTCTAAGTAGCAGAAAATAAATAAGCAAAACACAATTTGAAAAAGGACAGTGCTGGAATTAAACTTCAGAAAATGAAAATTAGCAGGAAGGACAAGATGATCTCATATGTCAATAGTTATCAAAAAGATAAAAATTTGCCCAAGCTGCCTAAGAAAACCTGTAGAAAAGCATTGATCAGCTGACAGCTATAAGAAAACATAAATGAAAATGTAAACAACAGTAAATTAAAAACATCAAAACAGCATGTTATATACAAGCTAGTGATTATGAAAACAGAAACATAATAAAATCAAATGAAAACTATACAGGGCTTTAGTGCGCAGGGGCCCTCTGCCACCTCAGCCAGTCAACGAACAGTCACAAGAACAAGCTCAGGAAAGTAGTATTCTCATGTATTAAAGCAGGAGCAAAATATAATAAAGAGAATACATACAGTGGGGTGATAATAGCAACAGTTCAAAAATTACATCGCCCAAAAGCTTCTACACAGCGTTTATCAACGCGTTATTTATAATGGAAAAGTGTTGTAACTAACTAACTAAATCCTATGTTGTCAACTGCGTTGCCAAAGACACGTAGATCTCCTCAGCCGAGATCTAGCGTAACGATCATCATGTCCATTAAATCTTCGGAGTGGTAGCTGTTGGATTCAGATTACGGGATTGATCTCAGGTGTGTCGATGTCTCCGTGGGCTGAGGATTGTGCCACGTAAACGTTCACGTGCTCAAAACAGAGACGTGCCACCGCTAAATTCCTTGGTTGGCTTTGCCTTTGACCCTTGTTGACCGTGACCTTTTATGGATGATTTGACTGATTTGAAGGGACACGTTCCATGTACCCATCACCTGTAGCTTGCCCATGTGGCTCGTTTCTTCATAGGACACATGTAGCATAGCTTTTAACAAAATGGCTGCGGAATCTTGTGCTGGCTGCGGAAACTGACAAGTTTCCGCAGCTGCCTGAACAAAAATCTAAACCAAAACAACAGTCATAAGCAGAGTTAGAAAACCATGTCAGAAGCTCTTTTTAGACTATAATGCAATGATTTAATAGCTTGATGGATGAAGTAAGTGGGAAAAAAAGATTGAGAGGGTGTATAGGAATGTGCAGGGTTGAGGCTCAACATACCCCCACTGTGAAGGTGTTGCATGTCCTCGTGCAACCAAAATTTAGTTATTTCCCTCTAATCCATATGTTCTGAGGCTTCTGCTAGGACATCTAGCCCTCTTTTCTTCTTCTTTGATGTTAACATCATCCTGGGTTTCTTGACTAGACATTTGAACTTGAGATTAATCAATGCTCTGCTTAACTTTTTGCACTTTTTCTTCAATTTCCTGTTTTTCTTTTGCCATAGTCCTAAATGGAGCATAGTGTTGTCATGGACAATCTTATCTACCTTGCTCTGCTCTTTGAGTGCTTCATTTTCCTGTTTGATATGCCTATTTAGGACTTCTAATTCAAATACTTCCTATTTCAAAAACTGAACTTGTGCATCTAGTGGCAGAGTGGTACTCGGTCCTGCAGCTGATTGTTCTAAGGATTCCAGGTAGTTATATACCTCTTGCTGATTAGGATCTACCTCAGGTGTCTTTCTCGGACTAAGCTCAAAATCTGGTGGAGGAGGAGGACTGCTCTCTCTTTCCGGCCGAAAAGGGCTTTCATCATGTGGAGGACTTGGTTCAATGCTTGGCTGAGCTGGAGATTTCTCAAGTGTCTCTTCACCTAAATCAATAAAGTGAGGCTGTTTTTCTTGGGTTTTATTCACCTTTCCTTTTAGCCTAGTGCTCCTCCTTAAGTATGGACTAGTACTCTTTTCTTGTGCACTCTGTTTTCCTTTTTGCTTTTTCTTTGCTATAGCAGCAGCCTGAAGATGTACTAATCTTTCTGACAGTGGTTGATAATCCTCCTCTATGGATTGCTCAGGGGATGGATAGACTTCTTGAATGGTTCTTTTGCCTTTTTCTTTCTTCTGTTTCTTATTTTTAGCTCTATCTTCTTCTTCTTTTTGGACAGTTTCTTGAGTTTCTATAGTAGGGGAGTCTTGGACTGTAATGTTCTTTTCTTTCCTCCTACTTTTCCTTGGAATCTTTGGTGGACTACTTCCAGAGGCCTCAGATGGCTCTTGGAAGTAGTTTCTTGTCAAGAATTGCTCCCAAGTATCTTTAGTTTTCTTCAACTGGTCCTCAATAAGAATTTTTATGAGTCCATGATGGTAGAGATGAGGTTCAATGTTGCCTATGTGTTTTTGAACTGTAAAAACTCATCTTTTTCAAACTTAATAGCAGAAAATGAGGCAAATTAAGAGTGTGACCCTCTAGGAAATTCATCATCAGTCTAGCATGATACATATACATAGAACCAAAACGACCTTCACACGTGATAAATTTCTGGATGACTAACAGTAGACTAGACCATTCCTCTTTTAGTGCATGAACAGGGATGCCTCTTGTAAATACGGTGGTATCCATACCTTGGTTTTGTAGCATGATTCTCCATATCTGATCGTCCGCACTTCTATTTTTAAACCACCTTTCACCTTCTTGAGGTAGGCCTGTGGCAGCTGCTAGTGTGGCCTCAGTCACTGTGAACTTCAAGTCTCCAATCTCCACTGTTTGTCCATCAAAAGACCGTGCAAAAGCTTTGGTCACCTCCTTGTTATGGCCTTTAAACTTTTGGATAAATCGTAGCCATCTGGTTTTCTTCAGCAATTCCTTAGTTTGAGGATAACCTTCCAAGTATTTCGGTCCTTCCGGCTCTGCTCTCAGTAATTTTCCCATCCTCTATTTTAAATTCCAACTAAGAGTTCTTCTGCGTGTGAGGGTTTAGAAAAAAAATGGCTCGGTTACAGGATTTAGGATAGATTGTAGTGGCTACAATCGGTGTTTAGAACAAACTGTAGTGGCTGCAGTCCAGGTTTAGGATAACTGTAGTGACTGCAGTCAGGGTTTAGAACAAAACTGTAGTGGCTGCAGTCGGAAATGGAGAACAGGGAATGGAAGTACCTGAATTACCGGAGGAACAGAGGGTGAGCAGCAGTAAACAAGTTCAAAATAAAATGCGGATGCATGCGAGGAGTATGGTATTAGTGGAGTGGTAAACGAATGGAGTAACGTCAGGATTCTTTTGAATCGGATGACTGTGTATGAAATTTTTACACGTCTCAACAGACGGCTGCGGAAATTACGGCTAAGAAGAACCGTAACACAATAGGTCACGTCTCAAGAGTACGGGTAATAAATGGAAGTGCAGTCAGTCTTGAGTTTAAACTCGGAATAATCATGAGACCGTTGGAGAAATGAATGCAAGGTGTGTGGAGTGATATCATGGAATAGGAGTGGTAATGGAGCTATCGTATCAAATCATTGCACATAGTAGAACTTGTTATGGTTTGATAACTATGCGTAATTATGACTTGAATTGTTATTTGATAAAGATTTTTTATCATACCTTTGGAAACTTTGTCATTTCTTGCTCAAGGCTTCTAACCAATTGCTCTTCCTTGATGTCTTGGAGATGCCCCATGTCTTTAGCTCAATTACACCTGCATTTCATGATTATTGCACTAACAGTTGACTGTAAATTTGAAAACAGAGTGATGCTGGCTGCGGAAATCGTTTCTGGCTGCAGAAACTGCTTCTAGCTGCGGAAACAGTTTCCAGCTGCGGAAACTGAGACAGCACCCCCTTAACTGCACAAAGATAGTTAGAGAAGAACTAACTGAATGAAAATAGTCCTGAAAGGGACTTTTATTGATGAAATGAAATGGAATGAGTGGAATGAAATGAAAATGAAGTGGAGTGAAGTGAAATGGAAATGAGAATGAGATGGAGGTGAAGTGAAATGGCAAATGAGATGGAGTGAAGATGGAAAGAGAAGGAGAGGAGATTTTTTTTTTTTTTTTTGGAAAATATAGAGTGTCAGGTGTCCCTGATTTTCACTCTACATTTTCTGTATAAGACCGCCAATCTATGATTGGTTTTTAGGCTTATACGATTTTTTTATTTTTATTTTTTTTCACTGAAAGAAACAAAGGCTAGGCTGATGGGGGAGAAGGATTCTTCTCCACCAGCCTTATTGCAGAATTCTCCTGGAACATTTTGACAAATTCCTCTTTTGAGAGTGGCTTATGATAAATTTTCAATCGGTGGCCATTCACAATGAGAGGAGTTTGAAATTCATCAATAGTCTTGATTCTTACCGCTCCATTGTTAAAGACTTTGTCAATCTCATATGGCCCAAGCCAATGAGTCTGAAATTTTCCTTTGAAGTCTTTAACTTGGAATCAAACAGTAACGCCCAATCTCCCTCTTGAAACTCTCTTTGATGTATCTGTCATGCCACTTAGCTCTTTTATGTTGAACTAGATCAGTCCTTAAAATTGCATCTTGTCTGATCTCATCTAGCTCATTCAGTTGCTCCATTCTGTGCTTTTGGGCTTCTGATAGATTCATCCCCACTGGACTGCCATCTTGAAAGTCTTGACTTGAAACTCAATGGGGAGCAGGACCTCTTTCCCATAAACAAGTTCATAGGGAGAATGTCCTGTTGTGTTCCTCCATGTAGTTCTGTAGGCCCATAAGGCTTCAGGAAACCTTTCTGCCCAATCTTTTCTGTGTAGATGAACAGTTTTGGTGATGATGCTTTCAAGAACTTTGTTTGTAGATTCCACTCGGCCATTTGCTTGCGAATGGTAAGGAGTAGATTTTTTGTGCTTGATTTTGTATTCTTCCATCAGCTTCTCCATCAAATTAGATGTAAATTGACTTCCCTGATCTGTCACAATTTCTCTTGGGACACCAAAACGAGTAAAAATATCCTCAAAAAGAAATTGAACAACTGAATTTTCAGTGGCAGAAGGCAATGCTTTGGCTTCTACCCATTTAGTGACATAATTAGTGCATACCAGTATATACTTCTTTTGTTTATATGGTGGATTAATGGGTCCAATGAAATCTAAAGCCCATTTTTGAAAGGGTTCGATGAGTACCTATGGTTGTAATGGCATTTCATTTGAAAGAGTCGGTCTCCCAACTCTTTGGCAGCTGTTACACCTTCTGACATATTGTTTTGCATCTTTGAAAAGGGAAGGCCAATAATATCCTAAAGAAAGGATTTTTTAGGCCGTCCTTTTGTCAGCAAAGTGTCCACCGCATGGTTCATCATGACATGCCTTGAGGATGTCAGGCATTTCATCTTCTCGAACACATCTTCTGATCACACAATCTAGCCCTGTTTTAAACAATTCATTAGAAATCCATGAATAACTTGAACTCTCCTGAATAATTTTTCTTTTTTCACCAGGAAATAGATGTGGAGGTAGCTTCCCTGTAACCAAAATAGTTAGCAATATCTGCATACCAAGGAGTCTTAGTAGTGTAAGAGCATTCTTGTAACTCTGCTATTAGTAACAGGTTTATTCATGAGATATCTAATTACAGAATGATCAGTATGGAAAAAGTTTCATAGCCAGTTATATAGTGTCTAAACTTATTGATTGCATGAACAACAGCTAAGAACTCTTTCTCAGTCACAGTATAGTTTAACTCAGTGGGAGTCAAATTTTTACTGGTGTAGTAAATGGCATAAGGAACTAAAACCTTTTGTCCCAACACAACTCCTAGAGCTGTATCTGAAGCATCTGTGGAAATATGGAAAGGAAGTTTCCAATTTGGACCTCTCAAAATGGGTGCTTCAGATATTCTTGCTTTCAAAGTTTCAAATGCAGATTGACAATCAGGATCCCATTTGAATTCACAATCTTTTGTAAGTAATTTGAAGAGTGGAGATGCTATTTGGTGAAGTTTTCAAAATGGCTACAGAATCCTGTGCTGGCTGTGGAAACCTGTGCTGGCTGCGGAAACCGACAAGTTTCCGCAGCTGCATGAACAAAATCTAAACCAAACAATAGTCATAAGCATAGTTATAAAACCATGTCAGAAGCTCTTTTTAGACAATCATGCAATGATTTAACAGCTTGATGGATGAAGTAAATGGGAAAAAAAGGCTGAGAGGGTGTATAGGAAGGTGCAGGTTTGAGGCTCAACAGCTCTCACTGAAATGTACATAGAAAGTAATAACTTGAATAGTGTAGAAACTCAAATCAATGAGTCATAGTCAATCTTGCTTCATGGCGTAAATGTTCAAGGATTATCTTACCTCTATCATAAAATTATTGCGAGAAGGATAACGTCTTTGTTTCATCACTTAGGTGTGTTTTTCATACAAAATTGAAATCCATTAGTTTTCTACTCAATAAACTACTAAAAGATATTGGGCCCAATGCCAAATATTATGCTTCTAGCTAGTATGATTGAAAGGCAAAGGACTTCTAACTACTCTAGTCTCTCCCTATCTAGTAGAATATGTCACTATGCAAGGGGCAAGCTTGGGAAAGGCTTATTTGGATCTTGTTTGATATTGCATGGATATATCTTAGGTTTCTCCAATATATTTTATAATTATGCTAGGAAAATGGCAACTTTATGTTGTTGGATGGTAGAAGAATTTATGTAGGTGCACACTAGTTAGTATTCCATGATGTAGAAGTAGTTAAGGATTTCTACCAATTTGGATGTGTTCTAGTGAGAAGAAAACATGAGACAAAGTAAGAGATATAATAAACCTTTAAAACCTTAACAAATATCAAACGAGATATCTAGTTGGATTTCATAAGAACAATGAAAAATTTCTCAAGCAAATACATAAAGCAATGTTGTCCAAGCAAAATATAGTTTCTTTGATTTTGATGAAACTCCTCTAGATTTGTAAGTGTTGGTAAAATCCATGTTATTGGATCACTATCCCATATACTTTTATATCTTATTAAGGAATAAAAACATACAACTTTATTTGGCATCATACATAGTGAATGTGTCTCATCCCAAGAACTAGTATAGTTGCATCAGCTAATTAGAATAGTTTGGAACCTCGTCCCTTGACTAAGAGGAGAAGAACTTAGTATAAAATGGTGGGAGGATGTGATATATAGGACCACATCCTTGCTCTAGGGAAATGACCATGTAATTGTTTAGGAGAAGGTTAGACAATGTCATCGAAGAAGAAGTATAGTTATTGAGACAAAAGTTTCAATCCAAGCCCTTTGATAAAGACCTTAATATGGGGGTGGTGAAGCTAAGGTACCAAGTTTAGCCATCTAAAATTCAAATGACCAAGGGAACGTATCTCCCAACAATATTTGCATTAGACCCAATAGGGATATACATGATACATATTTCTTATAATCCAAGTTGCCCTATATGAAAGCTTCTAAGAAAATTTCAAATCTAAGGGCTTCCTTGGAGAGCGTTATGTAGTATGCAGAAATTGAGGAAGAATTTTGAAATGTTACAAAATGGTCCTTTTGTTCTTAAGGCAAAACATGAGGAACATAGGTCGGTCATGCAAACTTGCATCAATGTAGTGTCATGTATGTTGTTAGACTCATAGTCAAGGTTGTGTTGTTGGGTATGGATGTTTGACAAATTGTTGCAACAACATATAGTTGAATATTATTGTTTTATTTGCAATCAACAAATGTTCTTTACATACATGCAATTTCAACGGATGTATTAGCTAATTATTTGTACTTGGCTTATGTAGAGGAGAGAAACATCATAGGTTGTTTCTTGCTAAGCCAAAAAAAATATCCAATGTTGAGGTTGAATTTGCATAATTTCATTGAAAATTTACCAATAATTAATCCTACCTAAATCAAAATTCATGAAATTTTTAATTAGAATGTGTGCACTTTATTTTACAATTATACTATAATCTAAATCCCCGTGTATGTAAAAAAATTAATTTTTACTATATTCTAATATTTCACACCTTATATTGTAATGAATCTCAAAACAAATCAAATTGTAAGACAAGCATATGGTTTGGTTGATGTTGAAGAAGTAAACATCCAACTAAGTGCATGTATATCAACTTGCATGTCAAATTCCACTTACCATTGGTTGGCACCTTCATCTAAAGATCCATAGGTGTTGTATTTGTCTTACATATAATACTAAAATTTACAACAAACTCATAGCATATCTTAGGAGACAAACACATAATTGTTAGTCTATCAAAACCTATGCATGTAAAAGAAACGCAAATCTAATTATTTCTTCTTTATTGCAATGACATCATTCGTCGTGATGATAAGATCATCTAAATACACAACTGTATTTACAATAATATCTCTCAAGTTTTTGATGTAAATTTTTATTGTATTAAAACTTCAAAATAAACTCTTAAACAACAAAATATCCAAGACATCCACCATAAACAACACAAGAATATAGAGATAAAAACCCTTAAGGTATAGTAACATTATCAAATACTCCTTAATGAAGGAATCATTCCACAAGTCATGCTTTCTACAAAACAATACAAACCAAACACACGTCCACTACAATGATACTCATGTGTATTTTTTGTTTTTTCATGAGTATTCCTAGGTATTTTACACCAATTATCCCTTATTATTATATTATTTCTTTTTAATTACATAGTGGGTATATTCCATTATTATGACCAACATTACATTCATTATCCCCTTGGTTACCTCCATAGGTGCCCCATAATATCCTCCCTAGATATAGTACATTCCATCTCCCTTTTAGCATGTTTCATCTTGAAAACATGGAAAGAAGCCATATAATATGACCTACTAAGAAATGTAGTTAATTGGTACCATGCACAATCATTCATCCATCCTAATGAAATGTGGAGATGAGTCTAACAATGGCCTTTCCTTAATATTGATCTAGTTTCTCTTTGGGATCCATGTATTCATCTCACTGGTATGATACCTCCATGTATTGATTTTAGTCCTCCATGTGCCTCCATTCCTCTTTGGTTTTATGTTGATATATAGTTATTTTGTTGATGTTCATGCCCTTTCATGGAGGGTTTTTATTTATATAAGTTGTGTGGGTGGCAATATACAAGAACACTATATATTCGTTCTTCTTTCTTTGACTAATTAACATGTGGTTATATAGTTGCTTCTTCTTTTTTATGCCATTCCTTTGGATTTTCTTGAAATTATTTTATGGGTTCAACCATGGACTCTTCATCTTATATGTAATGAAGTGCTACCATTTTTTTACCTGCAAGTACTTCTTCATGTGCCCCCTTGGATTCTTCTTGCTCAATAAGAGAAATGTCGTCCAATGTTAGTTTATTTTTATTGTACCAAAACTTGAAAAAACTAATTTTGCGCATTCATATTAACTATACCAACTAAATCCATCCAAGGATATCCCAAAACAATATCCACATCATCCCTATCTATAGCATAAAAATATGAATGCAACACATATTTATCCATGGAAATCTTCAAATCTTTAAAAATTTGAACATTTTCACCCTCAACCTGTGTACTTTGAATATCTTTATATGAACTTGCAATCTTTTAGACAAGTTAACAATGAAAATATTATGTTTGCAACTAGGGTTAAGAGATACAATGAGCTTCATTTGTTGAATACATTCATAAACTCATAAGATAAATTTTTCATATGAAAATAAATCCCTAGTACTCTTCTTATCCTTCTTCACAACATGAGACCACCTATCTAGAAATACTTTTTCAAATTCTTCATCTAAATTTTCCCATACATTTTCACACTTAAACAACCACCATATGAATGTGCCCTCTTTTAAATTCATACATACTCACAATTTCAAGATATTTCCCTATTTGTACTTAATTTTATTTATGTAGCCTTCAATACTAGGACCATCATCTTTTCCTATTAAAGACATCTTACTTGAAAAACCCAAAAAATATAACTAGTGTTTCAAAGTGAATCACTTACTTTTCAATGAAGCTTCATTACATAGCTAAAGTTTGAGGTTGATGATGTAACATGATCATAGCTTATATTTCACTCCCTAGATTCACTATTATAACTCAAACTGTGAAATGCCAAAACTCTTTTGGATCTTTTGGAACTTGTTAGTAAAATGTGTGCTCTCTATCAAAAGATATCCAATATGAAAAATTCATGGATATCACTAAAAAAAACCCTAAAAATTCGTTGATCATAAATTCTTAATTGATTCACTTCTTAAACTTGTGGTTTTTTTTTTTTTTAAATTGGATATTTTTTGAGAGAAATTTAGTCCCAAGATTAAATTCTCCAAATTCTACATAAAAATTTTAGTCATTAACATAAATGTTAGTATCCTCATTTTTCCCTCAAAAACAAGAAAAAGGGAAAAAAATATTATCCTACTTCGTGCCCAAGCAAGAGCTTTGTGTCGTAAATATTGTTGTGATTGATGTCAAAGATAGGGGGAGACTACAGATGTCCAAGATGGAGATTGTTGAATATTGTATATTGTTTTTGGACTTTTTATGGTGAGATTAGATGCCCTATATTTGAAGTCATTTTTAACTTATTCTGAGACCTTTCCAATGGTATATGGAACTCCCTCTAACTCCATAGGAACAAGGAGATATGAAATATTTTGTCAGGTCAACCCGACCAATTTACAAGTTGGCCCCATAAGTGAGCACATAAATATTGTAAATAAATGATATATGAGTGCATTTGAATATTATCCTATCAAGAAGATATCTAATGTGTGCAATAGAAGTTAGGGAGTACTCTTGGGGTTTTAAATGTAGAGCAAAAATATGATTTTTGGAGTGAATGAGTCATCTTCACATTTTCACTCTAAATTTTCTTATGGGATGTTTTAGACCATGAAATTCTGAGGAGATGGAGGTGATATCTTTATGTACATGTGCTAAAAATTCTAGGCAATAATTAGATATCGTTTTTGAGATAGGCCCTGTTGTTCCTTAAGAAACCAATTTCCTGGCTGTAGAGAAATTGTGCTTAAGACATTAATAAATATTATTTACTGTCACTTTATTATTTTTTGTGTCCTCAAATGAAGGACTTGGTGTTATAGGCCAATTTGGGCACATCAACCCCGACTTCCAGATCCGTATTATTAGGGTCCATAAATCCCTAATTCAGTTGTTTTCATTCCCTAATGAATTCAACGTACATCATGCTTGCTTCCCAAGAGTTTCCATGTCATCATTCATCCAAAAAATGCCCCTAGAAAGATCAAAGCAGGTGGCCCTTTATCAGGCTGCAATGCATTGTAGGAACTACACTGTCTGGGTGCTATGCATCGCACCTAGCCTTTGTTTCACCTGCGTTGAGAGAGATTCATCGAATTTTTGAAAATGAATCCATAGGATTCCTCATCCAATGGATGCTTCTGGAAGTTGCCAAATGGATTGAGCTTGCTTTTGGATGAGGAAGAGGACGAATGAACCTTAATCCATTATCCCTTCCTCCATGGAAAACACTTCCCAATTTTGGCAAAGCATTCATGAGGGCCATTAATGGCTTAACCTCCTCCATTCAGCTATAAATTTACCAAGCATTCAAAGGTTGGTCTAGGTTGGAATTTCTTGAGCTAAGGAAATATTGTTTGAATGAGATTTGTAAGAGTATTGTTATGATGTCGAATTGTTGCTTCATGAGGAGAGAAGGGTTTGAAGCTGGAAGGATGACACTGAATCAAGCATGCATCTACATGGGTTGTAATATTTCCTTCTATCAATAAAGAATTGAAAGCTTTTTCCATTCATGTGTTTATATGTTGTATATCGTATTCTTGATTCTATGATATGTTTAGTTAACAGATCGTCGTTATTGTATGCTTTGATTGGTTTCTGTCTCGGCTTGTGTGCAGGTACTTTCCAAGCGAGTTAAGTACGGAAAGTAGTGGCGAAATCGGTCAAAGGAGAGAGGGATCAAGCGAAAAGTTACAAGTTGGTACCTTTGTTCTTCTTTCTCTTATCTGTTAAATATAGGAAAAGCAACGAATTACTTTGTCTGTTGTTTCTAGACTAGCTACTAGGTCTAGAGGGTTAAGCGTTTGAAGAAACATTAAATTTGCCTGAAACAAAATGGCAACTCTGCTGGGGAGCAATCCTATCCCTTATAGTATCTTATCAATCTCTTAAAGCACTTTGACATACTGTACTTCTTGTCATTTATTGAATTCAAGTCTAAATTCACTGAAAATTGAATTAAATCTAAGCATAAAATTGCCTTCAGTAATCGTCGCACTTCTGTGACTAACACAGTGCAATGTAGTGCACTTCTCGCATAGATCCAATGCGATGCATCGCACTGTCTCTAACTGCTGCTTGCGATGATCCCTTTAGGGTCAGTTTTCCCATCTAGGAACTGAAAAATTTTGTCAATTTTCATCAGTTTGAATTGCTTGTTGAATGTAAATGATGTCTTATCTCTAAAAACAGTCTTTTCATCTCCTTAATCCAGCCCTACTTTGATTGGATTGATTAATGTTTCTTTAATGTTTTCTTTGTCATTATCAATCTATAGTCAAAGTAAGTTTTTGATCGATTATTTTTGTCGATAGAAAAGTGTCGTAAAGTCGTCATTTTCTTCGAATAATGAAGTGTCGTATAGTCTTCCTTCATAGATAATCGATTGATTCACTTGTGCATTTGATTTGTATTTTCATTTAAAGTGTCAAAAATCTTCATTTCTTTAAAATCGAAAGTGTCGTACAATCTTCCTTTCCCTTTTAAAAGAAATTGTCATAAATCGTCATTTTTTATGAAAAAAGATCTGAATCGTTTGTGCATTAGTTTTTCTTATTGCATCATTCACATTAAGAGAAACTGAAAAGAAATACATGCAATTTGCATGAATCATCTGAGTCTATACCCAACCCAAATCAACAAGTCGAGGTAACAGTTGAGTCGATTACACCTTCAAATAATCGTACCTTTCCCGAAGAGAGTGAAAATGATACCACTCAGGTTCTTTTCGTTTCTTCAGATTCTAATGAACTTGGGGGCAGTCCTCCTGCTCCATCAAGACAAGAGGAAAATCCTCCAGTTCTCGTAACTCAAGGGCTTAATTCTCCTGTTTCTATGGGAAACCCCCCCCCCCCCCCCCCCCCCCAAGTAGTCTAGTCACTTCCTTTGATTGGAATTGACTAGCAAGATTATGTCTTCCTTCTTATGCTCCCTTTCAGATCATAGTACAAGTTTGTAATATGATTGTATCTAGCACTATTATAGATGAAGGTACATCTGTGAGTATCCTTTCCTAAGCTTCTTGGCAAGCGCTCGGTTCGCCGCCACTTGTGCCAGTTACATAGAATATGCTAGCTTTTAACAAAGGAACAAGTTGACCATTAGGGATCCTCCCTCAATTACCCATTACTTTGGGAGGAAAAATCGTTTATCTGAACATGATGGTAGTCCCAGGACCTTTAGATTACAATTTACTTCTTGGGCGCGACTATGTTTATGACATGGAAGCTATCGTTTCAACACTATTTCGAGTGATTTGTTCCCGCATGAAGGCAGGATTGTCACCGTTGACCAGCTTTCATTTTCCGGTCCAAATATGGCTTCCAGTCAACCATCTTCCCTAAGTGGTCCTTTTATACCAATGGTATCATCTCCACCACAGGCTCATTATGTGGCAACCTATTCCATACCTACCTCAACTGACGATCAATTCAGTGATGTTGTACATCATGCACTGGGGGCATTGGAACCAGATCTTAAGTTGTGATTGAGTCCGAGGATAGTTCGTCGTCTTGTGTCAACCTCGTTAAAAAAGGAAATGCCACACCCTTTAAGGTACAAGTTAATTTTGAAATACCCATTTTTGAGGGTCAAATAGATGTGAATGTCGTAGATAAATGGTTAAATCTGCTAAAAGGGTATTTTTTTGTTTATGGTTTTTCCAGTGGGGAAAATATTATTTTCGTTCTTCTCAAAGCAGCCCCCCACGTCAAAGACTGGTGGGAAACCTACTGCGAGCAGAAGCATGAAAGTACGGGCTCACTATTTTTAGCCGCATCCACTTGGAATTCATTCTGGGATGCCTTCAAGGAGCAGTACTACCCTGTCAAAATCTATGAGGAAAAATACATAAAGTGGACCACGCTGCGGCAGGGAAGGGATCAGGATGTGTTGGAGTTCACAACATTTTTCATACTTTTCGCACACAGTTGGGTATCAAGGATTTTGAGCTGCATTTGGTACTCAAATACCGCGATTGCCT
>CM062817.1:2023653289-2023904441 GCA_031772625.1 Pinus tabuliformis | reverse complement strand
GGAGCTATCCCATTAAAGAGGGGCTTATCCCATTGATGGTGGACCTAATTAACTTCCTCTAAAGCACTATAAATACAGGCATTGGGCCAGAAGGAGGGGGGGTTGAAAGCTAAACATTCCTAAGGGCAGATGCTGCTGGAATTAGGACTCCCTTATAGAGCTTGAGAGGAGAGATTCCCATCCTTTCCTAGCCTTATTTGGAAGTGGGTGAGCTGATCAAAGTAAAGGAGAACTCTTGCTGGGGACCCTGGGAGGGACCTGCACAACACAAGGCTCAGGTTGTAATGGTTTTCTTTTGTTTCCACTTAATACAATTAAGCTCACTTTTCTCAACAGATTGTTATACATGATTTGTTTCATATACTCCTTGGTCTGTATGATGAATATGTTTTATTTTATAAGTTATTCAGGTGCTATGTAATCGTTTGCTTGTTAGTGAATGCAGGTTTCGAAGAGAAGGAGGAGCTCATCCGGATCGGCGAGGCTGGACTACTACAAAGCGTTGGACTAAAGGTATGTTATAAACACCTGATTACTTGTATTCTAAACGCATATTTAGGGAAAGGTAGTGTTTAATTGTCTTGTTTGTCACTAGAAAGCCTTAGCTTCTAGGGAGGTCGGTTTTGTCCGCAAAATTGACTCTTTCCGCATGACAAAATGGCGACTCCGCTGGGGAATCCATGGATTTGATTGATTTCTCTTTTGATTGATACTTTGATTTGAGAAAAGTCGTTTTCTTTCTGGTTTTTGACTGATTGACTGTGAATTTGGGTGGAATAGCTTAGGGTTAAGTTAGTTTTTAGTTTTCTTGGTTTTGCTAGCAGTACGCACCCTCTGCGTTGAGCACAGTGCGTACCTGTACGCACTGCAGCTTTGTACACAGAGCGTGGCCGCACCTGTGCAAACAGGCTGCCTGCGTACCCTGTCAAAACTTTAGAAAATTTCAATTTTTTCTTTTTTACCTCTTAGATTTTGTTTATAGCTTATTTGTTGCTGCCCAGATCCACTAGTTACCTGTCAAAAGTTTTCATCTAGGCTTGTTTCATTGGCATTCTTGCTCTAAGCTTTCATCAATTGGGTGTTTTGAGTCTCTTTCTTGAGAAATTCTTGATTTGTTTTCCTTTGGTCATTACTTGGAGGTTTCTCTCAGTCCTTTCACAATTTTGCATTTTTTTGCTTTTGTTTTTGCAAAAAAAATTCCCCCTCATTCGCCGGGGGGGGGGCTAAATTGTGTATGAGTGTTAATCGCCTTTGAGTGTTTTTATTTTTTGATCTTTGGAACTCTCACCCAATTTTCTCGACTTGCACTTAATTGGTTCTTAGATCACTTTAGAATCATCTTGTGTTTGAGAATTCTCTTGCATAGATCACATTTGCATAATTAGAATTCTCATTTTCAGAATATGAATGAAAAATGTGCATAGATTACATTTGCATACTTTTCAAGTGAATTGTGCTTAGATTACCATTGCATAGTTTACATTCTAAAAAATCAATCGTAGATTTAGATCAGCTTTCTTTGATTTGAATATACACAAAAATAAAAATAAAAAAAATGGTTTGGAATTGATTTGCATTAGTTTTTCTTGATAAAATTAGTGCATTAGATAATTTGTTGCATTTTCTCTTAGTGATCAATTTTTTGCATTGTTGGAAGTGAATGGAAACTCTCTCCTTACTTTAATTAGGATTCATCGAATTGAAAATATCACATTATCATATTCGATTGCATTCAGTTGAGTCGGGTCATAACACCATTGGTTTCATATCCATTTACCCCTTTGAGTAATAACAGCCTAAATAATACAACGCTTAATTAAAATTCATCTAGTAATTTTTACATTTCTAGGGCTCTGATACACCAACATAGCTTAGGCTAGTGCCTTGGAGTAGGAGAGTAATTAACTCTCCAAGACAGTAAAACCAAACAAGTAGCTTATCTTGCGGTAGGATAAATCCAACTATTACATTTATACTCTGGGAAAGCTCCTCTTAAAGGAGAAGCACGAGATCGTGTCCGAACCAGTGAGGGGATCAATCCTCCTTCATTGGGAACGATGCCAAATACGCACGTACTACAAACGGTAAACCTCGGATTGACCATTGTCGAGGAGCTTGGGGTCACTTGTCGGTAAACCTTGGATTATTGTCAAGGAGCCGGCAAGGGGATTGAGCTTGTTACTCTGCCCTTGCGTGCTATCGGATCGTAGACTGTTCCCCCAGGTATATTTGTTGCTGTTGGTGACCTTAGTGACCATTATCTTTCGGGTTCTACCCAAGGTGACGGTGGAGGGAAGATCCCACTGTACCTGGAGCAGACGTCGGCTAGACTCACTTGGATTTTCTGGGGGGTTCACTTCACTCGAGACGGTTAAAGTGGAGGAACTTGGTCCAGTCTATTCATTAAGCAGGTTGTCGGGGTAACTGTTCCACCCGCCATTTCTGTACGAATTCTGCGATGTTGGATTTCATCACCAACTAGTGTTTTCGGTCCGGAAAGTTAATGTTTGTGTGTGGTTTGACTCCTAGATTTGATAGCGCGTGTTAATTTGTTTGTTTTTACTTTTAGAGACCATAGGTGTGAATTGTGAATTGTTAATTTTAGTTTTAAAATTGTTAATAAAATTCACTGAAGTTGAATATAATGGCAAACGTTCTGGAATTTACCAACCTAGGAACCCCTCCTAACGAGAATCCTAGTACTTTTCCTTACTTTGGAAATGTTGGTCCTCCTTATATGGCTACTTTGTCATTACCTGGATTTACAATAGGATTACCGATATGGTTATTTTCAACTTCGTTGGCCCCAAATACTCCAATTGTTCCACCTCAACCGAATGCTTCACCTCAACAGAGTTCACCATCTCAACATAACCAACCTTCTGTTGACCCTTTACCTTCTTCACCTAATTTTTCTTCCTCCATTTCTTCCTCTTCGCTTGGTAAAAGCCTTGATGCTAGTAACCAGGTGTCTAAGAAGAAGAAGAAAGGGAAGAAGAAGAAGCAAGATAAGAAAGAAGTCAACCAACCAACTGTGGTTGTAAGTGTTAGTTGTGTTGAGGAAAACTCCGACATGCATCGTAAACCCAAATACCCTTGCAAGCTTTGTAAGGGTGACCACTTCCTTATCAATTGTCCTGGTATTCCAAAGGTCTTGGAAGTATGGTCAAAAAAATCTCATCAACTTTCCATTGATCCATCAACCAGTGATAGTCAGGTTCCTGGGAAAATGGGTAAAGTTAGGTTTCCTTGTAAGTTATGCAAAGGGAGTCATCAAACTCACATTTGCCCTCACATGGATGAAGCCTCAACATTGTTGGAAAACCTTACTGTTCCACAGCAAGAATTTCCAACTGGTTACCGTAAACTTTTTGCCAACCTACCGTCAACTGACGGAGTGATTGATCTAATTTCAAGTACAGTCGATCACACTCTTCCATTGGAGAGTCAAACTCATGTCACTCAGGTTGATGATCCATTAGTTGATCAAGTGGTCGATTCAATTTCACATTCGGTCGATCCCACTTTCCCTTTAGAGAGTGAACTTCATACCGCTCAGGTTCTTCTTGTTACATCAGATTCTTCTATGCCGGGGGGCATTTCACCTGTTTCTATAGAACCCCCCCCAAGTACTGAGGTTTTTTCCTTTGATTGGAATAGACTGACAGAACCTCGTCTTCCTTCCTCCATCCCTTTCCAAATCATTGTCAAGGCTGGTGGTAGGGACATACATCGTACTCAGGTAGATGAAGGTGCTTCTATTAGTATTTTATCCTCAACTGTTTGGAAAGCTTTGGGTTCCCCTCAGCTTGCGCCTATTACGCAGAATCTGAAAGCTTTTAACAAAACCATTAGTGAATCTTTAGGGATCCTTCCTAAGTTTTCTAGTACCTTGGAAGGTAAAACTGTCTGTATTGATCTTATGGTAGTTCGAGGTCCCTTGGATTTCAATTTACTCCTTGGACGAGACTATGTTTATGCAATGAAAGTTGTCATATCGACACTCTTTCGCGTGATGTCTTTCCCTCACAATGGCAGTATTGTGATTGTAGACCAGCTTTCGTTCCCTAGTCTTGTTTCAACTACCAATAATATGACACCCCTAAATGTTCCTGATTCTAAAGTGGTATCTACCCTGCCACGGGTTAATTATGTGGCAACTGATCCCATGTTTTCAGTTACAGATGTAAGTGAGCCTCTCACTATTTGCTCATCTTCCTTTGATTTAGATCCGGTAATTGACATGGAAAACTCTATGGGAATACTTGAACACGATGTTCTTATCCCTTTTGAGTCCCTTGACATGTGTTCCTTCCAGAGAACTATTCTTCCTTCTGATGAAGACCTCTTGGAAGCCATGATCAAGGTGTGTCCATTGACATGTCTTTCTTCCAGTTGGAAGCCATGATCAATGTTGTGAGGAAAGTTCCTTTTACTGTGTCAACCTCGTTAAAAAATGAATCAGTGTGTGCAAGGATAGTTTGTTCCCGTCTCAAACTCATTAAAAAATGAAACTGGATGTAACGAGGAAAGTTCCTTTTACTGTGTCGACCTCGTTAAAAAATGAATCAGTGAGTATGAGGAAAGTTCTTTTCCTGAGTCAACCTCGTTAAAAAATGAATCAGGTTGGAGCATAGTTCCTTTTCTTTTGTCAAGCTCGTTAAAAAATGAATCAAGGATTTTAAGAGCATAGTTCATTGTCTTGTGTCAAGCTCGTTAAAAAATGAAACAGGGAGTCATGAGCATAGTTCATTATCTTGTGTCAAGCTCGTTAAAAAATGAAACAAGGAGTCTTGAGCATAGTTCCTTGTCTTGTGTCAAGCTCGTTAAAAAATGAAACAAATGTAGGTTAAGTAGGTAGATTGTAGAGAGTAGTCATGAGCATAGTTCCTTGTCTTGTGTCAAGCTCGTTTAAAAAATGAAACAAGGGTTTTGAGGATAGTTCTTTTCCTGTGTCAACCTCACTAAAAAATGAAACAACTCCCACAAGTCTTTCCAAGATCTTGAAAGTAAAGCTTCATTCCATCCACCTCATTGAATGCAATGAAGCTTGGGGGGCATGTACCTCGTTTTGCGTCATTATGCTGGGGGCATGTGAACTTATAACAAGCATAGTTTTTCGTTTCAGGCTTGCGTAAACATGAAACCGAATCCGAGCATAGTTCTTTTCCTGTGTCAAGCTCGTTAAAAAATGAAACAAATCCTCCTCTACTTGAGTCGAGAGTTTGACTAGATCTCATAAATGTTTAAGTTGTATATTTAAGTTAGTTATTTCAGTGTTTTGCATAATTTTCTTACAATTTTAGGTCAAGTCTTTCAAATGATCTCGTACATGAACCTTCATTCCATCCAGCTTGTACTTAGTTGAATGAAATGAAGCTGGGGGGCATGTGCTCTAGCAGTTATGCTTAGGGGGCATCAAGCACAGTTTTCTCTCTGTTTCAAGCTTGTGGAAAAATGAAACTACTTTGAAGCATAGTTTTTCCCTGTTTCAAGCTTTTGTAAAAATGAAACCTATCTCGAGTCAATTTCAGTTATTTTCAAGACTCGTTAAACTCATGAAAATCCCGAGATTATTTTGCTATCTTTCATTCTCGTAAAACAAATGAAAATGCCGAGTTCTTTCCATCTTTTCCTGCTCGCAAATTAAATTGAAAGTCGGCCATATGAGTACATTTTTATTATTTTTTCGAACTCATTAAAACTTACGAAAAAAATGAAAACCATGAGTATATTTTTATCATTTTTTCGAACTCGTTAAAACTTACGAAAAAGTGAAACCTTGGAGTTCTCTTTTAAGCCCTTTTCAGACTCTCAAAACATGAAAAGATTGCCGAGCGTTTCTTTTACACTCTTTAAAACGGAATTAAAAGACGGTCTACTTACAGCTCTTTTCTGACCGTAAAAACATGAAAAGATTGCCCGATTTTTTTCGTTTCAATTTTGATATTGGAAATAAAATGACGTGTCCTTGATCGCTTTCTACTTTTCAGATCAAAGACACTAATCATGAAAGTACTCCTTGGTCGTAAAGATCAAGCGGTTCTCTCAAGTATTATTTTATACTTTTTCGGGCTTGGGAGACACAAATTTATGAAAAAGGTCAACCCTGGAGTCTTCTTAAAGTTTTTTCAGACTCTCTAAAATTGAAAAACGCCGAGTTTCTCCTATACTGGACTCGTTAAAATTTCACAGTAAAGGACCTGTTCGATTACAAACAGGAACGGACCACTCCTTCTTAGGGTTCGAATCTAAACTAAGTTGGACTCATCCAAAGGATGAGCTTATAATCAAGCATATGTTATCCTCCTCAAGCTTGTAAAAAATAAAGAGGTACTTGCCAGAAATGGTGGGGGAAAAGAGAGGAAAAGACGGAAAGAACTCGGCATTTTCATTTGTTTTACGAGAATGAAAGATAGCAAAATAATCTCGGGATTTTCATGAGTTTAACGAGTCTTGAAAATAACTAAAATTGACTCGAGATAGGTTTCATTTTTACAAAAGCTTGAAACAGGGAAAAACTATGCTTCAAAGTAGTTTCATTTTTCCACAAGCTTGAAACAGAGAGAAAACTGTGCTTGATGCCCCCTAAGCATAACTGCTAGAGCGCATGCCCCCCAGCTTCATTTCATTCAACTAAGTACAAGCTGAATGGAATGAAGGTTCATGTACGAGATCATTTGAAAGACTTGACCTAAAATTGTAAGAAAATTCCTTTCCAGTGGAGTCGCCATCTTTCTTCCAGTTGGAAGACATGATCAATGAATACAAAACTCGGCATCTTTCTTCCAGTTGGAAGCCATGATCAATCTTACGAGGAAAGTTCCTTTTACTGTGTCGACCTCGTTAAAAAATGAATCAGTGTGTACGAGGGTAGTTTTTTTTTTTCCTGTATCAACCTCGTTAAAAAATGAAACAGGCTAGCATGAGGATAGTTCTTTTACTGAGTCAACCTCATTAAAAATTGAATCAGGTAGATTTTAGGATATGTAGGTAGATTGTAGAAAGTAGGGTTTTGAGGATAGTTCCTGTTACTGAGTCAACCTCGTTAAAAAATGAATCAGGTACGAGGATAGTTCCTGTTACTGAGTCAACCTCGTTAAAAAATGAATCAGTTGTTAGAGGATAGTTCTTGTTACTGAGTCAACCTCATTAAAAAATGAATCAGGTAGATTTTTAGGTTATATAGGTAGATTGTAGAAAGTAGGATTTAGAGGACAGTTCTTTTCCTGTGTCAACCTCGTTAAAAAATGAATCAGTTGTTTGAGGATAATTCCTGTTACTGAGTCAACCTCGTTAAAAGATGAATCAGGTATGAGGATAGTTCTTTTCTTGTGTCAACCTCCTTAAAAATGAAACAACTCCCTTTTCAAGTTAAATATTGAAAGTAAACCTTCATTCCATCCATCTGGTTGAATGCAATGAAGCCTGGGGGGCATGTACCTCGCTTTGCATCATTATCCTGGGGGCATGCGAACTTCTGGAGCATAGTTCCTTGTCTGGTGTCAAGCTCGTTAAAAAATGAAACAAGGAGTCTTGAGCATAGTTTCTTGTCTTGTGTCAAGCTCATTAAAAAATGAAACAAGGGTAGGTTAAGTAGGTAGATTGTAGAGAGTAGTCATGAGCATAGTTCCTTGTCTTGTGTCAAGCTCGTTAAAAAATGAATCAAGGTTTTTAGAGTAGAGTTTTTTGTTAGGTAGATTGTAGAGAGTAGTTACGAGCATAGTTCCTTATCTTGTGTCAAGCTCATTTAAACAATGAAACAAGGGTTCCGAGCATAGTTCTTTTCCTGTGTCAAGCTCGTTAAAAAATGAAACAAATCCTCCTCTACTTGAGTCGAGAGATTGACTAGATCTCATAAATGTTAAGTATTTAGGTTAGTTATTTCAGTTTTTTGCATAATTTTCTTACAGTTTTAGGTCGAGTCTTTCAAATGATCTCGTAACTCAACCTTCATTTCATCCAACTGGTTGAATGAAATGAAGCTGGGGGGCATGCACTCTAGCAGTTATTCTTAGGGGGCATCAAGCACAGTTTTCTCTCTGTTTCAAGCTTGTGAAAAAATGAAACTACTTTGAAAGCATAGTTTTTCTCTGTTTCAAGCTTTTGTAAAAATGAAAATCTCGAGTCAATTTCAGTTATTTTCAAGACTCATTAAACTCATGAAAATTCCGAGATTATTTTGCTATCTTTCATTCTCGTAGAAAAATGAAAATGCCGAGTTCTTTCTGTCTTTTCCTACTCGTAAATTAAATTGAAAGTCGGCCATATGAGTACATTTTTATCATTTTTTCGAACTCATTAAAACTTACGAAAAATGAAAACCATGAGTACATTTTTATCATTTTTTCGAACTCGTTAAAACTTACGAAAAAGTGAAACCTCAGAGTCATCTTTTAAGCCCTTTTCTGACTCCTAAAACATGAAAATATTGCCGAGCGTTTCTTTTACACTCGTTAAAACGGAATTAAAAGACGGTCCCCTTATAGCCCTTTTCTGACCGTAAAAACAAGAAAAGATTTCCGGATTTTTGTCGTTTCAAATTCGATACTAGAAATAAAACGACGTGTCCTTGATCGCTTTTTACTTTTCAGGTCAAAGACACTAATCATGAAAGTACTCCTTGGTCGCAAGATCAAGCGGTTCTCTCAAGTATTATTTTATACTTTTTCGGGCTTGGGGGACACAAATTTACGAAAAAGTTCAACCCTGGAGTCTTCTTAAGTTTTTCAGACTCTCTAAAATTGAAAAACGCCGAGTTTCTCCTATACTAGACTCGTTAAAATTTCACAGTAAAGGACCTGTTCGATTACAAACAGGAACGGACCACTCCTTCTTAGGGTTCGAATCTAAACTAAGTTGGACTCATCCGAAGGATGAGCTTATAATCAAGCATATGTTATCCTCCTCAAGCTTGTAAAAAATAAAGAGGTACTTGCCAGAAATGGTGGGGGAAAAGAGAGAAAAATGAGCCTATTTGTTATCCTTTGTCTCAGAAGAAACCTTATCACCACTCTTGAACACGACACTTTTCATTCACCTGGGTTGGGAAATCCTTTGCCTCACAGTTGATTGAACCACATTGAAAGTCTTCAGCCGGGTATTAACTTTGGGTCAAATGTCACCAAGCCATCTATTGTGTCGTTATGTGTTCAAGAGGTCACTGCAAATAAACCATTCATCTGCAAAATACCCGTCATCCATCTCGACCATCCCTGAGTCAGTCCTTACAGCTACATTTCTTCAACTTGATCTATGATTTCGTGTTGTGGGCTTGCCTGCAACGGGTCGCTTTCTATCGACATCAGCACATTATCTAGAAAGATGACCTAGAAATCGTCAGTACCTTGAAATCTGCATGCATCAATGGCAGGTTTCTCGCCTTTGACGACGGTTTACATCATTGACTTTCGATCAAAGGATTCCGTGAAATGTTCGACATCAACTCATTCATTCACATCTCATGGATTGTACTGGGTACTTTGAGAACCATTGACATCACTGGTGGTCTCTCTCACACTTGTTAACAGTTTACATCATCGACTGGTAATCAAGTGGTTTCTACCATGTTCGACATCAACTCATTTATTCGCATGGATAGAATCGTACCATTTCGGGAAGTAGAAATGAAGACCCTGGATCTAGTTTCCACCTTCCAGGCTGCGAGGAGTTTTGTATTCATTGTACAGTAGACTAATTATAAACAGATGGCTGCGTCCATATTGTGTCTACATGAGTCTATGATTATGATGTACTGCGAAATCATTCCTATATCAGAGCAGTAGTTAGTTTGTTAGTTAAAGTTTTTGATCTGAGTATGGGAATGCCTACCTCAGCGATGATATGATCTTATATCTGTATTTTGTGTTGAATATTTGGAGGTTCCGACTGGGCTCTCCACAAGATAATCCTTGAAATGATAAAGTACTTCACCCTTCCTAGATGATATGAAACCCTAATCTACTACAGGCTTCGCACTTTAGGGGGCAATATGTTACACTAAAATTTGTCACCATGACTATTTGCAATTAGTATGGCTCCATCAACTGTCATACTATCCTCCTTGGCAAGTCTCATACCTCTGCTCTTCATGTCAAACTCCAAGAAAGAGAGAAAGTCTTTAAAAATCTATATATCTCTGGGTACACAGTTTCTCTTAGCCTTACCTGCGTGTACGCACCTCAAGTTCACAATACCTGCGTACTTTTACGCTCTGTCTGTAAAGGGGTGGGTGCGTACTCCTGTAAAGGTCAAAAGGCGCAAGTTTCACTTCAAAAAAGTTACTTGTGGTCATTTCTAGAGCATTCTAGAAGCTTGTTTGACGTGTATTGAGCGCCTCCAGATGGTTCATGTATCCCTATGAAAGAGGAACTTATCCCATCAAGAGGGGAGCTATCCCATTCAAAGAGGGGCTTATCCCATTGATGGTGGACCTGATTAACTTCCTCTAGAGCACTATAAATACAGGCATTGGGCCAGAAGGAGGGGGGGTTGAAAGCTGAACATTCCTAAGGGTAGATGCTGCTAGAATTAGGACTCCCTTATAGAGCTTGAGAGGAGAGATTCCCATCCTTTCCTAGCCTTATTTGGAAGTGGGTGAGCTGATCAAAGTAAAGGAGAACTCTTGCTGGACCCTGGGAGGGACCTGCACAACACCAAGGCTCAGGTTGTAATGGTTTCTTTTGTTTCCACTTAATACAATTAAGCTCACTTTTCTCAACAGATTGTTATACATGATTTGTTTCATATACTCCTTGGTCTGTATGATGAATATGTTTTAATTTATTAGTTATTCAGGTGCTATGTAATCGTTTGCTTGTTAGTGAATGCAGGTTTCGAAGAGAAGGAGGAGCTCATCCGGATCAGCGAGGCTGGACTACTACAAAGCGTTGGACTAAAGGTATGTTATAAACACCTGATTACTTGTATTCTAAACGCATATTTAGGGAAAGGTAGTGTTTAATTGTCTTGTTTTTCACTAGAAAGCCTTAGCTTCTAGGGAGGTCGGTTTTGTCCGCAAAATTGACTCTTTCCGCATGACATCCACTCTCTCAGAAGCATCAGTTTTGGCTCCTCCCCATATGATATTCTGCAGTGATCAGGGGTTCTGACCTTGGTCCCATCCTTAAGTTTCACAAAGGTCACAATCTCCAAGTGCCCTGCACTGTTCACTAGTTGTTCAAGCTCCATGACACCTGCAAGATATCTCTCACTTGTGATTCTCTCATGGACGAATTGATCATCTAGAGAAGCGCATGCTAACCCAAGAAACTCATTAGTGTTCATGTGATTTTCTTAAGCCATGCCAAGCATTAGCATCCCCGAGGACCTGCTATGGCAAGTACCCAATTTGTAATATTATGATTTTAATCTATTCATAGCTTTCACGACCTTAACCTCTCCTTCTCTCGTTTATTATCTTCCTCACTTTCATCCAATCTCCTCTTCGTGTTGCTTCTTTGTTCTTCCCCACCATGATCACTTTCTTCTTTAGGTTCTTTTGCAACATTAACAAAAATATTGGGTAAAGCATATTTCCCTGGAGTTTTTGGAGTTGTTGGAGTTCTGGGTTTTGCATCTGGAGTCCTGGTACATAATGAAAGTTGTAACGACATTTAAAATCAGCTGGAATTTTTTTATGTCTCATCAACTGTATCATTTCCTGTAACTTTGAAGTCGTATAGTCTGCAGGATGTGATTGCATAAAATTCAACACCAGAGATCTGTTTGAAGCTTTAGCCGTTGCATCAACAACTCCACTGACAAACCTCTCAGTGTCGTCCGGGCATATTGCAGTACCAACACGTCTAAGAAGAGTTTTTATTTGTTTTTGTTCACTTGAGTTATTAGCTCTACATATCTCACGTAGCCCTTGTCCACTCTCACATGAAGCTACAAGGATGGTCGAAGGTGGCACTTCCTCCCGCATTTTCTTAAGATGTGTTGTATTCTTTGAGCTTACAATTTGAGCCACGAGACCCACCAAAATATATCTTTGCACCTTAACATGATATTTTTCTTCTTCTACATTTTTCTCTTCATCATCATCAATATTTTCTTCAACATCTTCTTCATTGTTATGATATTGTTCATCTTCTTGCTTCTCAAGATAGTCTTCTTCCACATTGTCTTCATCTAGATGATCATCTTGATCTATATAATCCTCATATTCATAATTATCTATTACATCTTCATTTCCATTAACATCATTCTGATCAAAATCTTCTTCTCCTGCTTCAGCTTGTTCGTTTCTTCACCATCGCTATCATCTTCCTCTGCATAACTATTCTTTAGATATGTTGTAACTTCTGCACATGATTTTTCTAATCGTTGAAATGCTTCTTGAATTTTACTAAACTTCTCAATGCATTCAGGATGTAAACATAATGACATATTGTGCGGCAAACTACGTTTAAAGACTCACATGATTATATTGTGCACCATGACTCTGATACTGCTGAAGCAACAAAACATGTAGCTTGTTGGCTTGAATGTAAAAATACACAAGAGGTATTTGTAATAATAATTTATTATATATTAAAATGTATAAGTGATGACATATGTTACAATGAGGACCTGCATATATACCTAAGAAGGTGTCGTTTCATGACTGGCCATGTCTTTTAGACATGCCTTTTCATTTAACTAATGACTATTTAACATAATCATCATTTCATTATTTATTTATATTTATTTATGTTTATTTTTATTTTATCGAATTTTATGCTCGTAACACAAACTCAATGGAACATAGGGATTAGAGTTTCTTTAAATCATTGTTTTTTATGTTATATCGGGTGGATAATTGGAGGTAGTTTAATGAGCCTTTTTTGACCCAATGCATCCTGACCATCGATCTTGTTTTGGGTGAATGAATCTTATTTGATATCAAGTGTAGAGTTGGAAGTTGCATAAACCTTATCCTCCAACCCAACAACGTTCACATGAGTGATGTCAAGTGAGTAGGCCTCGAGCATTAGTTTGATATCAAACAATTTAATAAATGCATTAACATAAGCCTTCATTCAACATGATTCATGTATTTTTAATAAATAATTATAAAAATTATCAAATGACTTGATAAATGTTTTTAACATAAGCCTTCATTCAATATGATTCACGTATTTTTAATAAAAAATTATTAAATTTTAATACTTTGGTTAACGATATATAGTCAAATATCTTAATCATTGGAACATTTAAAAGGATTATACAACAAGCATTTTACTTATATATTTAATTCCCCCTTTTGTGGACGACATTTACCCATTTTTAGGAGTTCTTAGTTAGGAATACAAATGTTAATCATATTTAGTGATATGCATTAGTTAGTGATGTTAACATTTAAGTATTGTGTTTTTGGTTTATATGTGATGAATAAAAAATTAAACCATAATAAAAATAATGCATATGTACTTCTATGAATATGTGACATTCTTTAAATGATGTCACTTATATCATTAGTTTCACTCCTCGTACTTCAATTTTTATTTTGATCTATTTTATTGATTCTCTTTTTCGTATGACTAAGAGTAAGTCATAAGGAGCCGAATATGATTAAGAGGCCGAATAAAACTAGCAAAAACAGGGAAAAGGTTTGTTTATGAGAAAACCCATGGAGGTAACCTAGTTTCAAAGAATATCGGATTTAGCACCAACACTTTCTATGCACAAACATTTGTCCCCTACCTTCACAACATCAACTTTGTTTTTATAACATTGTTCCTATGGAATAAGAAAGCCATTGAGTTTTATGTTATTTGAGCTTCACCTTCACAACATCAACATTGTTTATATAGCATTTTCCCGATAGAATAGAAAAACTATAAACTTTACAATATTTGAGCTTTTTCAATCACCCATACACACTGTCACTTTTTATTTAAAAGACAATTATAGTCCTAATCATATTATGTTTTTTTATTGTTTTTTAATTTAATTTCTTTTATCCCAAAATAATTTTATTTTGGAAAAATATTTATATTTATATTTTGTTATTTAATTTTATAAAATATGTATCCGTATATTTTAAATATCTCATTCATATATTATTTATTAAAAATATATAATAAAAAAAAAAAAAACTATTTTTATTAACAGAATTAAAATTAAAATGATACGATTTTAAAGGATCCATCTTCTTAGTCATGGTTTGAACTTGTAATATAGATGCAGTGAATCATTCTTCCCAGCGATGCATGATAAATCCAATTATAATAAAACCAATAAACGCATGCAATTCAAAACATCTTTTATCTTAATTCCAAATATTAAATAGACCTGTTGATTATGGCAGTTGGGGTCTTAAAGACACTGCATCTTTTAATTTGGCACTTCTTTTAAAAAAATTCTGGAGAGTTGTTTCTAGTGATGGCCTTTGGCAGCAGATCACCACTGTAAAACATCTCTAGAATAGGGACCTCTTGAGTTGGCTTTGCATAAGCTTTCCTGATCCCCACATATCTCTTGACAAAGAATTAGTTCTTCGGAAACCTCAGATGGGACACTGGCTTTGGATCTATCCCAGAAATTGGCCTAGACTCTCTCTCTCTGACATGGAAAGTACACATACATTATCACTTGCCCTCATCACCTTTTTGCATAACCAGGGCATTTTTGTGCTAAAAGACATTGTCATCGCTCCACTTTCTTCTACTTTCTCCACATATTGGAAAGATATCGATGAGCTCGAGATGCCTAAACATTTGGTACAAAGTATTGGCATGTTGGGATTACTGCAAAAAAGTCAAAAAGTAGGTTTCCTTAACATACACCTTTTAATTTGCATTTTGATATCATTTTCTATTTTCATTTAAAATAAAGTCAATTTTGAAAAGAGAATCGCTTGGAGTTGGACAACTTAGTATCACTTTGAAAACAATGGGAACACTTCGAATTATGATAATGGGAAGAAATATTTTCTATTTCTAGATAATTGTCCAAGGTATTCCACATGGCCTCTAAGTATCATGAAATTTGGAACAAGTGTTAGATATGGAGAAGGAAACTCTTTCACGATTGTACATATTTCATAGGAAAAAAGATGTAGAAAGTTAAAGAGGATTAGAGATTTATTATAATTTAAGTAGGGTGCTTGGGAAGAAATTTAGAGTAAGTGGAGTTGTTAAGGTCTAACCTTTATTATTTAAGAGAATGAAGCAATAAAGGTTTTGAAATTTTTCAGATTAAACTAATGAGGAAGAATAATAAATATTTTTTAGATGAGGAATAAGTGAAATTGATGTTAGAGGAAGATATTTTAATGGAATAAGTGTTAGATTTAGAGAAGAAATCTCTAGACACACCTTATAGAGAAATGTTTGACTATTTTTCGGAGAATCATACTTTGTTCAAAAGATTGTTGTCATTTTCGTCAAAAATTGTTGTAATTCTTTTTTAATGTTGCTTATTTTTAAATCTAAGGAAGATGTAATAACTGATTTTTCGTAATTATTTTTGAAAATTTAGTGGTTTCCATGTTTCAACCCTAGGCCAAACACATCTTTGTCTTAATCTATATTTGTTAAACTCCAATGTTTACCTTGGAAACTTTTTTCTTTGGAAGTTTTAGAGGCTATAAAAGATAGCATAGTGTCCTTCATTAAGATGGATGACTAGTTCAAAGGGAACCCCTCAAAGGTAGTGGCTTGTATGTCGGTTGATCTATATCTAAAGGAGGCCTTTTTGGAAGCCATTAAAATTGAGGTGGGAAGTTGGAACTACACAAAACCATTAGATTGTGTGATGATCCCAAATTGATGTGCTCATTTTCTTATATATGGGCACCTCATATACAACTATTCAGTTAAATTCTCCAACAATGTTAGCAAATAAGTCCCATGCAAAATCCTAATTCTTTAAAGGTCATTATTAGATTGGAAGAGGAGGCCTCAAATGAAATGAAAAATCAATAGGAATGCAAAGAGACTTTATCGTAGGACCCACTTGAAAGGGAAGAGAATATTTGTTGCAGATGAAGGGAGTGGGAAGAAAATAGAACCCTATAATGAGTGGGATGAGGAAATATTATAGTCCATCATCCAAGAACTATTTATTTCAAGGGGAGACGCCACTCTAGATATAATGATACAAATGGAGACTAGATATCAAGTATTTAATTTGCCCTCCTTTTAGGTTATATGTAAAATGCAATTATCTAAGGACCATTGACTTACACTAGGGGATAGTTAAAAAACAAATTCCTTCAAAATACCTATAGAAAGAGTGTTAAATAGGGAAAGAATAAGGGGATCTACACATATATTTCTCAAGAGGAATTAAAGGAAACATTGATATTGGGTGAATGCATGAAGATTAGTTATACTTTTGGGCTAAATGTTGTTCAGTTTTTTCTTCTTTATTGAATTGAAACTCAAAATTCATATAATCATTGTGAATTTTGATTCCGAGTAAAAAGATAATATATGGAGAATTATGTTATTGTCCTAATGATATATTAGGCAAAAACAAATTAGTGTAATATAATTTCTAATTTTCTATTAAATACAACACTTTTCCTTACAAATTTAAGCAGATCTTAAAATACAATCCTCATCCTTACAAATTTAGGCATATAATACTTGTCCTTGCAAATTTCCCCAATTTACCCTATCTTAAAGAGGTATGATTCAGCATCCCTTTTTTCATTTCGGAATACCGGCTGTTTGGAGGACAAGAGAGTGGAATCCACTTTAAAGACAACGAGGATTTCAGCAGAGTAAACGCCTGGATGTGATGAAGATAAGGGCAGGGAAGAAAAGCACATGAACGCAGACAGCGAGCCTGTAAGCCGAAAAATAGTCCTTATAACTCACTGAACATGAACATGAACATGGAACGCCTCCGCCTTCTATATCTTCATCGCCACTGCTTATCAAATCGCCAGAACCGTTTTGTAAGAGGAGAAGCCGGAGCTTTATGAAATCCAAGTGAGTCTCTGCTATAAATGCGAAGGAGAGAGCAGCCATGGTGGATATGCAGGCAAGTGCAGAGAGATAGACGTGAGGAGGAAGCCATGAGATGCCATGCCCACAAATGTTGGGCTCCTGGGGATGAGAGTGAGCGTGAGTTCTGAGGAGAAACCCGAGCAATGCAAGTTGGAGTACAACATAAAGAGCCACAACCGCAGACGTGTCTGGTGCGCTCTTCAATTTGATATGGGTGATGTGATTAATTGAGGGGCGAGAACATGAAATCTTCATCTGCTCAAAAAATCAATTACGCAAATTGCATAGCAGTCAAACGAAACATATGAAGGAATTGATGTGGTAGCGAGTTATTTTAAGTGAAGTGGCCGCGTATGACGTTGTAGCAGCTGCCCAGAAAAAATGTGTCACGCGTTCCCTCCGCCGGCCAGAGGCACAAAGGCAGGAAGTATGGCCCCACTTTCCCCGTTCCAGTCCATTATGAATAGGTGCCACCGACTGAGTAGGAAATAAAGAGGTTCAAAACTTGTATTTCCTCCGAAAGTTGTTGGCTCTTGACATTATTGCCATTTTGGCATTACTAACAAAAAGTCGAAAGAACTTCCAATTTAATTTTCATTTAAAATAAACTCAACTTTAAAAAGAGAATCACTTGAAGTTGGAAAGTTGAGTATGATTTTTAAAACAGTTGTAAGGCTTTCAAGAATTGTGACAGGGAAGAGGTTAGTTATTCTATATGGCTTTCCAGTTTTATAAAATTTGGAATAATTGAGAAGAAAGCTTTTACAGGGTAGTTTTTTATTATATATATTTTATAGGTAAATAAAGGATAGAATATTAAAGATCAGAGTTTTATTTCAGTTGGTGTAGGATTAATAGGAAGAAAAGTGGAGCTTTGCACTGAGAGCGTCAAGAAAATTGAATTCCTGATCTCTCAATACTTGTAATCTCTCAATAAAAAAGGTGTTTTAACGATGGAGACTTGATTAATAAAAAAGGTGTTTTAACTATGGAGACTTGATTAATGGAGTTAACTCTCGAAGCTACCTAGCCCTTCTTTATACATCTCATAAGAGAATAATTTTTTTGTTATTTGAACCTAAATAATTTATACCATTATATTTACTTTATATTTTTATTAAAATAATAATTCCATTTATTAAAAAACACAACTTACATAAAAATAGAAAATAAACATTCTTTACTTAATGCATAATGTTCTAGGATCCTTTGTGTTGGTTCTGAATTGTTTTGACAATAAAGAATAAACCAAAAACCCTCCAACTTCAAGTAAAAAGGATTGGCCTCCCTTTACCTTAGGGGGCATTCCTTGTTAAATATACTGAAATAAACAAATATATATAAGACCATATTTAATGATAAACAAGTATTTGTTAAAAGAATAGGTGGTTAAGCTTTATATGGAAAAGAGACTTACAATAACAAATGACCTGTGAGTCAAAAGAAAAATAACAATAACAAAAAAATATTACATAGAACAAAAATAAAGGTCAAAAAGAATGAAAAAAAATATATAAAATACTCAAACATTTCAAGTGTTTTACTATTCACTTAATATTAGTGAGACCAAAACCAACATCATGTATTGTATTACTTCTCAATAGTGCAATAGTAAAAATCACACAATTTGACAATAATATATATATTGTGAGGCGAATGAATTCATTAACTATTATAACAAACCAATAATTTGTTAATTTTCTCGAAATAAATGGTGTTGATGACTCATGAAAACAAAGATAAAATAAAAAACATATATTGATAGTATATGATACTAACAAAATAATTGAATCAAACAAAAAATGTCATGCACTAGCATATCCAATTACCAGCCCTCCAATGCATATCTAAGAAATTATACAAATCAAATAACCCTTCACTAAACTACAAATCGATCAGGTCAATAAATAGTTCCCATATTTAAATTAGAACACAGGACGAACATGAAAGAAAACAAAAGCACAAAAATATATACTATATTCCAAAAAAACATATTACAGAATTCTTAATTCTCTTGAGATTGGTCTGTACAACCAATGTAATCAAACACTAAAATATAAGTTTCATAACCCATGAAGGCAAAAAAAACTCTTTCCAATAAATATCTAGAATTTTTTATACGAGAAGCTTAGTAATTGTTTCGATAATTATTTAAATAATTAAAAACAAAAATAAAAATTATTTTCAAAACATATTTTCGATTCGAATGCCATTAGAAGACCTTTGTATGCTCCTTGAATTTAGAAAAATATAATAATGTGTGCTTTATAATTTTCCGTGAGCTGTCTCCCAAAACCTTTAATCGTTTTACAGTTAATTTCCTACATTGGGTAAACTAGAATTAGTTTTTCCCAAGTAAACGAGAATTAGCCTTTTAGTTATTATATAATAACTTATGAAAATTAAATATATTGCTCAACCTTTTTTCCAGTATGAAAAAAAGTTATATGATTGTATTATATTCATCCAACATATATGTGTAGCAATATTTATATGGAAACCAATTGATATGGTAAGTGTAAAGTGGATTAAAATCACATAGAGAGAAAAGATATAAGGAGCTTTTTCAGATCTGCGACATATAGGTTATATAGAAATATATTGCAAAATGTACATATGCACATAATGGTAATTCGGAAATTCAGACCCATAAGCCAAAATTATATATGGAAAATATGAAAATAAGAGTCAAAATGTTGGTGGAAATAGAAAATCATACCCGTTAGACTTCACTAAATATAAAATTATGTACTTGGCATGGAAAAGTATCACGGGGTGAAAGTATTTTGTTGAAAAATAACCTTTACAGACTTAATTTTATTAATTCGTTTTCTGATTTTATCATGCAGTAAAACTGGTTAATCTCTTCAAAATTTTACAGAACCTTAAATTCGTTTTATGCAAAGAACGTTCTCTTGATTCAATCCTTCACAGTAAATCTCAGTAAAGCCTTTAAACTGTAATGAAGACCCTAAATGCTGAATTTACAGGTAAATATAGTTTGAAAAAATTTCTCAAACAGAACAGATCTAAATAAACCTTTCATGAATGAAGACCTTAAATGCTAGAATACATTTCATACATGAATTTATGCAGGGAAATACAGTTTAAAATAATTCTCAAACAAAACAAGTCTAAATAAACCTTTCATGAATGAAGACCCTAAATGCTGGAATACATTTTACACATGAATTTATGCAGGTAAATATAGTTTGAAATAATTTTCAAAGAGAACATGTCTAAATAAACCTTTCAGGAAAATAAATGAATTCTGAAGTGAAAAGTGCTCAAATCTCTGGCCAAGGTGTAGACTCAATGGAACATAAGGATTAGACTTTATAAAATATTAAATATGTTCTCATTCTATCTATTCCAATCTATTCCAATCTATTCCAATCTATTCTTTAAAATTAGAATAGATAGGGAATAAATTGAATAATTGTTCATTAGTAACATGAATAATAATGGAAAAAGGCTCGTATTGAAAGAATAATAGATTGGGTAAACTCGGGAAGTCCAGTTCGATTATGATCCGAACAAAGAAAGAGTTAAACGATCGAGCATTGCATAATGAGGATGAAATGCCTACCCAGCAATTGTGTGCTTTATCCATATAGATAAAAGAATATCGGGAAAATATAGTCATCATGACACAGGATCATTGCCAAAGAATTAGTTCTTATACAATTGATAAGATGATCACTACAGATCTATATATTATCATAATATGGAATGGATCAGTTAATCTGTCTTAAATTCTTGATTAGGCGATCCGAATACGTCGGATTAACCGGGATGATTGAGGATTTCCTAAAATAAGAGGAAGTTGTAAAAAATGTCCTTTCGTCTTTCCGGGGGGGGGATTGAATCATTACCTTTGTTGAACGGTTATTTTAATAAATGGTTTCATAATTTATTTTGGCTAATGATCTATAGTTTATTTGAATAATAAAAAAAAGAGGTTGTTGAGGTTAATAGCAGTGCTTTATTATTTATATGTTTTTTTAGATTTATGTATTTAAAATAAAAAATTGTGAACAAATGATTTTTAAATTTTATATTATATTTTAATTTTATGATATTTGGATGTAAAGGTGAAAGATGAGATTTACAAAAGTAAATCAGTAGTAAGATTATATGCGGTAGAAAGATGTTATATTTTATAAAATCATATTTTACATTATTTATTACACATAAATATATTGTTAAGGAAAGTCAAATTTCTGGGTATTTAAAAATTATACAATAAGCATTTTACTTATATATTTAATTCTGATTTTGTGACAACATTTTCTCAATTTTAAGAGTTTTTATTTGGGAATACAAATGTTAATCATATTTAGTGAGATACATTATTGAGTTTTTAGTTTATATGTGATTAATAAAATTAAAATTAAAATGCTAATAAAAATAATGCATATGTACTTTTACGAATATATCCCATGGGCAGCTCAATATTTTCCTCGTTTCTGAGGGTATAAACAGGAGGCACAAAGCAGGAAGCATCCCCCCACTTTCCTCGTTCTTTCGTGTCCGTTGTCAATGGCTGCGATCGATGAGTCGGGAATTAATTAAGAGGGTATTTCCGCCGAAAGTTATTGGTCCTACAAAGTATTGGTCCAAATTTATTTTCTATTTTTGGAAAAGGAGAACAAAGCTCTCACACGATTATACATATTTTATTGGGAAGAAGATGTAGAAAGTTAAAGAGGATTAGAGTATTATTATAATTTAAGTAGGCTGCGTGGGAAGAAATTTAGAGCAAGTTGAAATTTATTTAAGAGAATGAAGCAGTAAAGGTTCGGTTTAATTTGTTGCAAATGAAGGGAGCGAGAAGAAAGTAAAACCTTCCTTATAATGAGTGGGATAAGGAAATATTAGAGTGTATGATCCATCATCCCAGAGCTATTTATTTCTTAGATATAATGATAGTGAAGGCAATTAAAATAAATGGATATTAAATATCAATTAATTTTGTAATTTGTTTTTTATAAGTTAAGTATAAAATACAATTATGTAAGGGCCATTGGTTTATCAAGGGAATAGTTAAAAAAAATCTTTTAAAATATTTTTAGAAAAAGTGTTAAATAGGGAAAGCATAAGGGCATCTCTACATATATTTCTCAACCGGAATTAAAGGAAAATATTAATATTGGGTGAATGCATGAAGATGAGTCATGCTTTTCTGCCAAATGCAATTCAAATGTTTCTTCTTTATTGAATTGAAGTCCTCAAAATTCATATACTTATTAATATTGGGTGAATGCATGAAGATGAGTAATGCTTTTCTGCCAAATGCAATTCAAATGTTTCTTCTTTATTGAATTGAAGTCCTCAAAATTAAAAATTAATATGTAAAAAATTATGTTGTTGTCTTAATAATATTTAAAAAAAAAAAATAATATAATATAATTTCTCAATTTTCTATTAAATAAAATATTTCTGCTTACAAATTTTGGCACCTCTCAAAATACAACGTCCTCGTACATTTTCACACCTATTAAGAAGTATGATTCCATCCTCCCTTTTTCACTTCGAAATACGCGATGTTTACGGAACGAGAGAGTGGAATCCATACTTTAAAGACAGCGAGGATTTCAGCAGAGTAATCGGCTCGATGTGTTGAAGACAATGATAGGGAAGAGAAGCACATGAACGCAGAGAGCGAGCCTGTAAGCCGAAAAATAGTCCTTATAACTAACTGAACATGAACATGGAACGCCTCCGCCTTCTATATCTTCATCGCCACTGCTTATCAAATCGCCAGAACCGTTTTGTAAGAGGAGCAGCCGGAGTTTTATGAAGTCCAAGTGGGTCTCTGTTATAAATGCGAAGGAGAGAGCAGCCATGGTGGATATGCAGGCAAGGGCAGAGAGATAGACGTGAGGAGGAAGCCATGAGATGCCATGCCCACAACTGTTGGGCCCGTGGGGATGAGAGTGAGCGTGAGTTCTGAGGAGAAACCCCAGCAATGCAAGTTGGAATACAACGTAAAGAGCCACAAGTGCAGACGTGTCTGGTGCGCTCTTCAATTTGATCCGAGTGATGTGATTAATTGAGGGGCGAGAACATAAAATCCTCATCTGCTCAAAAAATCAATTACACAAATTGCATACCAGTGAGACAAAACATATGAAGGAATTGATATGGTAGCGAGCTATTTTAAGGGAAGTGGCCGCGTATGACGTTGCAGCAGCAGCTGCCCAGGAAAAAAATGGGGTGTGAGGTGTTCCCTCGGCCGGCGAGGCACAAAGCAAGAAGTATCGCCCCACTTTCCTCGTTCGAGTCCATTTTCAATGGCTGCCATCGACACAGTGGGGAATAAAGAGGTTCAAAACATGTATTTACTCCATTGTTGGCCCTTGGACAGCATTGGCATTTTTGGCATTAGTGCCAAAAGGTCAAAAAGAAGCTTCTTTAAATACACCTTTCAGAATAAAGGTTTTGGGATTCCTAAGATTAAACACGTGAAGAAAGATAAAGAAAATAATTGTTAGTTGGGAGCAGGTGAGATTGATGTTAGAAGAATATATTTTAATGGAACTAGGGTGAGATATGAAGAATATTTTTTTGGTTAGACCTACATTATAGAGGAATTTTGAGGTTTTATAGGTTAATGCTGGACTATTTTGTGGAGTATGATAATTTGGTTAAAGGATGGTTGTCACTTATTTTTAAATATAAAGAAGATACAATAAATGATTTTGGGGTTTTTCACAATTGTTTTTGAAAATTTGGTGATCTCCATGTTTAACCTTTGAACAAAGACATTTTTGTGTCAACTTATATAGGTTAAACTCTCATGTTTACCTTCATAACTTTTGTATTTGGAAGTTTTAATGACTATCAAAGATAGCATAATGTCCTTTATTAAGATGGATCACTAGTTAAAAGGGAACCCCTCAAAGGTAGTGACTTGTCTCTTGGTTGATCTATATCTAAAGGAAGGCTTTTCGGAGGCCATTAAAATTGAGGCAAGAAGGTGGAACTACACACAGTGATTAGATTATGTGAGGATTCCACTTTGATGTGCTCAATGATATATATATATATATATATATATATATATATATATGGGCATCTTATAGAATACTATTCACCTAAATTCTCAAATGGTGTTAGCAAATAAAGCCTATGCTAAAGCCCGATTCCTCAAAGGTCAATATTAAATCTCAAGAGGAGGCTTCAAATTAAAAGACAAATCGAGAGGAATGGGAAGAGACATTATTGAAGGACCCACTTAAAAGGGAGGAGAATATTTCTTTTGCAAACAGAAAGAATGGGAAAAATGTGGAACCCTAATGTTGGGAGGAGGAAATGTCCATCATCCAAGAGCTAATTATTTCAACAGGAGTCTCGACTCTCGATGTAATAACAGTGGAGGTAATTAAAACAAATGTAGACTTGATATCGGGTAAGTCTTTAATATCTCCTCCTTATTATCATTTATAACTAACAAGTAAAATGGATTTATCTAAGGACTATTGACCTATCTTAAGGGATAATTTAAAAAAATCCTTCAAAATTCCTAAAGAAAGGGTGTTAAATAGGGAAAGCATAAGGGGATCTACACAAATATATTCTCAAGAGGAATTAAAGGAAAACATCAACATTTCAACTACTTTAAATAGTGATAAGGAGAAATCTCAGATCCAAAGGATCAACCCTAATTCATCATTTTTAGAGAAACATTCAGTTGGCTTTGATATCCCACATTATCTCCTTAGACATAGGAAAAGGGTTAATGATACATAAGAAGCAAGAACTAAGGGATGTTTAAGAAAGGACAGAGGGAGGAACGTGGTATTTAATATCCTATGGAAGAATGTTGTATCCCTTGCATGTGCAACATAAAGCCCTTAGAGAGAACCACAGGAAACAACAACCAATAGCAAGGGCCTTTGGAGTAGTGAAAGCCTCGGGGAGGGTGTTAAGTCATGATTATATGTCCTTGAATATAATGATGTCGAGAAAAACCTATAAAACAAATGACCTCAGAAGATTGGTAAATCTCCATAAGTTAGACATTTTTCAAATTTGAGAAACTATGAGGGGAGGAAAGAAACTTATAGAGGATATAGCTTCCACCATGAAAGTGCATCATATTAGAGGAGGGTCGTTGAGCCCATGGAGGATCATGTTTAGAGGGTTCTTCATCTTTAAGGTTGGATAAACCCTAGCATAACACTTATACATCCTTGTATTGTAAAGCAATCCATCTAGGGCTACCTTTTGGTTACTTGTATAGACTTATGCCCTTGTTTTTATGTTAGCCTCTCTCCCATATTGTGTATACAAGGGGAGTAGAGAACTCTTCTAGTCATTAACACCATTTCTATTATATTCTTTCTACCATCTTGAGGTAACTTGTAGGGAGCAAGATGTTAGGGTTTATGAGAAAACCATATGAGCTAGATGTTACAGTTCATGAGAAAACCCTAGGAGAAGGAAAGGAGAGTGAGGCCATATTAGATGTTCATGGATATATTTTTCTTATGTGAATCTATGGTTTGTGCATTGCATGCAAACCCTAGACAAGAACATGATATTGGAGATTATGATAGTTGTTGTAACACAAAAATTTCTACCTTGGTAGAAGACATGAAGATTGAAGATAATGCCTTGCATGCTTTTAGAGTCTTGTGGGATGTGAGACTAGAGAAAGATCATGGAGAGATTGAGCTTGACAAATTTTAACATTAGTGTCATTCCTTGCTTGGAAGAAGACTTGTTTTTGTATCCTTGATTTTCTATGGAGGTATAGGCCTTTGTGTTAATGAATGATTTAAGGACCTAGGATTTGAGGACTTACCAATGGGGATGGATATGTACACTTGGGAACTAGTGAAAGACTTGTCTTACCGTGCAATTGTCTGATGCAACGTGGATAGGATTTCCAACCTCCATGGAGGAAAACATTGCTAGTGCGGAGAGCTTGTGCAATACATCTTGTTGTATACACCAAGAAGGACTTGCTAGATGCTGGCTTGTTGGATATCTTTAGTGTGGCTAATGTTTTCGTGGTTTTCTAAGTTACAATTTCGATATTTGGAGTTTGTACTAGCTTTATGATCCATAAATGAGACTTATATGCCCCTTACTTCACCAACATGAATGCTATGTTAAAATTACTTATGATTTATGTTTTATAAGTTGATAGACCTAGTATTCTAGTTTGTAATTAGAAATCCATTCAATGAAAGTTGAAGGAAATTGGAAAATGAAAATATTTATAATACAACCCTACAAAATCTGATGTTGGAATATGTTTATACATTGCCCTACAACTCTATAGCATTGAAAATGAACCAATCTATGTCGATTCACAAAACCCCCAAATTACATAGTCATTCTTAATAGTAATTCTAGAAAGGAATACATTGCAGGTGACATACCATGCACATGAGCTCTAAAGGAAATTTAGTTAATAAGAATAGACTATTTCTCATAATTGTAAGTATTAGATAATGCACATCAAGAGGGAATACGGTTACATCATATATTGAATGGATTGGTTCTAGGTGATGATATAGAAAGCTAAGATGTTGTGATGAAGTATAGTCATTGATATGAACCCACTAATCAAAATATTATTAACAAAAGAAATCTAAATGCTATGGGTATTTCAGCATTATCAATATTATTTATCGAGTTAATTTAGTGAGTAATTTGCATAGGATGGTTTTGGTAAATACTCTACCCAATAACATGCTTGATTAACATTGGTTAGTCGATAAATGGATAATCCACTATGGATGGGGATGAGATTATATTATGTTATGAACCATGCACCTTAAAAATGATAAGAAGTCAATGCATACAATCAAATTCAAGGTTGAAACCTCCTTTTGCAATGAATATACTATAAGCCAAGATATGATGATATTAATACTAGGTTACCTTGGAATATGTATTTGAGATAAGGAGTACAATTATAATGAAAGGGTATATGGAAGGTTCTAGCCTACATAAAAATATAATAATGTAAAGGTAATAACTCAATATCTAGGCATTAATAGGGGGTTTTAGGGTTAATATCATGGATTAACATGCCCCTCTTTTTCAAACAAGTGTTTTTCCTCAACACTTGACTAATTGCAAGTGTTTCTACATGAATAACTCTTCTTCCCATATCACCTATTCCACTAGTACGTTCTTCCATTTGATGAGCTATTTAGTAATTGCTCGATTTCTCAGTTGTATATTCCTTGTTTCAAGGATTTTTTATGGTTATAACATGACTTTCGCTTATTCATCAATCTCTAGTAAATAGTTTGGACTATGATCTACTCACTGATTACCTTCTTTAAGCATGAAACATGGAATATTGGATGTGCATCTGAAGATGGAGTCTGGTCCAATTTGTAAGCCATACTTCCAATCCTCTGAAACACCTTATAGAAAACATAGTGCCTTGGTACTAATTTATTGTCCTTCTCTTGTTACTTGAGGGAAATAAAAAATTATATTGTTGCAGTCTCAAAAATACCCAATCCCAAACTTCAAATTCCGTTTCATTATGTTTATGATATGCTTATTTTTTAATCCTATTTTGTGTTATAACCAAGTTGTAATACCAAATTTTAAAAGAGAATAATTGAAGTTGGAAAGCTAAGTATGATTTTGAAAATAGTTGTAAGACTTTGAATTATGATAAATGGAAAAATTATTCTCTACTTTTTAGTTAGTTGTCCTAGTTATTCTACATGGCTTTCAAGTTTCATAAATTTGGGAACAAGTGTTAGATATGGAGAAGAAATTATACATATCTCGTTGGGGGAAAAGCTGTAGAAAGTTAAAGAGGATTGGAGTTCTATTATAATTCACGTAGGGTTTGTGGGAAGAAAACTAAAGCAAGAGGAGTTGCTAAGGTTAGGACATTTATTTAAGAGAATGAAGTGATAAAGTTTTGGAAATTCCTAAGATTAAATCAATGAAGAAGAACAAAAAAAATGTTAGAATAGGAACAAGTGAAATATATATTGGAAGAAGATATTTTAATAGAAAAGTATTAGATATGGAAAAGAAATCTCCTACAAGGTAGTTCTTTGTTAGACTCACCTCATAGAGGAATTTGGAGGGTTTGTAGGCTAATGCTTGACTATTCTTGGGAGTACTGTAATTTGGTCAGACATGGTTGCCACTCTTCTTTAATGTTTCTTATTTTTAAATCTAAGGAAGATGCAATAAATGATTTGGGGTCCTTTACAATTGTCTTTGAAAATTTAGTGGTCTCCATGTTTCAGCCCTTAAACAAAGACATCTTTGTCTCAACCTATATGGGTTAAACTCCCATGTTTACCCTTATAACTATTTTGTTTGGAATTTTGAAAGGCTATGAAAGATAGCATGGTGCCCTACATTAAATGGATCACTAGTTCAATGGGAGCCCTCAAAGGTAGTCGTTTGTATGTTGGCTAATCTATATCTAGAGGGCTTTCTAGAGGCCATTAAAAATGAGGTGGGAAGATGGAACTACACATAGTCATTAGATCATGTGAGAATTCTATTTTGATGTGCTCAATGCCATATATCTACGAGCACCTCATAGAAGACTATTCACTTAAATTTTCAAATGGTGATAACAAATACGGCCTATGAAAAATCCTGATTCCTCAAAGGTCAATATTGAATCTCAAGAGGAGGCCACAAATTAAAGAAAAAAAAAGAGAAATGCAAAGATACTTTATCGAAGGACCCACTTGAAAGGGAGGAGGATATTTTCTTACAAACAAAAATAATGGGAAGAAAGTAGAACTCTAAGAGTGGGAGTAGGAAATGTTCAGGTTTTTATCACGACCCATCATCCAAGAGCTAATTATTTCAAGAGGATTCTCTACCATGGATGTAATGATAGTGTAGGCAATTAAAACAATGGAGACCATATATTAGGTAAGTCTTTAATTTCTCCCCCCTATTGTGATTATTTATAACTAACAAGTAAAATGGAATTATTTAAGGACCATTGGCCTAGCCTAGGAGATAATTAAAATATTTCCTTCAAAATACCTAAAGAAAGGGTGCTAAATAGGGAAAGCATGAGAGGATCTACACAAATATATCCTCAAGAGGAATTGAAGAAAAACATAAATACTTCAACTACCCTTCCTTTAAATGTTGATAAGGAGATATATTAGACCCAAAGGATTATCCCTAATGCATCATTTTTAAAGGAAATTGTGATTGTCCTTGATAGTCCTCATTATATCCTTATACCTAGAAAAGGGGTTAAATATATAGAGGAAGCATGAACTAAGAGGGGTTTAAGAAAGGATGTAGGAAGGGAAGGGGTCTTTAATATATTATGGAAGAATGTTTTTCATATCTCATATGCAAGATGAAGCCCTTAGAGAGATCCAAATGGTGAAACAAGAATCAATGACAAGGGTCTTTGGAGTAGAAAAAGCTCTAGGGATGGAATTAAGTCATGATTATTATGTCCTTAAATATAATGGTGTTGGGAATGCCCTCTAGAAATAATTTTCTAGGAAGGTTGGTCGGCGTGCATAAATTATGCATTGTTCATATTCAAGAAACTATAGGGGGGAACTGAAGCTTATAAAGGATATAGTTTCCATCGTGAAAGTGCATGATATTGGAGGAGGGTTGTTAAGCCCATGAAGGATCATGCTAATAGGGTGCTTCATCTTCAAGGTTGGATAAACCATAGCATAACATGTATACATCCTTTTATTTGAAAGCAGTCCATCTAAGGTTACCTTGTTGATTACTTGTATAGACTTATGTCCTTATTTTATGTTAACCTCTCTCACCTATTGTATATACAAGGGGAGGAGAGAACTCTTGTATTCATCATCATCATCTATACTATATTACTTGCATCATTCTGAGGCAATATTGTAGGGAGAAAGATGTTACGGTTCATGAGGAAACCCTAGGAGCTAGATGTTAGGGTTCATGAAAAAACACTAGAAAGAAATGAGAGAGAGATAAAACCATCTTGAATGGTCATGGAGATATTTCTCTTATGTGTTGTTGGAGTTTTTACATTGCATGTAAACCCTAGATAAGAACATGAAATTGGAGATTATTATAGTTGTTGTAGCACTAACATTTCTACCCTAGTAGAAGATATGGAGATTGAAGATAATGCATTGAATGGTTTTGATGTCTTGTGGGAGGTGAGGTTAGAGCAAGATCATGGAGAGATTGAGATTAATAAGTTTTGATATTAGTGTGATGCCTTGCTTAGAGGAATACTTCTTTGTTGTCTCCTTTATTTTCTATGGAATACTTCTTGGTTGTAGGTGATGATACACAAAGTTAAGATGTTGTGACAAATCATAGTTAATTCTATCAACCCACTAATCAAAACATTATTAACAAAAGCAATCTAAGTACTATGGGTATGTTAACACCATCAACAATAGCTACTAAGTCAAATGTGTGTGTAATCTACATGGGATGGTTATGTAAATAGTATTACTACCCAATAACATTCTTGATCAACAATGATTAGTGGATAAATGGACAATCCATCATGGATGGGGATGAGATCCCATTCAGTTATAAACCGTATGCCTTAAAAAGATAAGAAGTAAATAAGTATAATCTACTGCCAGGGTGGAACCTCCTTTTATAATGAATAGAATACAAGACCAGATATTATGATCCTAAGAATATGTCTCCTTGGTATATATATAAGAGACAAAGTGTATTATTATAATGAAAGATTCATATAAATTTTATAAATTACCTCCAAGTGCATAGATACCATCGGAATTGGAATTCCCAAGATAGATAATAATTGTTGAATATTCAATGCTCCACCCTTTGATAGAATAGGGGCCTCATACAACAATTGTCCACTTATTGTAAGGAGAATCCTCCTGAACTTGGCATGATGTTTCTTTGTGGGATGATAGGTAGAGTAAATAGTGAGCCATCCCTTCGGACTAGTCTCATTTGGTGCCATATCTTATTGTGAGTTGCTTCGCATCCAAACATTCAAGGTGTTGTAAATTCGAAGTCTATTTGAGATTATGTGGAAGGACTACCATATTTCAACTTATGCAAAGCCTTTGATAACTATAATGATCAATGGGGAGGGTCCATGGTCACATCCTCAACCATCATAGCTTATGGTACGACTGTCATGCACCCTCCCCCTAGTGCCTCCTTGTGCACCCCATTGAGAATAGTTTTTTTGTTATTGAATATACATATTTTCTACTATTATAATTCACTTCATATTTTTGTTAAAGAAATAACTCCATTTTATTAAAAAAACAAAATAAACATTCTTTCTGTAATACATAATGTTTTAGAATCCTTTCTATCCATATTGTGATTCTAAAATTCATAGCATCAATATTGTTGTATAACATTATTCTTATAAAATAGAAAAACTACTAGTTTTTTTGTATTCATTGTTCTTGTAAAGTAAAAAAAACTATTATCTTATAGAATAAGAAAACTATTGAGTTTTTATAATTAACCATATATTTTTATATTCCTAATTATTATATATATATATTCAATTTAAAATTTTTAATTACAATTTTAAATATATATATATGTAAATATTTAATTTTGTAAATAAATCTTTTATATTCATTTTAAATATTTTTAATTTATATAAAATTTTAAAAATATATAATTCTTTAATATTAATAATATTAACCAAATTTTTATGAATCTAGTTTCTTAGTAATGACGTGAACTTGTAATGTATCTCTAGCAAATTATTCTTTTGCAATCATCCATGACCAATCAAATTATGAGGAAAACAAATTAGCACATCCAACTTAAGATATCTCCAGTTATAGGTTAATTATAATATATTAAAAAAACATATAATTTATTTATTTATTTATTTTAAATGAAGTTGAGGTGGTTAGGACAGCCCACATATTGCACAGCAAAATGATTTGTCCAATTGTAAAATGTTTCTTAATATCCTAAAAAAATGATTTTTTTAATTTACACAAAGGATTCTCATCTTCAATTTCTCTTCATTAAATTTGAACTTAAAACTTGTTGCCAACTAAATTAAACACAAACCAACGACTTTGCATCTTATGATTTACGGCCTTTATTTTATTAAAGAGGAGAAAATTGAATTAAATGTAATTATTACACCATTTTTCCCCTGGATTTTAATAATCACACAATTAAATACTACTCAAACAAAACATGTGAAGGAATTGCTATGGTAGCGACTATGTGAAATGACCGCGTATGACGCTGCAACAGCTGCCCAGAAAAAGGCGTTACGCATTCCCGCAGCCGCCGCCGCCGGCGGGGCACAAGGCCGGAAGTATGGCCCCACTTTCGTCGTTCCAGTCTATTATCAATAGTTGTCATCGACTGAGTAAGAGGTTCAAAAATGTAAGTCCTCCAGAAGTGGTTGGCTCTAGACGGTAGTGCCATTTTGGTCTGACTGGCAAAAAGTCAAAAAGAAGCTTCTTAACTTTGGCATCCTGATGTCAACTTAAGAAAGCTTTTACAAGGTAGATTTTTATTATATGTATCTTACATGTAAAAGAGGTGTAGAATGTTAAAGATCGGAGTTTTATTTCAGTTGGTGCAGGGTTGGTGGGAAGGAATCTGCAGCAAGTGGAGTTGTTAGTGTTTGATGTTTATTTAAGAGACTAAGATTAAGCTAGTGAAGAAGGACGAAAATTTGCTAAGTTGAGGAACCAGTGAAGTTGGTGTTAGCAAATGATATTTCAATGGAATAAGTGCTAGATTTGGAATAAGTGCTAGATATGGAGAAGAAATTTCTTATAAGGCAGTTATGTGTTAAACATATTTCATAAAATAATTTGAAAGGTTTTTAGGTTTATGTTTTATTTTTTTCAGGAGTACTATAATTTGGTCAAAGGATAGTTTTTGCTTTATTTTAAATCCAAGAAAGATGCTATAAATGATTTTTGGGTCTTTCACAATTGTTTTTGAAAATTTAATGGTCTTTATGTTTTAGCTAATTCAAACCCTAGGGTGGATGTTAAGTTGTTGAATATAATGATGTTGGGAAAACCCTCTAAAAATAATTCTCTAAGAAAATTTGTAGATCTACATAAGTTAGACATTGTTCAAATTCAAGAAACTATGGGAGCAGGAAATAAATTTATAAATTATATAGCTTCCATCATAAAAGTGCACCATATTAGAGGAGGGTTGTTAATCTCATGGGGGATTATGCTTATAGGGTGCTTCATCTTCAAGGTTGGATAAATCCTAGCATAACACTTGTACATCCTTGTATTGTAAAGCAATCTATATAGGGTTACCTTTTTTGTTACATGTATAGACTTATGTCCTTGTTTTATGTTAGCCTCTCTTACTTATTGTATATACAAAGGGAGAAGAGAACTCTTCTATTCATTATCATCAATTGCAATATACTATTTATATAATCTTGATGTAGTCTTGTAAGGATCAAGATGCTAGGACTCATGAGGAAACCTTAGGAGCTAGTTGTTAGGATTTGGGAGAAAACCCTAGGTGAAGGAAAGGAGACATACCCATCTTACGTAACAAACTTTTCTAATCACACATTTATTATTATTATTATTATTATTTTAACACAATCTTGATCATTGTCCATAACTCTTTTACAGTGCAATGCTTGGATTCAAGTTAAAACCTTAAGTTTAATTCAAGATTTTTCTTACTCTATTCCGTATGCTTAAATTCACCCATATAATTCCAATTTATGCTTTTCATTCCATGATTTTATTGATGTTATATTAAATTTTTGTTTTTCTCAAAATCACTATAACATCTTATATTTTACCATAATTCCATTAAAACTATAAGTGAATCTAAACCTCATTGGAATTAATATAAAAACAAAACCAACATATATTCTTTTTCGAAATTATTCCCACAATGAAATGTTAATCACTATGAATTTATACAACCAACTATATGAATTTATACAACCAACTAAATGTAGTCCTAAATATAGTTTATGGAGTTTGTATCCCTTCTATAATATTTATGTGGAGGTTCAAATTAAAAAACTTTGGCCCTTATTTGGCCAAATTAACGAATCTTACAAATCAAAATACCCATAACCACAAGCTTTAATACTTTCAATACCCAAGCTAAGACCTCTGACCATATAAGGGACTTTATTAAAGTTTTGTAACTCCCTATCCACGTCATATGGGATATGTATATAAAGTTTCATGTTTATTTTCTACAATATAGGTATGTATGGTGGATTTGTATTTTAAGGCTATCTATATAATAAGCCTTCTACTGTGGTTGAGTGGAAAATAATGAAACTTAATACATGGTTCTCCTAGTACACGTGGAAGGATTTTGTCAACCCACGAGGGTGGCTCCACCTACCTTTACATGGCCAATCTTGAAATGTGTGGAGTTTCAATCAACGGACAATATTGTTTTGGATTTAATCGATGGTGGTTGATCTTTAGGGTTTGGCTTTGTCCGCAATGACATTCTTGTCCACTAGAGTGTTTGGTCAATTGATTTTGCTAGGATTTCTGACAAAGCTTTCTTAGCTCTATGCCCAAAATTCATTCTTTCACCATTAATGTTTACATTTAGTTTATATCACTTTCTTTTTGACATTCTATAATCGTTACTCTAGGGTGAACATTCCATGTGACTTCATTTATTCAATATGGTGATAAAGAGAGCCCACTAAGGGTTTGCAATTATGGTTTTTCTTTTATTTCTTCTTTTTTCTCATCGTATTTCCCAAAATGTTAACTTGTGACTGCTCATCATCCTTCTTTGGTTACATAATTCATACATTGTCATTTTTTTCGAACTGTGTCTTTGGAAAAAATATTGTAATTGCTAGTGCAATGCATATGTAATGTCATCGTTTCTTTTTTGTTTCTAGGTAACTTTCACCCTGCAATATTATCATTTACTATGCATTTTATTTTGTTATTATTTATGGTTTTTAACCTTCTTCTCTTGTGTATACAAAATTGTTTTTATTTTGTTATTATTCAAGGGTTTTAATCTTCTTCTCTTTTGTATACAAATTTGATGAAGAGCCACTAAACCTTTTCATCCTTTCTTTTCTTTTGATGAATTTTTGTTTTGTTTCTCCGAGAAGTTTTTACTCTTAGAAAAGTGCCATTTCTTAAGAGGGTTATTACTCTCAACTAGTAAAATATATTAATTCTATTTAGGGACAATCTCTCAACATTTTTCCTACAATTATTTGTCTTAAACTTTAGTCAATATTCTTTAAATTAGGAGTTCCAAATTTGAAACCCTAATGTACCAGGGTTTATATACATTAGAGGAAATTTCATCCTAAAGGTGCTCATGAAATTCTCACGTACATAATAGGTAAACCAATCAAAATCCTTTAAATTTAAAAAGAGGTACATGTAAATATTTTGGAGGGAAAATACAAAAAACTACATTTTTTAATTGTAATTTTGGCTTATCTCCTTATATGTTTATTCAAATTTCAAGTGTAGACACTCATTGGATGCAGAATTAAATTACACATCCAATGAATACCCATTATGCATACTTCTAAGAAGATCCACATTGATAACATTGCAGATATATTAAAAAAGTGTGTTCAACATGCTTTTTTAATATATCTGCAATTTTTATCAATGCGAGGCTTTTCAGAAGTATGCATAATGGGTACTCGTTGGATGTGGAATTTAATTTCGCATCCAATGAGTGCCTACACTTGAAATTTGAGTAAACCTATCAAGAGATAAGCCAAAAAGACAATTAAAAAAAGTAGTTTCTTCTTTTTCCTCCAAAATTCATTACTCTTATTTTATTATTTCCCTATTATTTTATTATTTTTCCTTAGGAATATGCTAACTAATCTTATGTTTTTTTCTCTCTGTCACTACACTTCTCACATTGATTTTCACACGCGACTCTTCTATTAGTATAAGACAAGAATATAACCTTTTTCCAACTTCTGTTGGTATTTAATGACTATCTCCTCTTTATGCACCAGGTGGCAAGTAGTTATTTGGCTCATTAATGAGCCTCACTCTCCTTAGCCACCTAAGATGACATCATGTCTTACTGGGAGAGTGATTGATCAATAAATTTCATAATTTAATAATCTAATCCTTAGATTATATGCCTAGGTCTTACACCATCAAGGGTAATTAACTTCAACCATTAACTTGCAAGCCAAGTTTCTCCTCAGCCAATTGTAGCCTTAGAATTATTTTCCATATTTTGTATTTATAACTTAACAAAACAAATTTACATAATATTATTCACAGTAACATAATATTAATAAGCAGTCACAATTAAGTTTTATAGTCATAACATCAACCACATTTGACATATACAATGTTCACAAATAAACTCTAATTCAAGGGATATCTTACCCTGCCCCACTTAAGTTTGACACCATCCTAGTGTCTGCTCTCGTTTTCAACCCTGTTTTCAAAGTAAGGATGGATATGGTTCTTTAAAATAAATTTTCAACTCATAAGTTGCCTCTTTCGGGCTGAAGTGTTTCCACTGAACTTTGACTTGGGCTAAAACTCTATTCCAAAGCATGACTTCCCTGTAGTCTAGTATGCATAAAGGTTCTTCCAAGAACTCTCCCACTTGTTCTACCTATACAACATTCCAATCAATTATGTGAGATGGATCATATACATATTTCTTTAATAGAGACACATGAAAACATCATGAAATTTTATGCTTGTTGGAAAAGAAAGTTGATAAGCAATTCGTCCTATCCTTGCTAACACTTCAAAGGGCCCATAATATCTGGGTGAAATATTGACACAACTACCAAATCAAGGTTAGTCATTGTATACTTCATATGTTTCTCCCGATCAACTCTAATCTGATTAGGTTTTCCATTGTAGGGTAGCCAAAGATCAGACCAATCTGTAGCAAAATAACCATTCAGCATTTGAGACCAATCTCTACTTAAAATCAGGCCATAAAATTATGGGATATCTGCAACCAGAATATCAATTATTTGGAAAACCTTGGAATTAAATGACAACCTAATCAAAACCTCATTCATTTCTCATAAAACCTTGATCTTAGTCTTGTCTAGTTGAGCTATTTGAGTAGCATATTTTTTAGGCTTCACATCTAGTCTTAAGCATACTAAATAGGGAATGATATTTGTTGAAGCTCCTAAATCAACTGAACAGCTATGAAGTTTTTTATTAAAAACTTCAAAGGTTAAAAGGAAAGGAGGAGTATGTGAGTTTGACCTATCTCCAATGAGGATATCTTCTATTAGGTAAATATTGTCTTAAGATGAAGTATGATATTTAGATTTAGATTTAATTCTAGGATTCTCGGTTGATGCAACAGTTAAAGGCAATGAAGAAGTAGGTACTTCATTCAAGACATTTAATAATAATTGTTGTTGTTGTTTTAACTTGTTGACTTCATAAAGTGAAATATTAGCTTTGGTTTTCTTCATATCTTCAACAATGTTGTACTCAATATTATCATATACTAACAGAGTTTTAGATGAAGGTGAAGTTGAGGAAGATGCTTTAGGTGTAGAAGAACCAGTAGATTGACCATAGGTTTTCTTTTGCGTACCTTTTTTAACTGAAGAGTCACCTACAAATTTTTGGCCTTTTGAGGGTGCATCTGCAGATCCTTTGCTTCTGGTTGTAACCGGCAGCTTCTTCTTTGTCTACATATGAAGTAGGAAAATGAAGTCCCAAATTCCATGTGCTTTAGCTACTTGTTCTTCTTTAGTTTCTTCTTCAACAGATTGTGCTTCTTCCTCTTCTTCTTCTTCCTCATCATCATCAGTAGCTAATATTTGTGAAGGTGGTTGGGCAGTGGATGTAGCTTGCTTATTTATTTTAAAAGGTTTAAAGGGTCGTTTTGAGGAACAATTGTCAACAACTTGTTTCTTTAACTTGACCATTTCATTTGATAGTGTTTTAAGAAATTTTTGCAAGCCTTCCATGTCATAAGGATCTTTGGTAGTTTTCTTCTTGGGCTCTTCCTTGAATGTTACTTTCTTTGTAGGCTTCCTTTCCTTAGCAACAACTTTCTTCTCCAGTGCTAACAATCTATTTTCCATTACTAAGGCTTCTTTCATGTTATCAGTGAGTGTTGTTTTTGTGCTCTATCAATAAACATAGTTATATTTGAAGGAAGAGCACTAATATACCAATCAACCCGTACTTCTTCACCTGGCTTGGATGTATCTGGGATTTTATTCAAAAGTTTGTTGAATTTGGAGTTAAAATCTTTTATTTTTTCATTAGGAGCAACCTTGAGATTAGATAAGTCATTGATTAATGTGGTGGACATTTTATATTCTCCATATTTCTTAAGGAATTTATCTTCAAATGTATCCCAATTATTTATTGATCCAACAGGAAGAGAGAAATACCAAGACCCAGTTGATCCTTCAAATGTGTAAGGGAAAATCCTACAAACTACATCCTCCTCAGAGACACCATTAAGATTGATGGCCAACATGAAATTATGGAGATGTTCCTCTGCTGCAAGACCATCATCTAGATTGAATTTTGGTAGCCATCTCTCTGGATGTTTAGGAAGATGACACAAAAGGGGGGTTCATAGCTACTTCTCCTGGGTTGCTCCAAGGTATGTGCTCTATTCTGAGATTTATAATATGACCTGTGGTGGATAAGCTAGACACAAAAGTATATGTACTTGATGAAGGGGCAGTTGAAATAACTATAGATGAGGATGTCATTGCAAAACTACTAATCGTAGTAGTATATGTTGGTTGGATAGAAACAGAAATGTTGGAAGAAACCAGTGAGGTTGTAGATGTATGAGTGAAAGAGGATAAAGGGTGGTATGATTGTGGTAAGGAAGAAAATGAAACAAATTGTGATGAAAATATTGGGATGGTAGGAGTAGGAGGAAGGGAAGATTGTACGATAATATCACTAACAGTCGAATCAGAGACACCAACTGGTCTTTTCCTGTGTTGATCTTATAAAGGGAACTCAAAAGGTTTGATTCCTAATTTTTCGCTTTGTAATCTGGTCGGGATGCCATAATATTTTAAAGATGATGTAATCCTTCCTTAAGAAGGTTCAGGTATTTCAGCCTACTCTTCAAACTTTGAAAATTATTCAAGTTTATGAATAATGGTTTGGATTTCGAAAGGGTCAACATGTTGAGTAGGGAAAGGAGTATTTACTGAAGGCTCGCTTGAATATTTTCTTACAGGGCTAGGAGATTTATGAGAAGGACGTTCAACTTCTAAGGTGGAGAACGAGAAGGGGATCTAGAAGTTGATGATGAGGGTTTGGGCAGAGATTGACTCCTGGAATGACTACTTGATTTAGTATGTGACCTTTTTTCCATTCAAAGTCTAATGGCCCTCCTTCTAGCATCAAAAACGTTGATGGCCAAAAATGATTGCATCAACATTTGGGGCTCATCCCAACCAATTATCGTGGGGTTTGATGAAAAATTGCCAATTGAGTTCAAGATTAACCTTAGTCAATTGGTCAATTCTTTTAGTGAATTTGGCCCTCTATTCAAGCCAATTCTTGAGCAAGTTTTTAACATCTGGTAGGGAATCTTCTGGACAGTTGGAAATGAGATTTGATTCAAGTAAAGAATAATTAATGGATTAAACTAGGGAATTTGAAAATTCATGAGCATCATTGATGAGCTTTTAATCGAACGAATCCTGGCTTTCCATCCTTTAAAAATGACTGACTTATGCATTTAATCTATTTTGGAAAAGTTAGATTTCCTCCCTTCAACATTGTTTTTCCACTTTAGCATTTCATTAAGATTCTTTTTGGCTTCATCATAACATGTAATCATATTTACTAGCTCATCGAACAAAGTATTTCCTAATTTGTATTGTTCCTGAATCAAACTCAATTTCTCACATATTAATAGTTGTTTTTGCTTTTGTAGTTGTGCACTAAGATCGCGAGCCTCTTGTTTGAATTTCACTAGATGAGGAGTCTCGACCTATAATTGTTTCACTTTCTTCTGTGCTTCCCTAAGTTGTATACGTTTTATCTAAATCTCCTTTGCATGTTGAATCTGAAGTGTGTTGAACTGCTTTTGAAGTTCTATCAATGTAATTTCCTTTTGATCCAATTGAGCTTGCCATTGTGCTCTCAATTTTTTTTTCATTCATAAATGCTTTCTCCATAGTGGAAATATTCTCATCCTTCTCCCTTAGCAATTCTTTCACTTCAATTTCTTTGCCCATAGTGGCAGAAGCATATGCACCTGTGAATTGTGTTAACTTCCCAAGCTCATCAGCAGGGGCAGCAAATGTCCCCTTCTAGAGAACTTCAAGAGAAGTAGCTTGTGAGGTTTTCCCTGGGACTAGAGCCTGGGATTCATCAATCTTCCTTTTCTTCCTTCCTCTTTTGACTACCACTTTGTGCATTGGGCTGTAAAAAATGTCCATTGGAGGGATCTCCTCAATATTGAGGAAGATCTCTGAAGTAGGATTGACTAGAATAATCTCTACTTCAAGTTGGGTGACCAATGGTGTCTTCTCAACTATTAATTTCTTTGAGATGATATTTTTATGAGAATAAGTATTACTCTATGGAGTCTACTATTGAGAAACAATTTCTCCTCCTCGGATCTCCTTTCTTTGTTCTCCTTTCTTGGATTGTTTCAGAGCCTGATCAAATTGGTCCTAAACTTTTTCCATTCTTGGGTCTATTGTAGGAATTTCTCCACTAGGGTTAGAAGAACTAGTTGTTGTCGTTTGCTGTTGTTGAGGAGGAACCACTGGTTGGGAGGAAACCTCTTATTGAGTAGATATTGTAGTGTTCTTTAAAGATACTTACTTTTATAGCGGAAGTTGCAACAAATCTAATGGCAGAGGAGCCAACCTTGTATTTCTGGAAGCAAAAAATTTCTTTCGCTCCTTCACTGACAGAGTCTCATATACTTGACTTAAAAATGCATTGTAAGAGAAGACTTCAACACATAGATCATCAAATTTATGATCCTCATGTACATATTTTACGATACCAAAAGCTATGACAACCTGTTTTGCTACTCCATTGGGGTCAGAAGGCATAGTGGGGATGGTAGCCAATTTTAATACCTCAATAGGTTCCAACTCTTTCTTGGCATGTTCATAATTATCAAAGAGAAAATACCAAAAGATAAAGGGAACTGAGGCCAAACCCTCTTGTTGGAATCTGTCAAGGGTTTGGTAGTCCCATGACCAATTGTCTGATAAGCTATCTCCCTGCATAACATCTTGTCTAGAATATAAAGGGGCAATGCATGGGGTTGTGCATAATTTCTTAAGAATCTAATATATGTAAATGACTCTTCACCAAAACCAATTTCCAATTTTCTTGAGATTATCCATAGCTTCCTGTGACATTCTAGGAGGTTTTCTTCCAAATATGATTTCATATATGGCGATAATGATCCGGTGGCAAATATGATAAAAATGGATAAAATAATTTGACTCCTAGAGAATACTGTGATAAATATGGATTGGTGAGGGGTCATAGAGGGTCCACTTCTAGCCCATGGTTGGGAAATCAAGAGAAGAGGGTCCACTTCCACTTCCAATTCTCTTGGTTAAGAAAACCTGTTTTAGATTGAAAACATAGGAACAAAAAAGGAGAGATACAAGTAGTAGAAAGGCCAAAGGGCATGGCCTTTGATTTCCCATCCTCAATCTTCTTTCTCCTATTATTATTTTCATTTTCACTTATTTCTCTTTATTTTTCTTTGTCGTATTTATTTTTGTTAATAATTAAATTAATCCAAGAAGAAAACCTTACAAATTTTACACATATAGCATCAACACACATGATTTACTTTGGAAAACCTTAAGCAATTATTATCCTTGACTTAAACATAGATACGTTGGGTGAACACCCTAACCCTAGCCAAGTGAACCTTTTGCTCAACTCTAGCACATTAATGTAGAATACCCAAGCGCTTTAAAATATTTAACTACATATAATACCATAGCCTTAATACCACAAGCCACTAATACCAGGTTCCTGAAACCATCATTATTGACCTAACAACCTTAAATCTTTCATCAGGTCAAGTTTACCTAACAATCCACCTCTTAAACTTGATTGGGGAAATGATTTAAATCCAATTTTGAAAACCCGCATGGTCTCTTCACATGTCATGTTGGTCTATGCCAAGGCTTTACTTGTAGGGTTATGCATGCCTATGTTGTGGAGAAGCACTAGAACTTGACAAGACACTTAGATATGATTAGCTTCCTAATTAAAATGCCATACATAGAAATTCTAGAAATTACCTCCAATTGCATAGATACCATCGAAAACGGAATTCCCAAGCTAAACAATAATTGTAGAGCAAGGGCCCCATACAACAATTGTCCACTAATTGTAAAGAAAATCCATTATACACTTCGCATGATGTTTTTTTCTTGGGATGATAGACAAAGTAAATGGTGAACCACCCCTTTGGACTGGTCTTGTTTGATGACATATCTTTTTATTTGCTTTGTATTTAAATATTCCAAATGTTTTAAATTCCAAGTCTATCCACGATTATATAGAAGTAATGTCAAACTTCAAGTCATGCAGAGCCTATAATAACTATAAGGATTATAATAACTATAAGGATCATTAGGGAGCATGCATAACCATGTCCCCAACCGTTATAACTTGGTGGTATGGTTTCCATGCACCCTCCCACCTAGCACTTATTTAGACACCTCATAAGAGATATTTTTTTTCTTCTTAAAATATACATATTTTCTAAAATTATAATTTACTTCATGTTTTTGTTAAAATAATCTCTTCAATTGCTCCATAATCAACTACACAAAGTCAATACCACTAATAAATTTTTGTGCTTTCGAGGGTTAATTCACGAAGTCAAATACCACTAATAAATTTATGTGCGTTCGAGGGTTTTTTCAAGGGAAGGAACATGGTAAAGTGTTCACTTGTTTCCACGCGGAGCGTTGCATCAGTTGCCCAGAAAACGCCTGTCATTATTTGTATGAATATTTGGTCAAAGATGCTAATCTTTATAAATTATTAATGTCCGTGTTCCACACGCTTTCTTCCTATTCATCATTCAACGTCTTATCTCCACCCAACCACTCATGAAGGGATAGGGATAGAATTTCAAATCTGCCGGTTTTAACAAATCCGTTATCCATTTTCACAAGCATTTCACCGTTTTCAGAAAATTTCAAGTATATATTATGTACATTTCATGTCGGCGGGGTAATTTCACATCAGATTTCATGCCTCCCGGTATTGACAATGTCCTCCATTTAGAGATTTTAAAATGTGCCTCTATACATAATTAAAATCCTCTACAATTACTTCCCATTAATATAAATAAAATCCAAGATTATAATAATTAAATTTAAAAAAAATGTATGTTTTAATTTCGTAGGGTGATAATATTTTGAGAAGCGTAGTTTTTATGGGTTTATTGGACAAGTCTATGAAAATATAAAGTAAATGTGAATACAAGGTTTCATGTTCAAATAAATGTGAATATAAGGTTTTATGTTTAAATTCTCTCGTGTTAGGGTAAACTTGACTTGGTTAAGTTAGCAACAATTTTCAAGCTCCAAGCTTTTGAGAACCCATGCCTTTTTCCATGGTATTATTCTCTAATGTATCCTATCTAAAGGTGAAAAGACTCCATGTAAATTGGTCTTGGTGACCAATAGGATCCCAACAATGGTGTCTTTAGACACCTACACTTCTCTTAGGATTTCGTGATTCTAACAACTAGTATTAGAGTTGTAGGTGGTGTAAGTTGGGTGGCATGAAGAGTAATATATTAAGCAATATGGAGAAGTTGAATGGGGATAATTTTGCCTTATGAAAATCACAAGTGGAGGATATTATGATTATGAAGGATCAGTGTTTGCCAATTGAAGGAGTGGCAAAGAAACCCTCAACAATGACAGATGGAGCTTGGATGTCACTGGACAAGAAGATCATTGCTACAGTTCGATAGTGCCTTGCAAACAGTGTCTACCTTAATGTAGGGTGAGAAGACAACATAAGGGCTATGAAAGAAACTGCATGATTTGTATAAGAAGAATATGGCTTCAAATAAAGTCTTATTGATGATGAAGCTATATAACCTGAAGATGGAGGGTCCTTTAGTTGCAGATCATTTGAACGAATTTAATATAATTACCAGTCAACTTGCCCCTGTCAAAATTGTTTTGGACGATTAAATAAATGTCATCCTACTTATGTGCTCTATGCCAAACGACAACTATGAACACTTCAGCACCTGTTGGGACCTTCAAGTTTGATGACGTTAGCAGTAATTTTAATGAATGAGGAGTTTCCAAGAAGACAATATGTATGTGCAACCAAAATGATATGGGTTCCCTCATAAAGGAGAATGATGTCCACAAAATGGACATGAGTTGTGTTAATGATAGATTGCAAATAATGTTAGAAGGCTAGATCAAGTTATATATCAACAAAGTAGAGATGCAACAAGAGAGTGGTCATACAGACAAGAAAACGTAGATGAAGTCATTGGTTTGACATTTAGTGAAGGAGTCAACACGTGATGAGGGTCATAGTGGTGTCATAATAGTAACAGTGTGTAAACATCCTAAGAGTTTTGGTCCAAGGTAGGTGTTTTTCCCCAGGAAGTTATAATGCATTGAATGGTTTTGATGTCTTGTGGGAGGTGAGGCTAGAGCAAGATCACGGAGAGATTGAGATTAATAAGCTTTGAGATTAGTGTGATGCCTTGCTTAGAGGAATACTTCTTTGTTGTATCCTTTATTTTCTATGGAATACTTCTTGGTTGTAGGTGATGATACACAAAGTTAAGATGTTGTGACAAATCATAGTTAATTCTATCAACCCACTAATCAAAACATTATTAACAAAAGCAATCTAAGTACTATGGGTATGTTAGCACCATCAACAATAGCTACTAAGTCAAATGTGTGTGTAATCTACATAGGATGGTTATGTAAATAGTATTACTACCCAATAACATTGTTGATCAACAATGATTGGTGGATAAATGGACAATCCATTATGGATGGGGATGAGATCCCATTCAGTTATAAACCGTGTGCCTTAAAAAGATAAGAAGTAAATAAATACAATCTATTGCCAGGGTGGAACCTCCTTTTATAATGAATAGAATACAAGACCAGATATGATGATCCTAAGAATAGGTCTCCTTGGTATATATATATATCTATAAGAGACAAGGGTATTATTATAATGAAAAGGTATAATGAAAGATTCATATAAATTTTATAAATTACCTCCAAGTGCATAGATACCGTCGGAATTGGAATTCCCAAGATAGATAATAATTGTTGAATATTCAATGCTCCACCCTTTGATAGAATAGGGGCCTTATACAACAATTCTCCACTTATTGTAAGGAGAATCCTCTTGAACTTGGCATGATGTTTCTTTGTGGGATGATAGGTAGAGTAAATAGTGAGCCATCCCTTCAGACTAGTCTCATTTGGTGCCATATCTTATTGTGAGTTGCTTCGCATCCAAACATTCAAGGTGTTGTAAATTCGAAGTCTATTTGAGATTATGTGGAAGGACTACCATACTTCAACTTATGCAAAGCCTTTGATAACTATAATGATCATTGGGGAGGGTCCGTGGTCACATCCTCAACCATCATAGCTTATGGTACCACTGTCATGCACCCTCCCCCCTAGTGCCTCCTTGTGCAACCCATTGAGAATAATTTTTTTGTTATTGAATATACATATTTTCTACTATTATAATTCACTTCATATTTTTTGTTAAAGAAATAACTCCATTTTATTAAAAAAAACAAAATAAACATTCTTTCTGCGATACATAATGTTTTAGGATCTTTTCTATCCATATTGTGATCCTAAAACTAATAGCATCAATATTTTTGTATAACATTATTCTTATAAAATAGAAAAACTATTAGTTTTTTAAGTATTCATTGTTCTTATAGAATAAAAAAACTATTAGTTTTTTTTACTATTCATTGTTCTTATAGAATAAGAAAACTATTGAGTTTTTATAATTAACCATATATTTTTATATTCTTAATTATTTTATATATATTTTTTATTTTTTTCAATTTAAAATTTTTAATTACATTTTTTATAAAAAAATATTTAAATATTTAATTTTATAAATAAATCTTTTACATTCATTTTAAATATTTTTAATTTATATAAAATTTAAAAAATATATAATTTTTTAATATTAATAATATTAACCTAATTTTTATGAATCTAGTTTCTTAGTAACGATGTGAACTTGTAATGTATCTCTAGCAAATTATTCTTTTGCAATCATCCATGACCAATCAAATTATGAGGAAAACAAATTAGCACATCCAACTTAAGATATCTCCAATTATAAGTTAATTATAATATATTAAAAAAACATATAATTTATTTATTTATTTATTTTAAATGAAGTTGAGGTGGTTAGGACAGCCCACATATTGCACAGCAAAATGATTTGTCCAATTGTAAAATGTTTCTTAATATCCTAAAAAAATGATTTTTTAATTTACACAAATGATTCTCATCTTCAATTTCTCTTCATTAAATTTGAACTTAAAACTTGTTGCCAACTAAATTAAACACAAACCAACTACTTTGCATCTTATGATTTACGGCCTTTCTTTTATTAAAGAGGAGAAAATTGAATTAAAAGTAATTATTACAACATTTTTTTTCGTGGATTTTAATAATCACGCAATTAAATACTACTCAAACAAAACATGTGAAGGAATTGCTATGGTAGCGACTAGCGAGTTATTGTAAGGGAAGTGGCCGCGTATGACGCTGCAGCAGCTGCCCGAAAAAGGCGTTACGCATTCCCTCCGCCGCCGCCGGGGCACAAGGCCGGAAGCATTGCCCCACTTTCCTCGTTCCAGTCTATTAACAATAGTTGTCATCGACTGTGTAGTGAATTAAGAGGTTCAAAAATGTATGTCCTCCAGAAGTGGTTGGCTCTAGACGTAGTGCCATTTTGGACTGACTGGCAAAAAGTCAAAAAGAAGCTTCTAAACTTTGGCATCCTAATGTCAACTTAAGTGAGGAGAAAGCTTTTACAAGGTAGATTTTTATTATATGTATCTTACATGTAAAAGAGGCGTAGAATGTTAAAGATCGGAGTTTTATTTAAGTTGGTGCAGGGTTAGTGGGAAGGAATCTGCAGCAAGTGGACTTGTTAGTAGTGTTTCTTATTTATTTAAGAGACTAAGATTAAGCTAGTGAAGAAGGACGAAAATTTGCTAAGTTGAAGAACAAGTGAAGTGAAGTTGGTGTTAGCAAATGATATTTCAATGGAATAAGTGCTAGATATGGAGAAAAATTTCTTATAAGGCAGTTATTTGTTAAACATATTTCATAAAGTAATTTGGAAGGTTTTTAGGTTTATGTTTTACTATTTTAAGGAGTACTATAATTTGGTCAAAGGATGGTTTTTGCTTTATTTTAAATCTAAGAAAGATGCCATAAATAATTTTTGGGTCTTTCACAATTGTTTTTGAAAATTTAATGGTCTCTATGTTTTAGCTAATTCAAACTCTAGGGTGGATGTTAAGTTGTTGAATATTATGATGTTGGGAAAACCCTCTAAAAATAATTCCCTAAGAAGATTGGTAGATCTACATAAGTTAGACATTGTTCAAATTCAAGAAACTATGGGAGCAGGAAATAAATTTATAAATTATATAGCTTCCATCATAAAAGTGCACCATATTAGAGGAGGGTTGTTAATCTCATGGGGGATTATGCTTATAGGGTGCTTCATCTTCAAGGTTGGATAAATCCTAGCATAACACTTGTACATCCTTGTATTGTAAAGCAATCTATATAGGGTTACCTTTTTTGTTACATGTATAGACTTATGTCCTTGTTTTATGTTAGCCTCTCTCACTTATTGTATATACAAAGGGAGAAGAGAACTCTTCTATTCATTATCATCAATTGCAGTTTACTATTTATATAATCTTGATGTAGTCTTGTAAGGATCAAGATGCTAGGATTCATGAGGAAACCTTAGGAGCTAGTTGTTACGGTTTGGGAGAAAACCCTAGGAGAAGGAAAGGAGAGACATACCCTTCTTACGTAACAAACCTATCTAATCAACATTTATTATTATTATTATTATTATTATTTTAACACAATCTTGATCACTGTCCATAACTCTTTTACAGTGCAATGCTTGGATTCAAGTTAAAACCTTAAGTTTAATTCAAGATTTTGTTTAGTCTATTTCACTTATGCTTAAATTTACCCATATACTTTCTATTTATGCTTTTCATTCCATGATTTTATTGATGTTATTTTAAATTTTTGTTTCTCTCGAAATCACTATGACATCTTATATTTTACCATAATTCATACATTTGTTAATAAGTGAATCTAAACCTTACATTCCTCATTACATTCCTCATTGGAATTAATATAAAAACTAAACCAACATATATTGTTTTTCGAAATTATTCCCACAATGAAATGTTAATCACTATGAATTTATACAACCAACTAAATGTAGTCATAAATATAGTTTATGGAGTTTGTATCCCTTCTATAATATTTGTATGGAGATTCAAATTAAAAAAAATTGGCCCTTATCTGGCCAAATTAACGAATCTTACAAATCAAAATACCCATAACCACAAGCTTTAATACTTTCAATACCCAAGCTAAGACCTCTGACCATATAAGGGACTTTATTAAAGTTTTGTAATTCCCTATCCACGTAATATGGGATATGTATATAAAGTTTCATGTTTATTTTATACAATATAGGTATGTAGGGTGGATTTGTATTTTTATGGCTATCTATATAATAAGCCTTCTACTGTGGTTGATGTGGAAAATAATAGAACTTAATACATGGTTCTCCTAGTACACGTGGAGGAATTTTGTTAAGTCACGAGGGTAGCTCCACCTACCTTCACATGGGCAATCTTGAAATGTGTGGAGTTTCAATCGAAGGACAAGATTGTTTTGGATTTAATCGATGGTGGTTGATCTTTAGGGTTTGGCTTTGGCCGCAATGACTTTCTTGTCCACTAGAATGTTTGGTCAATTGATTTTGCTAGGATTTCTGACAAAGCTTTCTTAGCTCTATGCCCAAAATTCATTCTTTCACCATTAATGTTTACATTTAGTTTATATCACTTTCTTTTTGACAGTCTATGATCGTTACTCTATGGTGAACATTCCATGACTTCATTTATTCGATAGGGTGATAAACAGAGCCCTATGAAGGTTTGTAGTTATGGTTTTTCTTTTATTTCTTCTTTCTCATCATATTTCCCAGAATTTTAACTTGTGACTGCTCATCATCCTTCTTTCATAAAATATTGCTCCGTTTTAACATTGGCATTTTTTCCGGTCTCAGTCTTTAGAAAAATTATTTTAATGGCTAGTGCAATGCATATGTAATGTCATCGTTAGTTTCTAGGTAACTTTCACCTTGCAATATTATCATTTACTATGCCTTTTATTTTGTTATTATTCAAGGGTTTTAACCTTTTTCTCTTTTGTATACAAATTTGTTGAAGAGCCACTAAACCTTTTCATCCTTTATTTTGATGAATTTTTGTTTGGTTCTTCCGAGAAGTTCTTATTCTCAGAAAAGTGTTATTTCTTAAGAAGGTTATTAATCTCAACTGGTAAAATATATATATTTTTTTTTGGAAAAAATCTCTCAACATTTTTCCTACAATTTTTTGTCTTACACTTTAATCAATATTCTTTAAATTAGGGGTTTTAAATTTGAAACTCTGATGTACCAAGGTTTATATACATTAGAGGAAATTTCATCCTAAAAGTTGCCATGAAATTTTCACGTACATACTAGGTAAACCAATCAAAATCCTTTAAATATAAATAAAGGTACATATAAATATTTTGGAGGAAAAATACAAAAAGCAACATTTTCTAATTGTAAATTTGGCTTATCTCCTTATACGTTTACTCAAATTTCAAGTGTAGTCACTCGTTGGATGCAGAATTAAATTCCACATCCAACGAGTACTCATTATGCATACTTCTGAGAATACCCCCACTGATAAACCTTGTAGTTACATTAAAAAAACATGTTCAACATGATTTTTTAATGTATCTACATTTTTTATCAATGTGAGTCTTCTCAGAAGTATGCATAACTCGTTGGATGTGGAATTTAATTCCACATCCAACAAGTGCCTACACTTGAAATTTGAGTAAACTTATCAGGAGATAAGCCAAAAAGACAATTAAAAAAAGTAGTTTTCTTCTTTTTCCTCCAAAATTCATAACTCTTATTTTATTATTTTTCCTTAGGAATATGCCAACTAGCCTTACGTTTTTTTTTCTCTATCACTATACTTCTCACTCATTTTTTCACAACGTGACTCTTCTGCTAGTATAGGACAAGAATAATACCCTTTTTCAACTTCTATTGATATTTAATAACTACCTCCTACTTATGCACCAAGTGGCAGGTAGTTACTTGGCTCATTAATGAGCCTCACTCTCCCTAGCCACCTAAGATAACACCATGCCTTACTAGGAGAGTGATTGATCAATAAATTTCATAATATAATAATCTAATCCTTAGATTAGATGCCTAGGTCTCACACCATCAAGGGTAATTAACTTCAAACATTAACTTGCAGCCCAAGTTTCTCCTCAGCCAATTGTAGCCTTATAATTATTTTCCATATTTTGTATTAACAACTTAACAAAACAAATTTACATAATATTATTAACAGTAACATAATATTAATAAGCAGTCCCAATTAAGTCTTATAGTCATAACATCAACCACATTTGTCATATACAATGTTCACAAATAAACTCTAATTCAAGGGATATCTCACCCTCCCCCACTTAAGTTTGACACCATCCCGGTGTCTGCTCTAATTTTCAACCCTGTTTTCAAAATAAGGATGGATATGCTTATTTAAAATAAATTTTCAATTCCCAAGTTGTCTCTTTCGGGCTGAAGTGTTTCCCCTGAACTTTGACTTAGGCTAAAACTCTATTCAAAAGCATGACTTTAAGTCTAGTATGCATAAAGGTTATTCCAAGAACTCTCCCATTTTTTCTACCTATACAACATTCCAATCAATTATGTGAGATGGATCATATACATATTTCTTTAATAGAGACACATGAAACACATCATGAAATTTTATGCTTGTTGGCAAAGCAAGCTGATAAGCATTTCGACATATCCTTGCTAACACTTCAAAAGGTCCATAATATTTGGGTGAAATCTTGACACAACTACCAAATCTAAGTGTACTCTTCTTGGGTTTCACTTTTAGATAAACATGGTCACCAACATTGAATTCTTTGTGAACTCTCTATAAATCCACATAGCTCTTTTGTTCATCCTGAGCTATTTTCAAATTCAATTTCACCTGCATAATTGTCTCTTCTATGGCCTTTGGCATATATGTTCCTAAAACCAATATATCTTCAAGATGATCCCAACTCAAAGGCACTTTACACTGTTTCCCATACATTACCTCAAAAGGACTCATCTTTAGTGAAGTCTAATAACCATTATTGTAAGCAAATTCAGCTAAGTGTAGATAGTCTTCCCACTTAGTGGCCTTATCCATGAAATACATTCGAAACATGTCCTCTAGGATTTGATTGGCCCTTTCAGTTTAGAGGATGATAAGATATGATAAAGTTTAGTTTTGTGCTTATGCCTTCAAATAAACCCTTCCAAAACTAAGAAGTAAATTTTACATCTCGATCTAAGATTACAATTTTAGGCGTACCATGTAATCTTAGAATGGTTTCCTTCATGAATATTTTTTCTATATTAATGACTTTAAAATAGACTTTGCAGGTATAAATGTGTCACCTTATTAAATTTGTCTACCACAACCATTATAGAGTCATGTTGTCTCATTGTTTTAAGAAAATAGGTGATAAAATTCATGGATATTACCTCCCATTTTGATTCAGGAATGGGTAAAGGTTGTAACAATCTAGGCGTATGTTGATGGGAAGCTTTAACCTGTTGACATTATACATAGTTTGCTACATTTTCTGTTGTTTCTGACTTCATATTAGTCCAATAGAAATCCTTTCTCAACATGGTTATTAACTTCTAATAACCAATATGTCTAGTTGTAGGATTTTTATGCAATTCATTAAGGACAAAGAATTTTAACTTTTGATCATTGGGTATATAAATTATTTCTCTATACATCAATAAATCCTCTTCATTCACTAAAAAATCATTCTCTTCTTCATCTTTAGAATCTTATTTTTGAATTTTCTCCTTGATTTTAACATATTCTTTATCAAAATCTGCAACTGTTCTCAGATTTTCAGCCAAATTTGCTTCCAAACTACTTGCATAAACAGTATAAATTTGTTTTAGTTTTCTACTAAGATCATCGATATTTCTTTTATTTTCCTTTAATGTGTACTATTTCGAAATCATACTAACTAAGGAACACCAACCACCGAGCTTGCCTAAAATTTAAGTTTGGATGATCAAACAAATATTTATACTAACATTATCAGTCTTTAACTGGAATGTCATCCCTATAAGATAGTGCCTCCACATGACCTTCTTGTAATAATATTCCCCCAAACCTTATTTACAAGCATCAGTACAAACTATAAAGTCCTTGTTGGGGTCAACTAGTTTTAGAATTGGTGCAATAGGTAATAATTGTTTAAGTTTCTCAAAGTTGTGATTCCAGTCAAATTTAGTTCACTTCTTATGTAAATAAGTGATTAGGTAAGTGTTGATGGCCAAAAATGGTTGCATCAACATTTGGGAATCCACCTAGTCAAAGCCCCAAATCAGACTCTTTTATGTTGAAACTAGTGTTTCCGACTGATATTATGGGTCTAGTTACCCTTTACAAATAATTATGTATGGGGAAGAAATTGATGATGTTGATATATGATAAACTAATGATATTACTAATTATAAAATAAAACTAATCTAATTTAATTACTTTTACTCGGGTATATTAAGTTATATGTGCTAAAAAGATAACGTTGTTTCATGACAATGAAGATTCCCATGAATTAACATTGTTAAAATCGATAAAGGAATTAATTTGATTAAATAGTTAATCAAATCAATTATAAGATCATCACATATAAACTAAATTTTCGTTATTCACTGTATGTTATATAATTTAATCCACACACATCAAAAGTGATAGTCTTAAAATTAATGGAAGCACATACATGAATAATATCTAAATACTTAAAACAATTCCTTCAAAAATAAAATGCATACATAAGAGATAAAATTACCTGTACTATTGACAATCTGTGAATGCTGGAATTGATATTGGTTCATATTATATTAAAGAAAAACTTGTGTACAAAAGTGCAACAAAAGCCTTGCTTTTCCAAAAATTCAAAACCCCTTGCAATGAGTTTGAGAGAATATATAGAGTTCTTTTACAATAAAGAGTGGAAATTCCCTCCCTAAAAATACTCAACTAAAGCATAACAAAATTAACATAGAAAGAAATTGGTTGTAACAACTCTCAGCCGATTGAGGGCGAGCCAGTCATTCTTTTCCATAACTTTTGAATGTCTAGAAGCATTGCCAGCTCTGGAGGCGAACAACGCTTGATTTTCATCTGGTTATTGAAGATAACCTCTCTCAATGGTGGAAACATTTAAATGTACATATTAATGAGTGCATTTAAAACCAACAAATTGTTGTGGGGTTTGACCAAAAATTGCCAATTGAGTTCAAGATTAACTTTAGTCAATTGGTCAATTCTTTTAGTGAATTTGGCCCTCTGTTCAAGCCAATTCTTGTGCAAGCTTTAAACATTTGGCAAGGAAACTTCTAGACATCTGCAAAATGAGATTTGATTCAAGTAAATAATTATTAATGGATTCAACTAGGGAATTTGACAATTCACGAGCATCATTGATGAGATTTTTAATCAAACAGATCCTGGCTTTCCATCCTTTAAAAATGACTGACTTATTCATTTCATCTATTTTGGGAGTCATGTTTCCTCCCTTTAGCATTGTTCTGCCACTTTAGCATTTCACTAAGATCCTTTTTGGCTTCATCATAACATGTGATCATATCTACTAGCTCATCAGTCAAAGTATTTCCCAATTTGCATTGTTCCTGAATCAAACTCAGTTTCTCACAAAATAGTTGTTGCTACTTTTGTAGTTGTGCATTAAGATCATGAGCCTCTTGTTTGAATTTCACCAGATGAGGAGTCTTAGCCTGTAATTGTTCCACTTTCTGTTGTGATTCCCTGAGTTGTGTATCTTTTATCTTAATCTCCTCTACATGTTGAATCTGAAGTGTGTTGAACTACTTTTGCAGTTATGTCAATGTAATTTTATTTTGATCCAATTGATATTACCACTATGCTCTCAATTGTTCTTTTTCATTCATAAATGCTTACTCAATAGTGGAAATGTTATGAAACCGGCTCAAGAAAAGATAGAAAAGATAGATCAACGTCTTAGAATTCAGCCTCTTCGAGGGGGCAACCTCCTTTACATTACATAAATGAACAATTCTTGGATGATACAAATGAAAATACCTCCTTTCTATATATAGGAGTCTAAGGGGTCATAACATAATCAGAGCCGACATAACAATAATAATGTAAGGGCACAATAATAACAATAGTGGGTTTCTATGGGGCACAAGAGTAACAATATGGGCACTACATGGGTACATCAATATAATAAGTAGGTTGTACTAATAACAATAAGGGGTTACACGAGTAGTATAGGGGCCTAACATGCCCCTCTCCTTCAAAAAGCGTTGTCCTCAACGCTTGAGTAGTTCTTGATGCTTCCGTATAAAATTCTTGTCCTCCCATGTGGAATCTTCAGCGGATAAGTTCTTCCACTTGATAAGATACTCTGAAATTGAACGATTTTGTAGCTGTCGAGTTCTTGTTTCTGTGACTGCTTCCGGTTCCAATATAATTTTTCCTTCCTCGTCAAGTTCTGGCAATATTGTTTGAACTGGGAGCTTGTCGCCTATAACCTTCTTTAAACATGAAACATGGAAAACTGGGTGCAATCGAGAAGCTGCAGGAAGCTCCAATTTGTATGCCATAGTACCAATCTTTTGCAACACCTTGTACAGACCATAATACTTTGGTGATAATTTATTATCCTTCTTAGCTTGCTTGAGGGACATTTGCTTATATGGTTGTAGCTGTAGGAATACCCAATCACCTACATCAAAACTTCTTTCACTGCGATGTTGATCTGCCTGTTGTTTCATTCTATTCTGTGCCAACACGAGGTTATCCTTTAAGAGTTGGAGGACTTGTTGTTGATGTTCGATGTGATGTTTCACTGCCTGAACCTTAGAATTTTCTCTTAAATATGATGTGATGGATGGTGGTTGATACCCATAAAGTGCCATAAATGGGGTCATTTTTGTTGCTGTATGGAATGAAGTGTTATACCACCATTCAACCAGAGGCAACCATTTGACCCATTGTGTCTGTTTATCAAATACAAAGCAACGAAGATATCCTTCCAAACATTTGTTTACTATCTCAGTTTGCCCATCAGATTGAGGATGATAAGATGAGCTATGAGCTAACTGAGTACCAAGACAAGAAAATAATTCTGTCCAAAAATTTCCAGTGAAAATGGGATCTCTGTCACTTACAATAATCTTTGGGTTTCCATGTAGCTTTTGAATTGTTTCCATAAATGCAGTAGAAACTGTACTGGCTTTAAATGGATGTGATAATGCACAAAAGTGTGCATACTTGGTAAGTCTGTCAACTACCACCATGATGACACTCTTTCCCTCAGACTTGGGTAAACCTGTGATAAAATCCATTGAAACCTCCTCCCAACGTTGGCTTGGAATGGATAAAGGTTGTAATAGACTCGGTGTCTTAATTGTTTCAACTTTATTTTGTTGGCAAACCAAACATTCAGCCACAAACTTTTGAATATTTGATTTAAGGCCATCCCAAAAAAATTCCTTCTTAACCCTGTGGTAAGTTTTTAAAAATCCTGAGTGCCCTCCTAAGGGAGAAGTGTGCAATTCCATAAGAATCTTTTGTTTTAGCTGGGAATTCTTACAGAGGTATAAGCGATCTTTGTACCATAATGAATCATTTTCCCAGCTAAATGTATCAGACGTACTGGAATCTTGTTGTAACTTTCGAATAAGTGCCCACACTTCTTCGTCATTCTTCCATTCCTCCCTTGCTTCATTTATCCAATCTGGTTGGATAATAGAAATGGCGCACAACAATGCTTCCACATCCTCATCCTTTCTTGAGAGTGCATCTGCCACCACATTTTGCTTCCCTTTTTTGTAGATGATTTCAAAGTCATAACCCAACATCTTTGTGACCCACTTTTGTTGCTCTTCAGAGGATAATCTTTGTTCTAAAAAGTATTTAAGGCTATCATGATCCGTTTTTACCTTGAAGTGTCTTCCCATTAGGTAGGGTCGCCATTTCTTAAGTGCATGGAGTATTGCCAACATTTCCTTCTCATAAATAGCTTTGCTTAAAAACTTTCCCTTGATTGGACGACTTTCAAAAGCAATGGGTCTTTCATCTTGCATTAGAACAGCACCAATTCCATTTCCTGAAGCATCACATTCCACAATAAAGGTTTTTGTGAAGTCCGGTGTAGCTAAGACCGGTGCTTGGCACATTGCCTCTTTAAGATGTTCAAAGGCCTTTGTTGCTTCCGGAGTCCATGAAAATGCATCTTTCTTCAATAATGTTGTTAGAGGTGCTGCTATTCTCCCATAATTCTTAACAAACTTGCGATAATACCCTGTCAACCCGAGAAATCCTCGCAGATGCTTTATGGATGTGGGGATTTTCCATTCCTTAATGGCTTTAATTTTGCTAGGGTCTACCTTAACTCCTTCATGAGATACAATATGACCCAAATATTCCACCTCCTGGACTCCAAAGAAACATTTGGATCTTTTTGCATATAATTGTTTCTCCTCCAATAGTTGTAGCACCTTGTCAACATGTTCAACATGATCCTTCCAAGACTTGTTGTAGATTAGTATATCATCAAAAAATACTAACACAAATTTTCTAAGGAATGGTTTGAAAATTGAATTCATCAAACCTTGAAATGTTGAAGGTGCATTGGTAAGGCCAAAAGGCATGACCAAAAATTCATAATGACCCTCATGAGTTCTAAATGTTGTTTTCGGAATGTCTTCAATCTTCATTCTGATTTGATGATATCCTGAACGAAGATCCAACTTGGTGAAGTAAATTGATCCATGCAATTCATCCAGTAATTCATCAATGACAGGAATGGGGAACTTATCTTTAATAGTGAGCTTGTTGAGCTCCCTATAATCTGGACACATGCGCCATGATCCATCCTTCTTGTGCACCAATACTACTGGAGCAGAGAAAGAACTTTGACTCGGTTGAATTATACCAGCCTCTAGCATTTCTGCAACCATACGTTCAATTTCACTCTTTTGGACATAGGGATATCTGTACGGCCTGATGTTTGGAGGAACACTTCCTGGAATCAGATGAATAGCATGATCATGATCACGCATAGGTGGGAGACCTTTGGGAGTCTCAAATACCTTGGAATGATTGTCCAGGACTTTTTGGAGATCTGGAGAAATAGATGATTTCGATGTGGAAACATCTAGCGAACATAATTGTGCAATTACACCTCTTTGCTCCTTTTTTAGAAGCTTTGTCATACCATTAGAGCTGATTATCTTTCCTGGTTTCCCTGCAATACCCCTTAATTCAACTTCCTTTCCTTCCGTAGAAAATTTGATGAAAAGTTCTTGAAAATTAAAAGCTATTGTACCCAAGGATTGTAGCCATTGGACTCCTAGTACAACATCAGCACCTCCCATTGGAATGGAAAGCATTGGGCTAGTCAATACATATTCTCCCATGGATAGCTTGATATTATGGCACTTTCCAGAGCAATTTATTGTTCCTCCATTTGCAATCATCACTTGACACTCTGGTGCTGGATATAGGAAGCAATTCAATTCTTTTGCTACCTTACAATGAATAAAATTGTGGGTGCTTCCTGAATCAATCAACACTATTACCTTTTTCTTCTTGATTTGTCCTTCTATCTTGATGGTTTGAGGAGTGGTAATTCCCGCCAATGCATTACAAGATATGGTCGGATTTATTTGTTCTTCATCTAGGCTTTGTTCCTGGAGTATATCCTCTTCTTTTGACCTTTCTTGCTCCTTTTCTTCTTCCTCTTCACAATCTATGTAGAATAATTTCTTCTCAGCACACTTATGACCTTTAGTGTATTTGCTATCACAACTGTAACAAAGCCCTTTTGCTCTTTTTTCTTCCAATTGTTGTGGTGTCAACCTTATAGGTTGTGGAAGACTAGGGGCAACAACACTTCCATCTTTATAGTTGTGAGTGGTATGCTTCCTGGTTGCCATAATTTTGCTTTCCATTTTTCTTGCTAACCTGAATGCCTTCTCTAATGAATCAGTTTCCCAAAGGCGAACATCATGTTGGATATTATCCTTTAAAGACCCTATGAACACATCAATCCTATGCTCCTCTGGAATATCTTTTACCCTTATGTTCAATTTTTGGAACTCCTCAATGTGCTCCATTATTGAACCCTTTTGTTTGAGACTTATCAATTGGCTAAAAAAAGTGTTGCTTTTTGTATCCTCATAATGTGCTATCAATTCTTCCGTAAAAATTGCCCAAGTGATAAATTGTTTACGAGAGCAAAGCCATTGATACCATACAAACTGATTTGGTTCCAAATATAAAGTTGCCATACGTACCTTTTGTGTGTTTTGCACATTATTGAGATCGAAGAATTGCTCCATCTGTAATATCCATGTGGCGGGATCCTTGCCATCAAACTTCCTCATATCGATTTTTGGAATATGGTGAGTCTTCGATCCAACATTAGTGTCTATGGAATCATGATTAACATTTCTTTTGTTCTCATCATGAGTTTCCTTTAGTACCCTTTCACCCTTAGGGACCATTTCTTGTAGCAACTTATTCATATTTATCTTCAATTCGTCCATGTCTGTCTTCAAATCTATCTTCAAATCATCCATCTTAGCTTCCACGTCAATCATCTTAGCTTCTACGCCTTTCTTTAAACAGTCCATCTTAGCTTCTACACCTTTCTTTAAACCATCCATCTTAGCTTCTACATCTTTCTTCAAACCATCCATCCTAGATTCTGTTCCTTTTTGTGCAAGAGACAGTTGTTGCACTTGGTCTTGTAATTTTGATATATCATGTTGCATTTCTTCCTCTTCTTCATGAGTCATGCTAGAGCTTTCAGGTTCCTTACTAGGTGTTTGCATTTTCTTTCCTCGGGGCATCAGTTACCGATAATAATGCTCTACTATGCCCTTTGAATTCCTTCAAAATAAATTTTCAAACCAAGCTTAAGCAAAAATTTAAGAAAATCTACACACCTTTTTTCACTTTGTAGGAGCTCGATATTGCCTCTGATGTATCTCTGTACTCTCCAATCATCTAGTTCTGAATTTGTGAGTTGTAGTATCCCTCTGTGTCCTCTTTCCAATGCCACAAGTCTGACCCAAATTGGATTCTCCAAGGAAGAGTTATCTGAAATCTCCCACAGTGACTTGCTTATAGACTAGTTCAGTAGAGCGAACTTGTACGACGTGCCACGAGTCACTGTTTCGACCTTTGGATCTGAAACATACATACAAGAAACTACAGTCTGTCCTCTTTCTGTACCTTCTTACGAAATTTCAATCTGATCCCCAGAGAGAAAGTTATGACGATTTTCCCCAGGTCACCTGTTTTGAATGTAATTCAGGAGTCTGCAAAAAGACCAACTTCCTCAGATCATATCTCTGCAAATATCATGCGAAAAGCTCTGAAATTCGGACCAATGTTCAGCACGATTTCTTCTCAAATGGGTTTTTTTTGCGACTTCTGAAACGTCACAGAAAAAAAGGTTATAGCAAAAATGCCATGATGACCTGTTTGGAGCAACGAAACCCTAGAATCCAAAGCTCTGATACCAAATGTTATGAAACCAGCGCAAGAAAAGATAGAAAATATAGATCAACGTCTTAGAATTCAGCCTCTTCGAGGGGGAAACCTCCTTTACATTACATAAATGAACAATTCTTGGATGATACAAATGAAAATACCTCCTTTCTATATATAGGAGTCTAAGGGGTCATAACATAATCAGAGCCGACATAACAATAATAATATAAGGGCACAATAATAACAATAGTGGGTTTCTATGGGGCACAAGAGTAACAATATGGGCACTACATGGGTACATCAATATAATAAGTGGGTTGTACTAATAACAATAAGGGGTTACACTAGTAGTATAGGGGCCTAACAGGAAATCTTCTCATCCTTCTCCCTTGGCAATTCTTGCACTTCAATTTCTTTGTGCATGGAGGCAGAAGCATATGCAGCTATGAATTTTGTTAACTTACAAGCTCATCAGCAGGGGTAGTAGAAGTCCCTTTCTAGATAACTTCCAAAGAAGCAGTTTTTGAGGTTTTCCTTGGGACTAGAGCCTATGATTCACTAATATTCCTTTTATTCCTGCCTCTTTTGACTACCACTTTATGGATTGGGCTATACAAAATTTCCATTGGAGGGATCTCCTCAATATTGAGGAATATCTCTGAAGTAGGATTAACAGGAATAACCTCTACTTCAGTATGGGTGACCAATGGTGTCTTCTTAGTTGTTAATTTCGTTGGAATGATATTTTTCTGAGAATAATAATTACTCTATGGAGTCTAGTATTGAGAAACATATTCTCCTCCTAGGATCTTCTTTCTTTGTTCTCCTTTCTTGGATTATTTCATTGCTTGATCAAATTGGTCCCAAACTTTTTCCATTCTTGGGTCTATTGTAGGAATATTCCACCAAGGTTAGAAGAGCTAGTTGTTTCTATTTTTTGTTGTTGAGAAGGAACCATTGGTTGGGAGGAAACCTCTTACTAATTAGATACCATAGTTTCCTTTAAAGATATTTTCTTTTGTAGGGTAAGCTGCAACAAATCTAATGGCAGAGGAGCCAACCCTGCATTTCTGAAAGAAAACAATTTCTCTCACTCCTTCACTGACAGAGTCTCATCTACTTGACTCAAACCTACATTGTAAGAGGAGACTTCAGTAAATAGATCATCAAATTTATGCTCCTCATGTAGATATTTTTTTATGACAAAATCTATGGCAACCTATTTTGCTACTCCATTTGGGTCATACAGCCTAGTCGGGATGGTAGCCAATTTTAATACCTCAATAGGTTGCAACTCTTTCTTGGCATGTCCATAATTAGTCAAAGAGAAAATACCAAAATATAAAGGGAACTGAGGACAAACCCTCTCGTTGGAATCTTTCAAGGCTTTGGTAATCCCATGACCAATTGTCTGATAAGCTACCTCCCTGCATAGTAGCTTGTCTAGAATATAAATGGGCAGTACATGGGGTTGTGCATAACTGCTTAAGACTCTAATATATGTAAATGACTCTTCACCAAACCAATTCCCAATTTTCTTTAGATTATCCATAGCTTCCTATGACATTTTGGGAGGTTTGGTTCCAAATATGATTTCATATATGGGGATAATGACTCGGTGGAAAATATGATAAAAATGGCCAAAATAATTTGACTCTGAGAGAATACTATGATACATATGGATTGGTGAGGGGTCAAAGAGGGTCCACTTCCATCCCATGGCTGGGAAATCAAGAGTAAAACAAAGATGGTCCATGACATAGGATGACACGTAGAATGGAGGGATTTTATTCTCAGACACACTACAGGAGGTCTGAAAAGCCAAAATGTGTTTGGATAGGTTGTTGGATAAGATAGTGGCCCAATAAAAAATGTAACCTTCAGAAGCCCCGTCAATTAATGCAACCCAACTATCTGGAAATTCAGAAACATTTTGGTAAGTGAAAGGAGAAGAAAGTGAGTTTATTGATTACTTACAATCTTCCTCTTTCTTATGTTTTTGTGAGTTCTTCCTCCATTCTTGTATAGAATCAGTTGGGTCACCATGATTCTTTATGAAATCTTCCACATACTTTTTATTGTAAATGCATTGTGGATTTGGTAAATGATACATGGACTGGAGATCTTTCATTGTAAATGAGCCAATAATGGTACTCTTTCATGAAAATAGCAACAATAAATGTTAAAAATATCATCAAGAAAGAAAATCCTCATTTAATTTTGTCCTTGAATTAAATTAGGAACTAAATTCTAATTCTAATTCTCATAACAACTTGTAATAGTTAACTAAGTTAATTTGACTTAGTTGACTAAGTTAATTTGAGTTGGGAGTCTATCTAGAGTCATGTAGAGTGGTTCCTAAATTTTAGGGGCCCAGGTTGAGTTCTTTTGAGTTTTAATTATTTAATTCAATTTAACTAAGTTAAATTCAATTAAACTAGTTCCAACTGATGGAGGAATTAGTGGGAGATCCAGTAGTGGGGTGTAACCTACAGTAGTGGGGTGTAACCAACACTGCTCAACTAGTAAACTGAAGATTCACTCATAATTAACTCATGCATGTCAGATCAGAGAAAGACCCAGTTGAGATTGGAGTTCAGGGACAATGTACTATCAGTTGTAAAATCATCTAAATTAAACAGATGGTGCATGCAATCAGAAGAAGGCCTAAAATAAATCATTCCTTAATTAGAAAACTCACTAATTTTATCCATTCGAATTTCCTTTAAAAGGAAGAATGAAGGAACAAGTTTAATCATTGTTTTGGTGAGCACGAGTTGGTGAGACCAAACAATAAGAAGCACAAGTTTGTGCATGGATCTTGTGAGAGAAAGGTGTTCCAAGAGAATCTTGTGCACAGGTTGGTAGTGAGACAGATAGAGATAGTGCAGAGGTTTCTCGGGCTTGAGCAAAGAATTATATTCTTCTCATTTTTTCTTATTAATGCAATATATAGATAGCAGGGGTTTTTAGTTGTGGCTTTACCCAGGAAATCATTGTGTTATGTGTGATTTAATTCTTTGTCTTATATGCTTTGTGATTTCATCGATCCATTATTGTTTCTGCTGATGAGTAGAGTAGATTCAATTCAATTGTTTTAGCATATTACAATCTGCAGTTTGAATCTACATGGAATTCTCTAAACCCTTTTGAGTGTGAAACTTCCATTCAACAATATTCATAGTCTCCACTACCCACCTAATCATATTAGTATATGGAAACAATCGGGGCCTGACTCCAATTATGTGCATGAAGGAATTTTCTGTGTCTTGTAATGTTGTCTCTGAAGTTGGGGTTTGATCATCGACCATAATTGTTCTCACTATTATCCTTGGCTCTCCATCTTCAAAATATTTGTACATGGCTTCCCATGAGGAGTGCCCTGAATCCTTGGTAAAGACTATATCTGTAAATAACCTTACATCTGGTAGTTTCTCATCAATTGTTTCCCTAAATGGGCCAACAAATGGTTGTACATGTGCCTTCTTCTTTTCCTCAACTTTATTCCTTTCTTCTTGGCGATAGGGCTCGAGTATTTCCTGTAAAACATAGAGAGATTAGTGGAACATATTTATTATGGAGAAACACAAAATGGAATGGTAAAATAACATTTTAATATTTATTAAATAAACTAACTCCTAACCATAAATACATCAGCGTAGACCATGAATGAAGGAATTTAGTTGATTGGACAAGGAGGATTTGGGAGTCCACGTGATAGATGCCACATCATACCCCTGGAGCAGAAATCCCGTAAAGAATTATAATTGATATTTATTAAAGTTTCCTGGGATCCGGGGAATAGAGGAGTATAAGTAGAATGAAGGCTCGGAGGGAAAAATCCTGTAAGGAATTGTAATAAAGACTTAGGGAAATACGATGCAGGATAATATGAGAGAGAATTACCCAGAAGTTGGATGCCCATAAGTGTTATTAATTGGAATTAGAAAAGCTCTACAAGATTCAGGGTAGATGGTTGTTATGAAACCAACTCAAGAAAAGATAGAAAAGATAGATCAACGCCTTAGAATTCAGCCTCTTCGAGGGGGCAACCTCCTTACATTACATAAATGAACAATTCTTGGATTATACAAATGAAAAGTCCTCCTTTCTATATATAGGAGTCTAAGGGGTTATAACATAATCAGAGCCGACATAACAATAATAATGTAAGGGCACAATAATAACAATAGTGGGCTTCTATGGGGCACAATAGTAACAATATGGGCACTACATGGGTACATCAATATAATAAGTGGGTTATACTAATAACAATAAGGGGTTACACTAGTAGTATAGGGGCCTAACATGCCCCTCTCCTTCAAAAAGCGTTGTCCTCAACGCTTGAGTAGTTCTTGATGCTTCTGTATAAAATTCTTGTCCTCCCATGTGGAATATTCAGCGGGTAAGTTCTTCCACTTGATGAGATACTCTGAAATTGATTGATTTCGTAGCTGTTGGGTTCTTGTTTCTGTGACTGCTCCAGGTTCCAATATGATTTTTCCTTCCTCTTCAATTTCTGGCAATATTTCTTGAATTGGGATCTTTTGCAACTTTTGAATAAGTGGCCATACTTCTTCGTCCTTCTTCCATTCATCCCTTGCTTTGTTTATCCAATCTGGTTGGATAATATAAATAGCACGAAACAATTCTTCCACATCCTCATCCTTGAAGAGTCTTCCCATTCGGTAAGGTCGCCCTTTTTTAAGTGCATGTAGTATTGCCAACATTTCCTTCTCATAAATAGCTTGCTTGAGATGTAGCAGTAAAAATAACCAATCACCTACATCAAAACATTTTTCACTACGATGTTGATCTACCTGTTGTTTCATTTGATTTTGCACCGAAGTGGCGTTATCCTTTAAAAGTTGGAGAACTTGCTATTGATGCTCGATGTGATCTTTCTCTACTTGAACCTTTTTCTTCTTGATATGTCCTTCTATCTTTTGAGGAGTGGTAATTTCTTCCAGTCCTTTACAAGATATGGTCGGATTCATTTCTTGATGCTCGATTTGATCTTTCACTTCTTGAACATTTTTCTTCTTGATGTGTCCTTCTATATTGATAGTTTGAGGAGTGGTAATTTCATCCATTGAATTACAAGATATGGTTGGATTCATTTCTTCTTTCTCGATGTGATCTTTCACTTCTTGCACCTTTTTCTTCTTGATATGTCCTTCTATCTTGAGAGTTTGAGGAGTGGTAATTCTTGCCAATGCTTTACAAGATAAGGTCTGATTCATTTCTTCTTTCTCTGGGGTGGTGTCCTGGCGTATATCCTCTTCTTTTGATGTTTCTTGATCCTTTTCTTCCTCCTCTTCATATTCTATGTAAAATAATTTCTTCTCAGCACAACTATGACCTTTAGTGCATTTGCTATCACAATTGTAACAAAGCCCTTTTTCTCTTTTTTCTTCCAATTGTTGTGGTGTAACCCTTGTAGGTTGTGGAAGGCTGGGAGAAACAACACTTCCATCTTTATAGTTGTGAGGGGTATGCTTTTTGGTTTCCATAATTTTGCTTTCCATTATGTCACAAAGCCCTTTTACTCTTTCCAATTGTTGTGGTGTTGCTCTAAAGAAGGTGTTGCTCTTTGTATCCTCATAATGTGCTATCATTTCCTCCGTGAAAATTGACCACGTAACAAGTTTTTTACGAGAACAAAGCCATTCATACCATAAAAATTGATCTGGTTCTAAATATGAAGATGCAATACATACCTTTTGTAACAGTTGTACACCATGTAGATCAAAATATTGCTCCATCTGAAGTATCCAATTTACCGGATCCTTGCCATCAAACTTCCTCATCTTGCTTTTTCTTGATTTTAGGAGCTCGACCTTGAAACGACTGTAACTCTGTACTTTCAGATATTTAAGTTTTGAAATTGTGAACTATAGTAGCCCTCTGTGTCCTCTTTCCAATGCCACCAGTTTGATCCAAATTGGATTCTCTAAGAAAGAGTTATGCACAATCTCCCAAGATGACCTGATTATAGACCTTTCCAGAAGAGCGAAATTGTATGAAGTGCCACGTGTCACTGTTTCAACCTTTGGATCTGAAAAATGCATACAAGAAACTACAGTATGTCCTCTTTCTGTACCTTTTTATGAAATTTCAATCCGATCCTCAGAGAGAAAGTTATGACGATTTTCCCCAGGTCACCTGTTTTGAATGTAATTCAGGAGTCTGCAAAAATACCAACTTCCTCAGATCATATCTCCGAAAATATCACATGAAAAGCTCTGAAATTCGGACCCAAGGTTCAACGCGATTTCTTCTCAAATGGGTTTTTTTTGCGACTTCTGAAACGTCACAGAAAAAAAACGTTAGAGCAAAAATGCCACGATGACCTGTTTGGAGCATTGAAACCCTAGAATCCAAAGCTCTGATACCAAATGTTATGAAACCAACTCAAGAAAAGATAGAAAAGATAGATCAACGCCTTAGAATTCAGCCTCTTCGAGGGGGCAACCTCCTTACATTACATAAATGAACAATTCTTGGATTATACAAATGAAAAGTCCTCCTTTCTATATATAGGAGTCTAAGGGGTTATAACATAATCAGAGCCGACATAACAATAATAATGTAAGGGCACAATAATAACAATAGTGGGCTTCTATGGGGCACAATAGTAACAATATGGGCACTACATGGGTACATCAATATAATAAGTGGGTTATACTAATAACAATAAGGGGTTACACTAGTAGTATAGGGGCCTAACAATGGTGTTGGGTGTGGAGCCTGATTATCTTCTATATTCAAAGGTATCGCCACATAGGACCCCAGTTCGCCGCCGCCCGTAAAATATTCGCTGCAGGGGGGTCCACGGGGGGGCGGCTGCGACCTTTGGGAGCCCCCCCCCTGGCGGGGGGTTTCGGGGGCAGCGCCCCCGAAGCTAAAAACAGCTGTAAAATTGCCTTGTAAAAGTATAGTAATTTCTAGTCAATCTGGGCCATTCATTAGGCGGATGATCTGATGGTAGAACTTATGTTTAGTTTAGGGTTTTTTGCCCTAGAAGGCAACCCCTCTCTTTGTATGAGGGTATTTGAGGCTGTGTGATAGATGTGTATTCCGTGAGCGAGAAACAGAGAGGTGAGACTGTGAGAGAAAACAGAGGATATTACAGCAGATTTGCTGTAGGTTGTGTCTCTTCATTTTGCTGGATAATAGAAAGGAAGGACTGGCTGTTCGGGGTGGACGTAGCCCAAACTGGGTGAACCACGGATATCTGTGTCTCTCTTGTTTTGTGCGTTTTATGTGTTTATATTTCTGCAATATTTTATGTGTTCCATTGCTCCGTAATATATAATTTTCTAACAACTGGTATCAGAGCTGAAGGTCTATTTGGCTGATAAACTCGCAGGAAAGAAGGGTTCCTAGTTCGAGTGGGAGCAATGGCGGAAGATGGTAAGTTTAGGGTCGAGAAATTTAACGGCCAAAACTTCTCGCAGTGGAAGATGCAGATGGAAGATTATCTGTATCAGAAAGATCTATACCTACCATTGGGTGGAAAAACAAAGATGCCGACGGGTATGAAAGACGAAGAATGGAACCTTCTCGATAGAAAGGCACTCGGAACAATACGGTTGTGCCTTGCTACGTCAGTCGCCTTCAACATTTCGAAGGAAACCACGACAGAGGGTTTGATGCAGACGTTGTCGAAACTATATGAAAAACCCTCGGCCTCAAACAAGGTATTTCTTATGAAATGGTTATTTAATATGAATATGTCGGAAGGTGGATCTATTGCAAACCATTTAAATGATTTTAATACAGTTACAAGTCAGTTAAGTTCTGTAGGGGTAAACTTTGACGATGAAGTTAGAGCTCTGTTATTCTTGTGCTCATTACCAGAAAGTTGGAATGGTTTGGTAATGGCCATTAGTAACTCCGTTTCTGGATCTAGTACTTTAAAGTTTGATGATGTTGTCGGTGCTATCCTTAGCGAGGAAATGCGACTGAAAAGCTCCGGTGAGACATCGGGAAATGCTTTGAGTGCAGAGTCTAGAGGAAGAAAAATGGAAAGAGGAAAGAGCTCAGGATATCGCAGTAAATCAAGGAAAGGCAGATCCAAGTCCAGATCGGGGATAGTGTGCTGGAAATGTGGAAAGAAAGGACACCTAAAGAAAGACTGTAGATCTCGGAAGGGAAAAGAAGGAGATGCACAGCAAGAAAACAATCATGAAGCAAATGTGACAGGTGAGGTGTTACAAGATGCTTTGATTATTTCTTTCGAAAATATTACTGATTCCTGGGTGGTAGATTCAGGGGCTTCATTCCATGCCACACCTGATAAGAAATACTTTCATGACTATGTTCAAGGAGATTTTGGACAAGTTCGTCTGGGTGATGATAAACCCTGTAAAATCGTTGGAATGGGTAATGTTCTTGTAAAACAGCAGAATGGAAACCAATGACTATTAAAGGAGGTAAGGCATGTTCCAGATCTAAAGAAAAAACTGATTTCAACAAGGTAGTTAGGCGGTGAAGGTTGTGTGACAACTTTCACAGATAAAGCTTGGAAGGTCACCAAAGGAGCCCTGGTAATAGCAAAAGGCGAAAAGGTTGGTACATTGTATTTATGCAATGGTATTTTTAACTCTGTTAATGCTTTAACTTCCAAAGGAGCAGATGCAGCATTATGGCATCATAGGCTCGGACACATGAGTGAAAAAGGGATGAAGATTCTTCACTCAAGGAATATGTTGCCAGGTTTGAAGAATGTTGATTTGGACTTCTGTGATAATTGCATTTATGGAAAACAGAAGAGAGTCAGATTTCTCAGAGTTGGGAAAGAAAAGAAGAATGAAAAATTAGAGCTTGTGCATACAGATGTATGGGGACCTGCTCAGGTATCATCTCTCGGTGGCTCTCATTATTATGTTACTTTTATTGATGATGCAACTAGAAAAACTTGGATTTATTGTATTAAGAATAAATCTGATGTATTTGATACTTTCAAGAAATGGAAAGCTTTGGTTGAGATTGAGACAGGAAAGAAATTGAAGTGTCTTAGATCAGACAATGGAGGTGAATATTGCAGCAAAGAGTTTGATAGGTACTGTTCAGACCATGGAATTCGCAGAGAGAAGACAGTTCCAAGAACACCACAAGAAAATGGTGTGTCAGAAAGGATGAACAGAACAATCATGGAGCGTGCAAGGTGCATGAGATTGCATGCAGGATTGCCTTTACAGTTTTGGGCAGATGCTGTAGATACTGTTATTTATCTAATAAACAGAGGGCCTTCAAGTTCCTTGGATGGTGGTGTTCCAAAGGAAGCATGGACAGGTAAAACGGTAAACTACTCTATTTAAAAGCCTTTTGGTTGTGAGGCCTTTGTCCATATTGATAAAGAAAATAGAACAAAGCTTGGGGCAAAGTCAAAGAAATGTACCTTTATTGGATATGGTGTTAATGATTTTGGTTATCGCTTATATGATTACGAAAATCACAAAATCATTAGGAGAAGAGTTTTAATATTCAATGAAAAGGTCTTGTATAAGAATCAGTTGCAGGAAAAGGAAAACAAGGAATACGCAGTTCTTGATGAAATCACTGAAAAAGTAAAAGTGCCTGAAAATAATAATAATCAACAACCACAACAACAGCAACCACCACAACAACAACAGGCACCCCAAACACCTGAAAGTGGTGTTAGAAGATCTACCAAGATAAGTAGACCCCCTGAACGATACTCTCCTTCATTATATTATTTATTGTTGACTGATTCCGGTGAACCCGAATGTTATGAAGAAGCAATGCAGGTTGAAAGCAGGAAGAAGTGGGAGGTAGCCATGGAAGAAGAGATGGACTCCTTAATGCATAACCAGACTTGGGATTTAGTCAGGTTGCCTGTAGGAAAAACTACATTGAAGAATAAATGGGTTTACAGGCTGAAGGAAGAAGATGGAGGAAAACAGAGGTATAAAGCTAGACTTGTGGTGAAGGGGTTTGCACAGAAGAAAGGTATTGATTTTTATGAAATATTTTCTCCTGTTGTTAAAATGACTTCAATCAGAACTATTTTAAGTCTTGTAGCAGCTGAAGATTTGCATCTTGAGCAGTTAGATGTAAAGACAACCTTTCTCCATGGGGATTTGGAGGAAGAGATATATATGCAGCAGCCACAAGGATATGAGGTGAAAGGGAAGGAGAAACTAGTGTGCAGGTTGAAGAAGAGCTTGTATGGCTTAAAACAGGCTCCAAGGCAGTGGTATCTAAAATTTGACAAGTTTATGTCTGAACAAGGTTATACTAGATGTCACTCTGATCATTGTGTTTATTTGGAAAAGCAAAATGATGATAGCTATATTATATTGTTATTGTATGTAGATGACATGCTTGTTGCAGGATCTAACATGCAGTAAATAAATGTGCTCAAAAGAAAATTGGAAAATTCATTTGCAATGAAGGATTTGGGAGCTGCAAAACAAATCCTTGGTATGAGAATAACTAGAGACAGGAAAAATTGTAAATTAACATTGTCTCAGAATGAGTACATACAAAAGGTGTTGAAAAGATTTAACATGCACAATACAAAACCAGTTAGTACACCTTTTGCTAGCCATTTCAAACTTAGCAAGGAAATGTGCCCAAAGACCCAAGAAGACATGGATAATATGTCTAAAGTTCCATATGCATCAGCAGTCGGAAGCTTAATGTATGCAATGGTCTGCACAAGGCCTGATATTGCACATGCAGTGGGAGTTGTAAGCAGGTACATGAACAATCCAGGAAAGGAACATTGGATGGCAGTGAAATGGATTCTCAGATATTTGAAAGGTACCACAAATCAAGCATTATGCTTTGGTGGTTCAAACATCTCCCTACAAGGATATGTTGATGCAGATATGGCAGGTGACAGAGATAACAGGAGGAGCACTACAGGATATGTGTTTACTGTTGGAGGAACAACTGTCAGTTGGGTTTCAAAAATCCAAAGTGTTGTTGCACTTTCAACAACAGAAGCAGAGTATGTTGCTGCTACAGAGGCTAGTAAAGAAATGATTTGGTTACAAAGGTTTATGGGTGAATTGGGTAAGGAGCATGATATGGGCATGTTATACAGTGATAGCCAAAGTGCCATTCATCTTGCAAAGAACTCAGCATTTCATTCCAGGACTAAACACATACAGCTCAAGTACCATTTCATACAATCAGTGTTGGAAGATGGAGAGTTGAAGCTGGAAAAGATACACACTAGCCAGAATCCTACAGATATGCTAACAAAAGTTGTAACCAGGGAGAAACTGAGAATATGCTTAGTTTCAGTTGGTCTTCAAGGATGACGATGAAGATGAGAAACAGCCAGGTCCAAAGAGGAGTCATTGTCCAGCAAATGGAGCAGTGGTGGAGTTGCTACAATTAGTCTCCAAGTGGGAGATTGTTGGGTGTGGAGCCTGATTATCTTCTATATTCAAATGTATCGCCACATAGGACCCTAGTTCGAAATGGGGGTGGCAACGCCACCCGTAAAATATTCGCTGCAGGGGGGGTCCAGGGGGGGGCAGCTATGACCTTTGGGAGCCCCCCCCCTGGCAGGGGGTTTCGGGGGCAGCGCCCCCGAAGCTAAAAACAACTGTAAAATTGCCTTGTAAAAGTATAGTAATTTCTAGTCAATCTGGGCCGTTCATTAGGCGGATGATCTGACGGTAGAACTTATGTTTAGTTTAGGGTTTTTTGCCCTAGAAGGCAACCCCTCTCTTTGTATGAGGGTATTGTATTTAAGGCTGTGTGATAGATGTGTATTCCATGAGCGAGAAACAGAGAGGTGAGACTGTGAGAGAAAACAGAGGATATTACAGCAGATTTGTTGTAGGTTGTGTCTCTTCATTTTGCTGGATAATAGAAAGGAAGGACTGGATGTTTGGGGTGGACGTAGCCCAAACTGGGTGAACCACGTATATCTGTGTCTCTCTTGTTTTGTGCATTTTATGTGTTTATATTTCTGCAATATTTTATGTGTTCCATTGCTCCGTAATATATAATTTTGTAACAGATGGGACTTAAAAACAAAGGGGCTACATATAGCAAAATAAGGTGAAAACAAGGAATAATCGGAAATGTGAGACAACCTTAATATGGTGATGTGGAACCTGGATACCCGGAAGTCCAGATGATTTCAGAAATAACAATTTCAAAATGTTACGGGTTTTCCAAGAAATCGGGCTTGATAATGTGAGGCGGAAAAAAGTTGGCATTTCTCCTTATAAAGAGATTTTAATGCGAAAATGAAACTGTGGGCACTCTTTTCAAAGAATGATGACGTGGAACCCAGGACCTGCATTCTCAGAAGATTTATGTAATTCAATTGGAAATGAGCTATGGGGTTTCAAGGTTTTGGGGTACCCTAGTCAACTTAGTGAAAGAAGGACCTTTTTCCATTGTTTTGGTGGTTTAAGTCGAAGTTGCAATGGTTCTTTATAAGCGAGTTTTATTATGAAAATGAAAACCTAAGGCCCTAATGTTTATTAAATGTGGCATCATGTAATTGGCTCAAAACAAAGGGTACCTATTATTATTATGAATAAACAATAATGGGGTGTGTTGTTTACTACAACAATTGGTGATGCACTGGGCGAAACAATTATCTCGATAATGAATACAATTTTTTTAAAGAAAATGGAATAGGGATTAGATGATATCAGAATGGTTGGATTCAAATTTTCAATCATAATTTTCCCTAATAAACCAAACCAAGAAAAATCATTATCATTATTTTTGAAACTTATAAGTATTTTCCCCAAAACGGTATACAGTAATAGAAAATTATGCATTAACAACAACAAATTTTATTGATAACCAACTTTGAGAGTACAAAGTAATAAGTAGAGTTCAACATTAAAAATAAACTTCAATGCCACAAGTAGAGCCACTGTTGCCAACAATCGTCCATAGCCTAGACAAGGTTACCTTTTAACCCTAGAAATGCCATGTCCCATACATTAGTACGAGTTTTTAGAAATTATATTTGAAGCAATTTTATGTTTTGAATTTAAGTTAATTGAATGCCATTGTCTTCGCTTGATGACCAAATATTGACAATGCCATTCACAAATCCTAATAGAGGTGAAAAAGCTGGCTCATGATGAGACCTATTGTCTTATAGTTATATGACTACAAGCCATTACCCTGGTTTGGTGATCAGGTGTGATAATGTCACAATAGTTAGACTCCATGATCATGGTAGGTTAGCTTGTGATGAGACCTCCTATCTTTCAATTAATTTAATATTTTTGAATTACACTCTAAAAATATTTTAATTAATGGATGGGGAGGCAAATCCACTCCTTAAGAGAAGGGACGGTGGAAGAAGTTTTAGATAACTAAACTCTTACTTAATTAAGTTTGCATCTTGGAGACTGATTAATTGATATTAGGTGTTGATAGGTATAATTTGTTAATATGCACCAGGGGTTCAAAATAGTCCACAAACATAATAACAAATAAAACATAATGAACAAAAATCAAGGACTCCATTATTTAGGAAACTTGAATAAAAGCATAGCAATATCATGTCAATGGTGTTTCCCTTTTTAAAAATAAAAACTTTGTATTTATATATACAACCCAAACACATATCCAAAAGCAATAGAAATCAACTTACAAAAGCAAAAAAGAGAAAAAGGATATAAAAAGGAAAACAAACATGAAAGTATAACACACTGGATTGTACATGTGATTATTTACATATTTACAAAAGTCATACTGACTTTTCAAGAAAAATATTTTTTTAGGATCAGTCCATTTACAAGAAGAGATTATTTTCTTCCTTGAAGATATTGCAAAATAAATGTAGATGGACCGAGTTGTTCTGCAATCTGAAATGGGCCTAGCCACAATTTTTGAAATTTGGTATGTTTTCCCTTTTCCTCATGGGCTTTGTCCCACTTCATAACTAAGTCACCAATTTGAAAAGACTTGCTACCAACTGAACTAGAATCGAACCAATATTTGACAGTTTTCTGGTGTTTAACATATGTTTGATTTTCTTTTTCCCTTTCTTCCTCTAGCTTAAGTATTTGGGAAAATCTCTATTGCAGAGATGAGCATGGTTGTTCTTCAATTTCCTAGACTAGGGCTAGGGAAGGATAATTTTCCCCTACCCTTCATTGACCAAGTGCTAGATGCCCTGGCAGGGAAGAAGTTCTTTTCTTTCCTAGATGGATTCAATGGGTACAGCCAAATCCAAATCTGCCCAGAAGACCAGGATAAGACCACATTCACATGTCCTTGGGGTACTTTTTCCTATAGGGTCCTTCATTTTGGCCTATGTAATGCTCCTGCCACTTTCCAGAGAGCAGTCTTGAGTATTTTTGCTGAATTAGTACATGATGCTGTGGAAATCTATATGGATGATTTTATACGTTATGGCTGTGATTTTCAAGAAGCCTTGACTAACCTAGGCAAAGTATTGCACAAATGCATTGAAATGAACCTGTCTCTCAGTCCAGAAAAATGTGAATTCTTAATGACTGAAGGGACCATGCTAGGTCATTCAATATCTTAGCAAGGACTGCAGGTGGACCCAAACAAAATAGCAATCATCCAAAGGGTCCCACCTCCACAAAAGCATAGGGATGTCAGGAGTTTCTTGGGGTTAGCTGAATACTACCGAAGGTTCATAAAGGACTTTAGCAAGTTGGCCTCTCCTTTATTTGGGTTGTTGGCCAAAGATTCTGAGTTTATATGGTCAAAAAGTTGTCAAGAGGCCTTAGACAATTTAAAGGGTAAGTTAACCACTGCACCAATTTTTCAAGGCCCAAACTGGGCCCTCCCTTTTCATATTCATGTTGATGCCTCACACAAAGCCATAGGAGCAGCCTTAGGTCAGGTAGAGGAGAAATTACCCTATGCCATCTATTTTATCAGTAAGAACCTGTCAAAGGCTGAGCTAAATTATACTGTGACCGAAAAGGAACTCCTAGCTGTTGTGCATTCATTAAACAAATTTAGGCATTACATTACAGGCTACCAAACATTTGTGCATACTGACCATGCTGCAATCAAATATTTAATGAACAAACCAGATGTGAATGCTAGAATTATAAGATGGTTGCTTTTATTACAACAGTTTGATCTAACTATTGTTGATAAGCCTGGTAAGGAAAATGTTGTTGCAGACTTTCTATCTAGGATGAATCTGCCTGCAAGTGAAGAAGGAATGGTGGATGACCAGTTACTAGATGAGCATTTGTTTGCTATTTCAGTTCTCTCCCCATGGTTTGCTGATATAGCAAACTATTTGGTATCAGCACAATTCCCACCAAACTTGCCCTCCAAAGAAAAGAGCAAGATAGTCAGGAAAAGCGCCCCCTTCACCTGGATTGGGGGCAATCTTTTCAAACTTGGCCCAGATCAAATCTTGAGAAGGTGTGTAAGGGAAGAGGAAGTTTCTAACATCCTTTGACCTGTCATGATGGGCCTTGTGGAGGTCACTTTGCAACAAAGAGGACAGGATTCAAAGTGTTATAAGTGGGCTATTATTGGCCCACTCTTCATCAGGATGTGAAGAAGTACATTAGTCAGTGTGATCAGTGCTAGAGGATGGGAAATCCTACTCCAAGAGATGAAATGCCCCTACAACCTCAAGTGACTTTCAAGCCATTAGACAAGTGTGGCATGGACATCATTGGGCCTATCAACCCTCCTTCAAAGCATAAACAGTACATTATTGTGTGCATTGATTATTTGACTAAGTGGGCTGAAACCAAGGTAATTAAGGCAGCAACAGAAGAGAAGGTGGTTGAGTTCCTAAGGGAGAATGTATTCTACAAATTTGGGTACCCTTGAGAGCTAGTCACAGACCAAGGCAGCCACTTTACCTCCAACATGATTAAAGAACTGCTTAGCCATCACAAAATCAAGCATAGGACCTCCATTCCTTATCATCCACAAGCTAATGGGCAAGTGGAGGTGACCAACAGGGCACTGGAGAGCATCTTAACCAAGGTAGTGAGCAGCAGCAGGAAGGATTGGGTAGAGAGACTAGTTGAGGTCACCTGGGCCTATAATAGAACATGGAAGACCACCACTGGATTTACACCCTATGAGATGGTCTATGGGAAAAAGACTTTGTCGCCCATTAAGTTTGAGTATAACACATTGAGGATGGTAGCCCAACTAGATATGGATCTCAGTCATGCACAGAAAGAAAGATTGTTACATTTAAATGGCTTGGATGAATTCAGAATGCAGGCCCTCCTACATACAGAGATAGTTAAGCTTCAGAGGAAGATTTGGCATGACAGACATATTAAGGAGAAGAAATTTCAAGAGGGTGATTGGGAATTGCTATATGATTCTAGGTATAAATACTTCAAGGGCAAGCTAAAGACAAGATGGCTCGGACCTTATGTGGTGGAAAGATGCCATGATAATGGTTTAGTGCAAATCAGAACTATAGATGAAGAAGCCATTCCATTCCCTATTAATTGACACCGATTGAAAATGTACAAGAGGCCTTTATCAAAGAAAGAGTTCATTCACAATATCAATAAGACAGTGATGATGGTGGTGCAAGTTCCAGCTCCTCCCTCATCAGGTCACTGAAAAAGGAAAAAAAGGAAAAAAATGAATTAGGATTCAAGTGAAAACCTCCATGAGGCGCCTGAATCCCATCATTGGGTTGAAAATGTTGGGTCCCTATAATACTAGTGATTACCCCATTACTATTGTAATTGTACCCCTTATTAATATTGTTGTGCCCCTATTATCCCCATATTGTTATTATTGTGCCCCATAGAATCCCTCTATTGTTATTTTTGTGGCTTTATATTATTATTGTTAGGTCAGCTAGGTTATATTGTGACTCCTTAGACTCCTATATATAGAAAGGAGTTTTTGTCATTTGTATCATCCAAGAATTGTTCATTTATGTAATGTAAAGGAGATTGCCCCCTCGAAGAGGCTGAATTTTAAGGCGTTGATCTATCTTTTCTATCTTTTACTTGAGCTGGTTTCATAACATTTGGTATCAGAGCTTTGGATTCTAAGGTTTCGCTGCTCCAAACAGGTCATCATGGCATTTTCGCTATAACTTTTTTTTCTGCGACGTTTCAGAAGCTAAAAACAAACCCTTTTGAGAAGACATCGCGCTGAAGCTCGGGTCCGAATTTCAAAGCTTTTCGCGCTATATTTGCGGAGATATGATCTGAGGAAGTTGGTCTTTTTGCAGACTCCTGAATTACATTCCAAACAGGTGACCTGGGGAAAATTGTCATAACTTTCTCTCTAAGCATCGGATTGAAATTTTGTACGAAGGTATAGAAAGAGGACGGACTTTAGTTTCTTGTATATATTTTTTAGAGCGAAAGGTCGAAATAGTGACTCGTGGCATGTCGTACAAATTCGCTCTACTGAACTAGTCTATAATCAGGTCACTGTGGGAGATTTCGCATAACTCTTCCTTGGAGAATCCAATTTGGATCAGACTGGTGGCATTGGAAATAGGACAAAGAGGGATACTGTAGGTCACAATTTCAGAACTATATGATTTGAATGTACAAAGATACATCAGATGCAATATCGAGCTCCTACAAAGTGAAAAAAGGTGTGTAGATTCTTTTAAATTTTTGCTTAAGATTGGTTTGAAATTTATTTTGAAGGAATTCAAAGGGCATAGTAGAGCATTATTATCAGTAACTGATGCCCCGAGGAAAGAAGATGCAAACACCTAGTAAGGAACCTGAAAGCTCTAGCATGAATCATGAAGAAGAGGAAGAAATGAAACATGATATATCAAAATTACAAGACCAAGTGCAACAACTGTCTCTTGCACAAAAAGGAACAGAATCTAAGATGGATGGTTTAAAGAAAGATGTAGAAGCTAAGATGGATGGTTTAAAGAAAGGTGTAGAAGCTAAGATGGACTGTTTAAAGAAAGGCGTAGAAGCTAAGATGATTGACGTGGAAGCTAAGATGGATGATTTGAAGATAGATTTGAAGACAAACATGGAAGATTTGAAGACAAGCATGAGCGATTTGGTCACTTAAACTATCTCTCCCTTCAGAATCTATGTAAAGAAAATATGGTGACAGGTCTTTCAATGGTATCTTGTAGAGATGGTGTTTGTTCCGAATGTGTACTCGGAAAACATCATCGGGATAGTTTTGAAAAACGTGCCTCTTAGCACGCCTCAGCCCCTTTACAACTTGTGCATAGTGATTTATGTGGTCCACTCCCAGTTGTTTCATTATCTAGTTACAAGTATTTCTTAACTTTCATTGATTATTTCTCCAGACGCACTTGGTTATACTTCTTAAAACTCAAGAGTGAAGTATTTAACATGTTCTTGGCCTTTAAGGCCTTTGTTGAAAAACAATATGGACATCAAATTCTTAAGCTAAGATCTGATAATGGCAAAGAATATGTTAACAACAAATTCATCAACTTTTGCATTGTAAACGGAATTCAAATACAACATATTGTTCCATATACTCCACAATGAAATGGTGCAGTTGAAAGGAAGAATCACACCTTAAAGGAAATGGCTAAGTGTATGCTTCAATCTAAAGGACTTGGTCTTAATTTTTGGGCAGAAGCAATTAACTGTGCAAATTACATATTAAATTGCACTCCTACTAAGGTTTTAAAGAATATCACTCCAAAAGAAGCATGGAGGTCAATTAAACCAAATGTAAGTCACTTTCGTGTTTTTGGAAGTGAAGCATGGGCCCATATTCCAGATGAGAAACATAAAGCTTGAGAACCTAAAAGTGAAAAATGTATTTTTGTTGGATATTCTGAAGATGTCAAAGGATATAGACTTATTCCACTTAAGTCCAAAAATATTATCATTAGAAGAGATGTAAAGTTTGCTGAAAATATATCATCATATGAACCTAGTTCGACGGATATGCCACCTCTCTCTATCCCTTCTACTTCTGAAAATATTTCTTCTTCAGATGATGACAGCGAGGATGACAATCCTCCCCCACCTTCTTAGGATCCTCCTTCAACTCCTCAGCTTCCAAAATGGGTCTGTGATACTCAGGATGCAGCAGGTGCTCTTGTCGGTGATCCTACAGATCCGTGACGTACACGTTCTCATTTCGATAGAGCCTCTTCTTTATTGGCTCAAGCTTCAGCGAATTATGATCCTAACACCTTTGCAGAAGCTTCAGGCCATCCAGATTGGGACGCGGCTATGAATGAAGAATATCGTTCATTATTGGAAAATGATACATGGGATCTTGTTCCTCTTCCAAACGGAAAAAAAACTTGTTAGATGCAAATGGGTTTACAGAACCAAGTTTGGACCAGATGGAAAAGTTGATAAACATAAATCTCGTCTTTTTGCTAAGGGTTTTTCACAAGTTGAAGGCATTGACTATATTGAAACCTTCTCCCCTGTTGCCAAAATGAAATCTATCCACCTTGTTCTTTCCCTTGCTGCCTCTTTCAAATGGGAAGTCCATCAGATGGATGTTAAATCTGCTTTCTTGCATGGGGACTTGCATGAAGAAATCTATATGGAACAACCTACTAGCTTTATACAAACAGACTCCAGCCTTGTATGTCGGCTTAAGAAATTTGTTTATGGTCTCAAACAAGTCCCTCGGGCTTGGTATGCCAAAATGGATAGCTTTCTTTTAGAAATTGGCTTTTCTAGGTGTCATTTTGGCAATACTCTCTACACCAATAAAGTGGGCATGTCTCTTATCATTCTTGTTCTTTATGTTGATGATCTTATCCTTACTGGTAGTGATCCCAACCTTATAAACCATGTGAAGTCCAGCCTTAAAAAGAAGTTTGAAATGACAGACTTAGGACACTTACATTATTTTCTTGGTCTTCAAGTCTTGCAATCCAAGGAAGGTATTTCCCTTTCCCAGTCCAAGTATGCTTGTGATCTTTTACGCCATTTTCACATGGAAGACTGTAAGCCAGCCCCTTCTCCCTTTCAGTCTGGAGCCAAACTTTTAGTCACTTGTACTTCCCCCGAAGTTGATGCTACCTTATACCGTCAACTTGTAGGAGAACTTTTGTATCTGACCCATAGTTGTCCTGACCTTTCCTTTGTTGTTGGCCTTATTGCTTGGTTTATGCAAAACCCACATGAAAGTCATTGGAAAGAAGCTAAAAGAATACTTCATTATGTTCGAGGTACAGTTCAGTTTGGGATTCATTACAATGCAGAAGCATATCCTCTATTGGTTGGTTTCACTGATTCCAATTGGGTTGGTGACCCTGATGATCGGAAGTCTACTGCAGGTTATGTGTTCACTCTTGGTTCAGGACCTATTACATGGGATTGCAAGAAACAAAGTGCCATTTCTCTTTCTTTAGCAGAAGTAGAGTATCGTGGTGCTGTAGAAGCTAGTAAGGAAGCCCTGTGGCTTCGTTAGATCCTGTCAGAGTTTGGCTTTCAGCAACAGCATCTGACTACACTTTGGTGTGATAATTAAAGTGCCATTCAACTATGCAAAGATCCAGTCCATCATCAGCACAAAAAACACATTGAACTACACATGCACTTCATCAGAAAGCTCATTCATGCCCAAGTTCTTGAAGTGCAATATTGTTCAACCGATTATCAAGTTGCAGGCATCTTTACAAAGGCTCTCACAAAGGCGAAGTTTACTAAACTTCGATTTATGGTTGGAGTTCAGGAAGTTGTCACTAAAGGGGGATAGGCTCTAATGCCTCCTTCCTTCTCCTATTGTGTCATATTTATACATCCTTCAATCCTATCCCAAATTGTTCTTAAGGGGGGATGTTAGGATATTCCTACACATAGGAAATAGTTAAGTACAAATTGGTCTAGTATAGAGTTAGGTAAAGTGTGTTTCTTTACTATGTACATTTGTAACTTACAATCCGATGACCACAATATGTTCTAGACATGAAGTGATATGACGGTTCATTCTCTCCTCGGTATTACCGACACTTGATCCATGGCTTAACACCCGATTGGTCCATGATCTCTATTTAAATAGCATAGAGGGTCATTTGTAGTGTAACCGTTCATGAGAGAAGCTTATGTAAATTCTCATTCTTTTATTAATAAATTGCCTGAAGTGGTCGCGTTGGGTCAATCCATGGACTGTTTCCCTCTTTGAGGGCTTTAACCACGTCAAGTATACTGATGTATTGATTTGTGATCTGTTTGTGAGCGATGTCCTTTGGTGCTCTGTCTGAGGAACTTACCCTGTAAATTCCAACATTACATAAAGATTAAAAATAAACATTCTTTAATTAATGCATATGTTTTAAGATCCTTTTTTCCACACTAACATGTTGATTTTTGGTAGAATCGGATGTGATCTATCCATGAAAATTGGTGGAGAGGCTAACGCACATAATATTTTCAAGACCCAGAAATCGTTTGGGGAAATTCCACCTGGTTGGAGAGATATTAAAATAATTAATATTTTTTATGGGGTTCCTAAGTCTAAACTTAGGAAAATTAAAATATTAATGGGTATTAATATAAAACTAAGTGAGAATGTTCTAAATGACATGGATAAAGCTAAATTTAATCTTAGTTGTTGATTAGGGACTTAATCTTGGTCGTTGAAGACTCAACAGGAAAAGTATAAGAGAAGGCTTGAGGGTCAGTTGGAGACAAATCAAGTTGATCAGTCAATTGGATTTTCTGGAGCGGGGTTTGTTGAGAGAATCGAGCTAGTGATCTGTTTCAACGAGGGGAAGTTCGACAAGAGGCCAGGAATACATAGCAAAGAGGCAGAGATAGTGTCAGAGAGACAGCACAAACCCTGGGGACACTGATGCAGAGACAACTGGGACTTATGCAGAGAATGAGGAGGCCATCATTGGTGATGCAGAGGGCCAGAGGGCTAACACAGAGAGACAAGAGGCTGACGCAGAGGCATCAATAGATATGCAGAGGCTAACAGAGCTGATGCAGGGCCAAGAGGCAGCGTTGGGTGATTTTCGTGGGGAAGACTGAGTGTTGGTGAGTTGAGAGGGTGACGTAGTCCCTAGCAGAATGACATAGAGTAGTGGAGAAGCTTGGAGCAGCTTTCATTGTCCAACTAAGGAGCTACCATAGTTGTTGTGGGATCGTTCATCCGGTGATTGATCAGCCGGAATATCTGTCTCCAAGGAGAGGTATTACTGTTGAGGACATTCTCTATTGGGTGATCCATTTCTGGCACCCTAGTTGTATTCATAAACTACATAATAATAAAGCCCTCATATTTGTTGCACCAGTTTTCCCGCATTGGTTTTTTACAGGGACCACTGTCCAAAAATAATGGTGTCCCTTGTGTGTTTGTCTCAGTTATTTAAGTTGTTGATTTGTATATATGTTAAGGTTGCATTTGTGTTTATTTTCGGTATTTATATTTATAAATAACTTGTTAATGAAAAGAACAAGTAGGAGAAAATAAACCAGATAATGCAATAGGGATTTTTAACGTGTCAAACTTAGAAATTTCAACATGGTATCAGAGCAATGTAGATCACAGGAGGACTAAAGGCACCAGCGGTAATCTGAAGAATTTGTAGCAGTAGCAACTGTCCCGAGAGATAGCGTTGTTCCGGAGTAGAAGCAACAAAGAAGAAGTGACACAGAGGGCCTGTGTCGTCATTTCGAGTCAGGACGAGGGCCAGCGCAGAGGAAGAGAGGGGTAGATCAGACCTACATAGTGCCCAATCATCTTTCTCATCCAGGAAGGATCGACGTTGTGGCCAGGAGGAGTAGATTTTGTCGTTGTTAGGATTGCGCAGAGCTTGAAAGGCTCAATTTCTTCAGTTGTTGGGGCATGGGGAGATGTGGGCAGATTGTGATTGAGAAGCTAGTGGGGTGTTGGTTCTGTTAAAACAAAATAATACCTAAGGAGACAGAACCAAGGTAGAGAGATTCGTTGCCTTAACGGACTTCTAGCTAAGAAATCCAAATCTAAGTTGCAGTTGCAAGGAGGATTGGAGAGGAGCGGTTTGACAGCTGGCCAGAGGATTTCCAGGAGGAAATCAAGACTTAGAGGGATATTTCTAGGAGGGAAGTAGAAACTCAAAGAGAGTCCAGAAGAGGAGCTAAAATGGCAGTGAATGAACTAAGGTATCAAGATAGGTTGGATGGGGCTTCCAACTTTGTCATTTGGAAGGCCAGGATCCTGGCAGTCCTGGATCGACATCGCATCAAGGACTTTGCCTTGAGAGCAGTGGCTATCCCAATCGACCCAACTGAGAATTAGAAGTATGAGGATGAAATGGCAAGGGTGAAGTGCATGATCTTAGATGGGGTCAAAGATCATATCATACCACATATTGCTGAGAAGAACACAGCAAAGGAGATGCAGGATATTTTGATGACCTTGTATCAGGGCACTTTTGTGCAACGAAATATGCTATTGGAGAATCAACTGTGGTCGTACCAGATGTAGAAGGGAGAGCAAATAGATCCATTCTTTCTCAGGTTATAGGAGATTCACGACTAGCTTACTTTTGTGGGGTCTACACCGGATATAGAATTTATGGTTAGGACTGCCGTGAATGCAGTCTCCAGGGAGTGGGAGACATTTGTCCAAAGTATTTTGGGCAGGACTACTCTTCCAGGATGGGAGGAGATGTGGGCAGCTCTTCGCCAAGAAGAGATCAGGAGGTTGACCAAGGCGGGGAGTAGTGGCAATGGAAGTCGAATCTGAGGAGGAGGAGAATGCGACTCTAGCATTTGCGAGACAACAAGGGAAGAGGAAGAAGAGGGATATCTCCAAGGTGAAGTGCTTCCATTGTGGGGAGCTAGGACATTATGCATCCCAGTGTCCCAGGAAGAAAAACAAGGGAGAGGCTTCTGATTCTAAGGAAGTTCTAGCTAAGTCGGAGAAAGAGGTCGAGATTGATGACGACTGTGCCATGAGTGCTCATGAACCTCTAAAGAAGAGGTGGGGAGACACTGAGTTGTAGTTAGGGGGACTAGAAACTAGGGGCATGATCCTTGAGGGCCCCAAACTCTTGGATCATATCCGGCTACGGGAGCCCTTAACGACGGTAATAGTATGACCGAGGTTGGGTGGAGCAAAGTGTAGAGGAGAAGCAAGGCAGTGCTTGGGTGCAGAAATCTGAGGCAGCGCAGTAGAGGCTGCAGCAATGCGAGAGGCACAGAGGTATATGCAGCAGCGCAGTGGCAACAGAGGGAGCACATGAATAGCAGCAGGGGAAGCTTCAGTTTTACGAGGCTTCTAGATTGTCTAGGATGTTAGTATTTGGGAGAATTCAGTGACTAACTTCTTGGTAACTGAGTTGTAGTGTAGCAGTTAACAGTGGTAGTGATAGGGGCAGCATGGGCAGCATATTGAGAGGGCACTGCAGTACAGATGTAGCAATGACAGTGGTAGTGTCATGGGCAACAGTACAGGAAGCAGCAATGCAGCTGATATGAGGCAGTAGGCCAAGCATCAACACAGGTACTGGTGCGGAGAATCAGTGTGATGTTTCCATGGCGAAGCATTACTAGAACACATTCCTCGCTAAGAGGGAGTGTTGATTTGTGGTAACATCGGATGTGCTCTAGCCATGAAAATTGGTGGAAAGGCTAAGGCACATAAGATCTCTCAGACCCAGAAATCGTTTGGGGAAATTCCACCAGGTTGGAGATATATTAAAATAATTAATATTTTTAATGGGGTTCCTAAGTCTAAACTTAGGAAAATTAAAATATTAATGGGTAATAATATAAAACTGGGTGAGAATGTTCTAAATGACATGGATCAAGCCAAATCTAATCTTAGTTGTTGATTAGGGACTTAATCTCATTCGTTGAAGAGTCAACATGAAAAGTATAAGAGGAGGCTTGAGGGTCAATTGGAGACACACCAAGTTGATTAATCAGTTCGTTTTTTTAGAGTGGGGTTTGTTGAGAGAATCGAGCTAGTGCTCTATTGCAGCGAGGGGAAGTTCGACACGAGGCCGAGAATACATAGCAGAGAGGCACAGATAGTGCTAGAGAGACAACGCAAAGCCTGGGGAGGTTGACACAAAGGAAGCTGGGACTTATGCAGACGCTGAGGAGGCTAGCGTGGGTGACGTAGAGGGTTAGAGAGCTGATGCAAAAAGCCAAGAGGCTAATGCAGAGGCATCAGTAGCTACGCAAAGGCTAACAGAGTTGATGCAGTGCCAAGAGGTAGCATTGGGTGATTTTCGTGGGGCAAACTGAGTGCTGGTGAGCTGAGAGGGTGTCGTAGTCCCTAGCAGAGTGATGGAGAGCAGTGGAGAAGCTTGGAGCAGCTTTCGTTGTCCAGCTAAGGAGTATCCATAGTTGCTATGGGATTGTTCATCTGGTGATTGATCAGCTGGAATATCTGTCTCCAAGGAGAGGTATTACTGTCGAGGACATTCTCTGTTGAGTGAGCCATTTCTAACACCCTAGTTGTATTCAGAAACTGCATAATAATAAAACCCTCATATCTGTTGCACCAGTTTTCCCGAATTGGGTTTTTCAGGGGATGATTGTCGAAAATAGTGGTGTCCCTTGTGTGTTTGTCTCAATTATTTCAGTTGCTGATATGTATATGTGTTAAAGTTGCGTTTATGTTTATTTTCTGTATTTATATTTATAAATAACTTGTTAGTGAAAAAAACAAGTAGGAGAAAATAAACCAAATAATGCAGTAGGGATTTCTAACGTGTCAGACTTAGAAATTTCAACATAACACGTCTCATATCTTTAAAACATCAATATTTCAGAACATCAATATTATTTGTAAAACATTGTTCTTATACCAATTGCCCATACAACCATTGCTACTTTTATTTAAACATTTATATTCTTAATCATATCAAGTATTTTATTTTTTATTATTTTTTCAAAAAATGTCAAAAAATATTATTTAAAAAAATTATATTTTATTATTTTATTTTATAAAATATATATCTTACCTTTGTTTTAAATATTATTTAATATATATATATATATATATATATATATTATTTAGGGATCTATCTTCTCATTGATGATTTGAACTTAAAATATAAATGCAGTGAATCATTCCTCCGGGTGATAAATGATAAATCCAATTATAATTAAACCAATGAACATTCAATTTAAGATATTTCATATATATATATAAAACAACTCTTTCATATATATAAACTCACATAATGAATAAAAATTTGATTTTTTCTGGTGTACTTCAAATAACTTTTCAGTTTTTATAATTAGCTTTCATCTTCAATTCTTCCTTATCAAATTAAATTTCAACTCATACTATTTACAACTAATCTGCACGTAATCCACGTATAATATTTACTTTAATGAAGAGAATTGAAAATATTGAATTGAATTGAATGCCATTATTACAAAGAATCATAATCAAAGTGGAAATTTTGATATTAATGAAATGATCCCTCTCAAATTTAGCTTTCCATGGAGGGACCCTCATGTATCCCATGGCCTGCTCAATATTTTCCTCGTTTCTGCGGGGAGAAGGACTATCGATGAGCATTTCAACCATCTTTTACATTTTTTATTTAAAAAAATATTAAATCTCAATCCCAAAAAAAATATCAAATCTCAAATTCTTTTAATACCATTAAAACATTTGCAAAAAAAAATCAAATACATGAATGGTATCTTCAATTGCTCCACAATCAAATACAAGAAGTCAATACCACTAATAAATCTATGTGCTTTCGAGGGTTATTTTAAGGGAAGGAACATGGTAAAGTGTTCACTTATTTTGTTTCCACGCGGCGCGTTGCACCAGTTGCCTAGAAAAAGCCTCTCATTATTTGTATGAATATTTGGTCAAAGATGCTAATCTTTATAAATTATTAATGTCCGTGTTCCACACGCTTTCTTCCTATTCATCATTCAACGTCTTATCTCCACCCAACCACTCATGAAGGGATAGGGATAGAATTTCAAATCTGCCGGTTTTAACAAATCCGTTATCCATTTTCACAAGCATTTCACCGTTTTCAGAAAATTTCAAGTATATATTATGTACATTTCATGTCGGCAGGGTAATTTCACATCAAATTTCATCCCTCCTTGTATTGTCGTCTGGGATTGACAATGTCCTCCATTTAGAGATTGTAAAATGTGTCTTTATAACTTATTAAAATCCTCTACAATTAATTGAAATAAAATTAAAGATTATAGTAATTAAATTTAAGAAATAAACGTATATTTCAATTTTGCACTGATAATATTGTGAGAAGTGTAGTTTTTACAAGTTTTATTTGACAAGTTCATGAAAATGTAAAGTAAATGTGAATACAAGGTTTCATGTTCACATAAATGTGAATACAAGGTTTTCTGTTCAAATCCCTATTGTGTTAGGGTGCTTAGGGTAAACTTGACTCGATTAAGTTAGCAACAATTTTCAAGCTCCAAGCTTTTGAGAACCCATGATTTTTTCCATGGTATTTTCTCTAATGTATCCTATCTAAAGGTGAAAAGACTCCATGTAAATTGGTCTTGGTGACCAATAGGATCCCAACAATGGTGTTTTTAAAAACGAGCACTTCTCTCGAGGTTTCGTGATTCTAACAATTAGTATTAGAGTTGTAGGTGGTGTAAGTTGGGAAGTTTGGAGAGTAATATATTAAGCAATATGGAGAAGTTAAATGGGGCTAATTTCGCCTTATAGAAATCATAAGTGGAGGATATTCTGATTCCGAAGGATCAGCATTTGCCAATTGAAGGAGTGGCAAAGAAACCCTCAACAATGACAAATGAAGCTTGGATGTCACTGGACAAGAAGACCATTGCTACAATTCAGCAATGCCTAGCAAAGAGTGTCTACTTTAATGTAACGGGTGAAAAGACAACATAAGGGATATGGAATAAGTTGCATGATTTGTATAAGAAGAATATGGCTTCAAATAAAGTCTTCTTGATGATGAAGCTATATAACCTGAAGATGGAGGGTCCTTTAGTTGCAGAGCATTTGAACGAATTTAATATAATTACTAGTCAGCTTGCCCTTGTCAAATTGTTTTGGACGATTAAATAAAAGTCATTCTACTTATGTGTTCCATGCCAAACTACGAGGGTAATTTGATTGTAGTTATGAACACTTCAGCACCTGTTGGGACCTTGAAGTTTGATGACATTAGAAGCAATTTAATGAATGGGGAGTTGTCAAGAAGAAAATATGTATGTGCAACCAAAATGCTATGGGGTCCCTCGTAAAGGAGAATGATGTCCACTAAATGGAAATGAATTGTGTTAATGAGAGATTGTAAATAATGTTAGAAGGCCAAGTCAAGGTATAGATCAACAAAGTAGAGATGTAGCAAGAGAGTGGTCATACAAATGAGAAAACGGAGATGAAGTCATTGGTTTGAAATTTAGTGAAGGAGTCAACATGTGATGAGAGTCACAGTGGTGTGATGGCAGTAGTGGTGTGTGAACATCTTAAGAGTTTTGGTCCAAGGTGGGTGCTTTTCCCCAGGAAGTTATAAGAACTATTGTTCAAGCATACATGTTGCATAGGAGCGCAAATTGTTGTAAGGCCTTAGGACTTTCATCAAGTATATATGTACTGCAATGATGCATGGAGTCATCAAGTTGTGGAATGGACCACTTGGATAAGTACCAAGATGGTAAGTGTACTGGTATCCAAGCTTGAGGAGGGGAAGGTGAGATCTTAGGTGAGATGATTGATAAATGATTAGGACAATGTTAAACTCCCCAATTTTAAGTTTAAATGGGGGATTGTTAGGGTGGTTAGGGTAAACTTGACTCAGTCAAGTTACCAGTAGTTTTCAGGCTCCAAGTTTATGATAATACATGGCTTTTCCAATGGTATTATTCTCTAATGTGCCCTATTTAAAGGTTAAAAAACTCCATGTAAATTGGTCCTTGCGACTAGTGGAATCCCAGCAACAGTTTCTTTAGACACCGCCACTTCTCTCGAGGTTTCGTGATTCTAACATGTTGCTTACTCATAATTGAGTGCGAGGGACAACACAGTTCACCTAGGGATTATAATGATAGTAGTCAGAATGGACCCAATTGTCAAGTCCTCTAGACTTTAAAAAATAAAACATTATGAGAAGTGTAATCTTACAAGTATTTGTATTAAATTTCAATTGTCATTTAAAATAGAATCACATTGTTAATATGAACAATGGTAAATTAGAACATTCACTATAGTCTTGAAAATAAAAATAGGAATTATGAGCTTTAGGACTCTAATAAGAAAAAAATACCTTTTCCTAGTGATTTTATATGGTTTTGAAGTCTCATAAACCTTGGAACAAAATTATGCAAATCTTAAACATTTTATTATATATAATTTTAAAATCAAATGCAATTCTCCTTACCTCATTTTTTTGATAGAAACATTATCTATTTTCATGGAATCTAAAGCCATAACTATATACTTAGAATCTAAACAAAATTAGCTTAGGATGAGCAAAGATAGGTTCCATGTTATTATGTTTCATGTGTGGATCATAGCTACCACAAATTCAAAAAATGTTAAACTAGAGATTCTATTGTTTGACCTAACTATACCACTATAAAAGAAGACAATCAAAATTAATAATATCTACAATTTCAAATCTTAAGATCTCCTCCAGTGACATTTTGTTAGCAATGCAATGATATGGAGAGAAATTTCCTGTGTTACTATTAGGTTCCTACCCTAACTACTTTATTTAAATAGTTTAATATTAATGTAGAAGGTCACTCCATTGAATAAGACCCAATAAATAGTAAGTTAATATTCATTCATTACAAAATAAGGTCATCTTTATTAATAAGGCCAAAATTAGTTAATAGACTCCATTATAAGTGGGCTCATATGTAATTAAGATTCTTTGTGGATAGTTATATATGAGTAAAAGTTATGTAATGTTATGTCAAGAATTGTTATTTTATTTGAAGCGTTGCTCTTGGATGTTGTCCCCTCAAAGAGACAAGTGAACTTGTTTGTCTATATTTTATTATCAAAGAGATATTTCTTAGAGTTTGTCCCTCTTTTCTCTTGCATTCTTAGGTTGTATACTACATTTTATGTGATTTCTCCAATGTTTTGGAGTTAATAACACTAAAGTGGCATCAAAGCTCTTTCTTAGGCATGGCATGGATGTATTTTGGGAACAAAGTGAGAGAATTATTTTTTAATTGTTGATTTTTGACCCTATTCAATTCCACGTAATAATAGACCAATGTATTATAACATATAACATCATTCTCCTAAGGTGGACATGAATTAATTTGATGGTTCTAACTCATCGAGATAGATCACCTAGATGGAACACTATTTTAGCCTCTTGGGCATTACTAGTGATAAAATGAAAGTAAGGTAGGGGTCCTATATTTAGATCTAGAATGACGGAAATTTTGGGAATGCCATAAAAGTCCTATTTGTGTTGCCTATTGTTGTCACTCACTACATTATGAGTTTTCAATTGATCAAAGTTGTCAAAGAGTTGTGAAGTTTGAAGCCATCTTCCAGACCACAGAAGCACTCAAGGCCAAATCGGACCCTCTCCATTGCATAGTGCTCGGAACATGCTTTCCAACTGTATATGAAAGTCTGAAAACGAACTCCTGGATCAGAAATTAGAGCAGAGTGAAGATACCCTTCCAAAGCCAGAAAACAAAGGAAAAATGGCTAAGGGCCAGGCTCATCGCAAATCGCAATCATGGCCTTACTGAAGCAATGGAAAGGGAAGATATCAGAGTCTGCGATTGGGTGATCATCGATATGTGGTGGGTTGGTTGCAGGTGTTAAGGATAATCGTTCAAAACCAAAAACGATCTCTTCTAGTTCAGGCGAGACTTCTTCTCGGGTTTCCTTTGGAATATCAGTCATCAACCTCTAATTTTAGATATTCTACTAAAACAACAGAACTGTTGAATTTACCTGAAATAAGGCAAACCTTCACTTTTCCCACGAAATCAAAAAGAATTAAAACTCTAGTTTATAACCCTGTCGCGTCCGTCATTCCACAAACCTTTATTGCGTTAATTCTCCGTCGTCGATCTCAACACTCAATCCGATGGTTATCACTTTCCCCGCTCGCAAACTAGCCGGATGATCTCCACCATTGATCAATCCTGCTTGATCCAACGGTTGACGTGTAATCTCACGTGGATTCTTGCGCAATGTTTAACGAGCTGAGAGCACGCGAGAAAAGCAGTTTTCACGTGCTACATGTCAGCCGCTAAGTGGAATCGCGTGAATTTTCCAAATACAACTTACCACCTTGAGACCGCGTGAGAAACAGCTTTCACCTACGAAGACTGCTTTTCTATTCTGTTTAACTTCTGTGCTTGTTAGCACGCGATAACCATTAGATCTATTGGATCTGTTGATCGGACGGTTTAGACCTTTTCCTGGGTTTCTTGCGCGTTTATCAGGTTTTCCTCATTCCACCAAGGTTTTAGCGCTTCCGCCAAGTTTAAACTATGTCTAAGTTATATTCAAGATATCACTAACTAAACTCTATGGGTTCGAAATACATCCCGATTAACTCAATACACAATGAATGAAGATTTAAACGCGATAACACAAGATTATATAAAATCTAGTTCTAAAGAGTCCAAACTGGAAATCAACAGTATTCAGAAATATTTCGAAGGAAATTTAAAACCTCCGGGATTGACCATTCATGCACAGAATACACAGAGACACAGAGAGATTTCAAATTTTACAGTCAAATCCTCCTCAGCCAAATCCCTTTACATTAATTCAAAACTTACATAAATACCTTTACATACAACAACCAGATCCTAAATCAATGGATTGAAACTGCCTAATCCTATCTAATTTGCATGATATTCTCCTCGAGAATCTCAACTAAGCCTAACTACTTGAATTAATTACAAGATAATCCAAATCCCTGAATTCTAGCTCAAATCCTATCTAGAAAGCTTTGTAAATTGACAACTAAAGGATCCCACTCCTTTGCTTGTAAACTTTTTTTGTATTTTTGGAATAAAATCGAAGTCTTTTGTCTTCAAGCCTCATGCTCCTACATCAATATGCAAAGCAGATCGATTGGTCTAATGCATGGCGCATCAGAAAATCGGCAATCAGCGGAGCCCATACATATCGTAATCGGCAGTCGACGTCTACAATGGATCACCCTTAAGGGAATCATGGGAGGAGTACGCCGATAGCGCTAAAATAGCCGACATTCAGGCTTGTAGTGTTAAATCGTCGGGGAAGGCCAAAAACATTTAACAAAGGAAATCGATGCAAAAATAGGGATGGGAAAGCCTTTTCTCTCTCCTCCAGGGGCCACGTGGTGGAATACCATTGGTCCTTATAAATGACATGGCAACTGGCAACATCATGATGTGGCAGTATGGAGATGACATGGCAGTACGGAGGACACGTGGCACGCATATTTGGCATTTTTAGGGGTCCTAAGGGGGCATTTCTGGGTGACACGTGTCACCACTCATAGGGTGACATGTGGCAGTGATGACATCACCCATCGCAAATTGGTGATCGATGATCACGCAAGGCAAGGTCCCTCCTCTGCCAAAGCCCCTTCCGGCTTGCAATTGCGATATGTGAAAACCCCCTGGACGCGATATTTTATACAATGGAGTTTAAAAGTTGTCGGGTCCACCCCTTTCAAAGCCCGCATGCTCATTTAACCCCCCTCCCCCAATCTCTAGATGGCCCAGATTGACTCCACCGAAATCAACAGCTCCCAGGCCTTTTCGGCCCCCCCGGCCATGTTTCCCTTGATTAGCGAGGAGTGTGGGTTCGAAAAGTGATTTCCCCGCCAAGCCCCTTTGCTACGTGTCCCTCTCATATCATTTCACACCCCCCCCCCTCGCTTACCACTTACCGCTCATGCCCCCCTCCAAAAACCACTCGTCCTCAACTCTCTCTCTCTCGTATGGCGATTGCGATACCTTTGGTAGGTCCAACCCCGCAGATCGACGATCGCAAGGGTCCATAGGAAATATCAATGGCAAACATCACAAATCACCGAAGTGCGGGATTTCATGTATTAAAGGAAAAAGGCCTCCGAACAGCCTTTTAAAGGCTCTAGCGCCTTCGGGCTAAGCACCTAGTTTAAGACCTTGGTCATATGAAGAATATTACAGAAAGGGGTTGAAGCAAAGGGGCCTAAAGGGGATCAGGACTCGCATGTTCCGCAATTTTTTATTGATAGGGGCCAACACCGGAAAGTCCCCCATATTACACCATAAGCACATCACCAGGAATATCAGGGCGTCGATAGTGCAGTGCAGGACTTTAAAGGCGTGATGGGTCGACAACTATGGATTTTAAGAAAACAGGTGGTGCATTCAAACCCAACATGGGTTGATCTAGAAAGGCCCATTGTGACACAGAACCGAGGTCGACGCTGACAGGAGTAAAAAGTACCTAGTAACTTGGGAGGATTTAATTATCCAGCATGGTCTCCCATACAAAGGGGAAACGAGGTACCTCCCAATGGTCCTCTACTTCAGTACCACATCATGAAACTGATAGCTCCCATTCCCATCTTTAAAGAATGAATGGTTCAAGCAGTAAAGGCAGAAGCGATGAGAGTCGGCTAAGCAACACATGAGGCCATACAAAGAGCGAACTGCAACCTGAAGCAGAGGTGATCACAGGGATGGGCATGAAGATATTTCATTTACGTTTCCGTCTGATTGTTTACTTATTTGTTGTCCTGTAATGTGCCTCCCTTCAATGAGGCAATATTACTATAATGTTTTCGGGCCACGGAGCCATTCCTAGCCGAGACAGCTAGTCAACCTGACAACCGAGACTCAGCCAAAGATATTTCGATGTAATTAATGTTCAACGCTCCTCCTCTCCTGATAAATAGGAGGAAGTAAGACTTAACAATGGTTCAGAAATTCTAAAGAAAACCATGACATGTTATTTTCCTATTGTATGGCTTTATAATACATAACTTTCAGAATATCGAGGAAATGGTGGTGATTCCTCCTTCAAGTATTACATTATGTTATCCCTCTATTAAAACCCATTTTAAGTTCATGTTTCTTCTCTGAATTCATGCAATCTTAGCTGCTAGAAATATTTCAAAGTTCCTCACATATTCATTTGTATCGATATGTTAATGCATGTGCCTGTAACTTCCTCAATGATTCATGTGGATTGACATTGTTAGTGTATGTGCTGGTATGGATTATTGAAATTGTCTCTTTAAATGTGCTCTACATGAATCATGGCATTCAATCCCTCTTTTATCCACTATTTGTACCCGTAACTCAAATAAGTATAGAAATCCTTAATTCTTCAAGCTCTATGTGCCGAAGATAGATTTTTTTATGCTTTAAGCTCTATGTGATGAGTTTCTCTTTCTTCTTATCCTCTCTCATTTACTCTTCGAAAGCTTATTAAACTGTAAGCCCTTGAACTACTCAGCCTCCACTGTTTTATGCATATATTTCTGAGATTTGTATGTGTGAATAAGTACCGTAAATTCATGTCTTACTCCTTTAGATGAATGAACCAACCCATTCCATTATATATATACATATAGAATATAAGCGAGGTCTCCATTTTACTGAGAATCATTTGAGACACTCCAAATCTAGATGTGCCCAAGCATTGGTCTTGTAAGTAATCCAAGGTTGTCTCTGGGAGCTACAACACCTATCTTGGAGTCAATTTGTTATCTATTGATGCACGTTTTTAGAGAGAAACTCACTATATGGGGTGTCTTACCAAGCTCAACCAAACAGGCTCAGCCACTAAATTTAGGGCATCCTTTGAGCAATTAGTCATTCATATAGATAACTTAATAGATTCATTCTATAAATAATGTTTCATTAATGGCCTCAACTTGGAGGAAATTAGAACACAAATCAAAATTTAGTGTTCTAATACATGTTTAGAAGCAACCGAGAGGGCCCTAGAAGCTAATATTCTGATCAACACACAAATAAAAATACTAGAATTCATTTGTTACACTAGTTCCCCATAAAGAAATTCCCAAAGAATAACTCCTACTCATCCCTTGATAATACAAATATTATCTCTAGAAAAATGGTACGTTGCAAAGGATGTGGACTTCGTTAGAAATGTGATGAAAAATATGCTTTAGGTCATAGCTACAAAGAAAAAAAGTTATTCCAAATGAATATAATCACACAGGGCCTAATCAAAGACATAACTACCAAAGAGACACTAGAGTTACAGATTGAAGACATCAATAATCAGAATTAGGTAGATATCAAACCTCCATTTCCTCATGAAGAACCCCTAATCTCCCTATATGCATTATCCAATATTTTGGCACCACAGACCTTGAAATTCATGGGTTGAGATGAAGCATTGGAAATTTGCATTCCTAGTAGATAGAGGTAGTACTCACAATGTTATTCACGAGATAAAAATAGAAGAAACCTAGTACATGGTGAAAATTTCCAAATCATATCATCACCAATGGAGGTACGATGAAATGTGGGGGAAATGTAAAAATGTCAAACTCTAGATGGGAGACCATAAACTAAAAACCCATACATTTTTCATCGACATGTGTGGTTATGATATATTATTGGGAGAAACATGGCTACATTTGTTGTACTAGTCACAATATATTTCAAGGAACTCTAAATGAGTTTCACTAAAAAGGGATATGTACACACCCTTTGAGGCCTTTGGGCAAGCCCCCTTGAAATAACCAAATCTCATCATATGTAGAAGTTATTGAAAAAAGGCCACTCTGCAATATTTCCCAATTTAATTTCATATGGGTTATGGATAATCCAACATAATAAATCCACTTATATTTGCATTGGATCATTTAAAAACATCATCAAGTATTTCAAATACCAAAGGCTTTACCACCTTCTTGAGGAGAGCATGACCATGGCATTCTCTTGATTCCAAGAATTCAACCACCAAATGTAAATCCTTATCGATACCCTTTTGCGTAAAAAACTGAAAGAGAAAAGATCATTCATAAATTTTTGGAAGTGATATGCATATGCCCCAATAAAATCTCTTACTCAACACCATTAGTCATGGTGTCAAAGAAGGAAGGAACTTGTTGCATGTGTCATAATTTTAGGGATCTCAAGAAGTTGACAACAAAGGATGACCCTTTTTTACAAACATGAATCTTATGAAGATCGTTATAATGTTACTCAAAATTAAACATGAACAATGGAACTTTCTACAAAGATGACCCTTTCAATATTTGTAATTCTCCGTCCACCTTCTAGAGCCTCATGAACAAGAATTTTCAAACCCTTCCTACACAATTTTGTTCCAGTATTCTTCAATGATATTTTGTTCTACAAAAAAGCATGTGAAACACACAGAGGACATGTTGATAAGTCCTTGAGACTCTTGTGAGACTACCAATTATTTTTGAACTGATCCAAATGTGCTTTTGGGGCTCCTGAGGTTGATTATTTAAGTAACATTGTAAGTTGGGAGGGAGCATAAATTAATCCCAAGAAAGTGGCAATTATGCAAGATTGGATCCATCCAAAACAATTGAATATCTTGAGGTGGATCTTAGGACTTACATGATATTATAAGAAAAATTTGAAAAATTATGGTAAAATTCCTTCTCCCCTAACATCACTCCTCTAAAATAATTTCCTTCCATAAAATGAGGAAGCAACACAAGAATTCATTGCTTTAAAGGATACCTTGTTCACTACTCCAATGTTAATAGTGCACCACTTTAATGACACTTTTTCTATAAATGTAGTGTCTTAGGTAGAGGTCTAGGAGCAATATTAAAGAAAGAAGGACACCTCTTGGAAGTCACTAGTAAGCACTGTGTGATCACAACTTGGGAAAATCTGCATATGAGAAGGGAATGATGGTTATCCTTCATGCAGTGAAGACTTGGTGACATATCTCATAAGGAAGCATTTTCATATCAAAATTGACCATAATAGTCTAAAGTACTTCCTTGAAGAACGGGTTCCTTCACTAGGGAAACATAAATAGTTTACCAAGATGTTGGCTATGATTATTAGATCATATATAAGAAAAGTGAAGATAATGTTATGGATGAGGATTTGTCTAGACAATTTGAGGAGTATGGGCCACTCCTTTCCATATAATTACCAAGTCCTAGATGGATCAAGGAAGTCGAAAGGGAATGGAATTTAAGCCAACTCACTCAATAGCTTTAGATAGATCCCAACCCACCTAAAAATTATACATGACAATAAGATACATTGTAGTATAAAGGGTACATTATTTTGGGAAAATATTCTACCCTAAAATGTTAGGAGATCTACATTCATCACCAACAAGAAGTTAGTCTAGTTTTTATAAAACCTATGAAAGAACTAAGAATTCATTCTTTTGGGAAGGCCTAAAAAAATTTATCCAAGATTTTGTAGCAACTTTTGATGTTTCCCTAATCAACAATGGAGACACAATGAAGATACGAGGGTCATTTCCACCTTTTTCATTCCCAATATAAATCTAGACATACATTTCAATGGATTTAATCTTGGGACTCCTAGAGATGGGGAAAAAATCAGTCATCATGATGGTGATTGACCATATTTCAAAAGATACTACTTTTTGGGACCCAACTCATCCTTTTACTCCTTCCTCAGTTTCCTAAGCCTATGTGGATTAGATCTTTAAAGCTACATAATATTCCCACTTCCATTGCCTCAGATCAAGACCTCACATTCACCAACAATTTTTGGTAAGAGTTATTTAGAATTCAAGGTACAAAACTAAATATGAGCACAGAATGTCATCCTCAAAATGATGGTCAAATAGAAGTGGTCAGCAAGTGGTTAGAAACATTTTTTAGATGCTTTTCTTCTAAAAAGCCACACCAAAGGGCTTAATGACTTCCCCTTGTCAAAGCATGGTATAATAGCACTTATTGTGGAGCTACCAAAATGGCATTATATATTGAATTTGTTTATATTCACATTCATATATGGCACCGAAGTAAATTGAAGAAATATGTAAGATTAAGATGAAAAGAAAAGAGGAGAACATTTGTAGGGATATAGCTAACTCACAAGCTCATCAAGACAAGAATTCCTAGTGGTTAGATTCATATCAGTGGTATTTAAATTTGACCCCAAACGAGAGACAAAATAACAAAATTTGGAGAACGGGATTGGAAAATGTTACATGTATCCCACAAGTCTTCAACTTCAAAGAAATTGTTAACATGTGTTCTTGAAAGTTTGATGCTAAGACCATGACTATTAAGCTCAGATTGAAGAAGAACCTAATTTCATTAATTCCTAATGTTTCCAGGAAGACATTAAAGCTGCTAGAGCACATCAAATAGATGGATTTATCTAAAGAAAATGTTTTTTCTAGACTTCTAGGGTCGCAAAATGAATGTCATTTAGGAATTCATGTTTCCTTCTACACGGGTCCCATCCAACCTACCTTTCATCAATATATCCATACCCGTAAATCCTTATAGATATATTTTTTGGCTATTTTCCCAGTTTATGGGAAAGGAAACTATTGTTAATATATATGGGTTAGCTATATGCATACTTTATTTTTCTTTTAAATGGGACATTGTATTTGATTGGGTCGAAGTCATTTCAAATGAGATTTCCTTTCAGCTAGTTAATTACTTCAAGCCCAATGATTTTTTATGACAACCTACTTGGTGATGGCCATTTTTTCTTGCAATTCATTCCATGGAATACCCTCAAAAAGAAATTTGAATACTAACATAGAGTCAATGAAATTTTGGTACCCCATCTTATGGAAACATAAATCTCCTTTCCATCTTTTTCAAGTACAAGACTTGTTTGTCAAATAATTTAGCTCCCTAATTACATGGTAGGGGCCCGAGAGAATATCCCTAGATACCCATAAATTCTTATGGGGAAAGGGGATACATGAGAAAAAATAAGACCATACTCTCATCAGAATGTATGGATAATAAAATAAACCTCTATTTCTACCCAAATTTGTCCTGGATATATATTTTATTGCAGAGGTTTGTAAACAATACCACCCTTAGCTTATCTTATTTGAAAGGAAGTAAAATAAGTAGTTTATAACGCTTCCATTCACTGTTGAAGACTTTACTGTGAAGAATTTTTCTCATCTTGTAGAATTCTCTGAGCTTTTGAAGAACTTCAAATTTGCTAAGGCTAAATCCACATAAGGATTCGACTTGGAAGGGATATTTTCAAAACACCTGGCATTAGTTAGATATGGAAATTTGTTTATGGAAGAACTATACTACCTAATATTTCACACACCTCCCCACCCCCCACACATCCATTTGTTCTGCACAACTCATCCTCCACACAATTCAACTATTTGCACATCCTTTCCTCTGCACAAGTAGTCTATTGCACATATAAAATCTCCATACATGATACCCTACAAATACCACTTCACCACCTTTATTCCATACTTAGTGGATATCAACCATTTTCTCCTTTTGAGGTTAATTGAAATCTCCTTTAAGAAAGTGTGATCCTCGAGGTAAAAAGAGTGCTTGATATTGTACTACATGAAATACATGCCATCACACCCCTTAAAGACTTTTTGTAAGTTATTAACTTCCCATTATCATTCTCGCATGGCCTTATGAAGGTGGTATGTGAAGAAGTAACATCATACTAAATGATATCATAAATGAGGATTTAACAACTATTATTTATAGTAAATCCTCATTTATCTATCCCATATTTGTAAGAACATTGAATAAATAAGCAAGATGGTAATGAAACTTTTCCACTGTGCAAGGTCCCACTCCAGGATTTGTCTCTTCATACTCCAAATATATATCACAATTGTCAAAAATTGGCTCTCAATACATTAGCATGGAATAATGCGATAACAATTCGGTCTTATTGTGTTGGCCTTCGATACTAGAGTAATGATTAATAGGGGCTTCCACGGGGCATTCGTATTTCATTGTCATTGATTTATGAAAGACGCACTATTGCGAAAGCTTTTTCCAAGGGTTTTTTTATTAATCAGGAATGAAAGTTGGGGGCTCAAAGACGATAAGATACCATCCTAGTCTCAACCATAAGTAATTTCAACTAGGGATATGCATATGTTGCTCTAAGAAGTCCACCAACATTGTTTTACCTGGTTGATCCTTCCAATAGTTATATGCGCATCTCAAAGATTAAGCCATGCATGTCTAAGTATAAACTAATTCAGACTATGAAACTGCAGATGGCTCATTAAATCAATTATAGTTTCTTTGATGGTACAATATTGCTCGGATAATCGTAGTAATTCTAGAGCTAATATGTGCACCAAGTCCCGACATTTCCAAAGGGATGTATTTGTTAGATAAAAGGTTAGCGCGATCTTGCTTGCTTCTCTAGTGAATCATGATAACTCATCAAATTGCACAACCCCTAGGTTGGTGATGCTTCATTCAAATTTCCACTATATCAACTTTTAATGGTAGGATAGAGGCTTACCATGGTGGTGTCGGATGATGGAGAATTAGGGTTTGATTCATGAGAGGGACCCTAAGAAATGGCTACCACATCCAAGGAATGTAGTAGGTGCACAAATTACCCAATCTTGATATGGGAAGTAGTGGCATTAAATAGAAATATTACGTTCATCAAGTCTGATAATTGGAATTAGTGCAATCTAAATCCCTTAATGATGATCCATTGGAGAGAAATTTTGGTGCCAAAAACAGTGGTAGTTTTAGCTCTAGTAGTGTATATTTAAGTTGTTGCAGTTAAAAATCTCGTAGTTGCATATTGGGCCATAAAGGTTGTTATGCACTTACCCTTCCATCCCTTTTGTCGGCATGCTCCTAGCCTTAACTATCTAGGTCGCAGTTTTGATGCTATTACTTTGAAAAAAAAATTAGAGTGATCAAATCAAGTTCATGCTCTGATATCAATGTAGTAAACAAACAATATTATGTTTGATATTGAAGAAGAAATATATTTGTAATAAATGTGTTGATAGATATAAATTGATGGAATGGTAGAACAACCCCCGCGACCTCACCGCTCCCCCCCTTCCAGGCCCCTCCCCCCCTTATAAGTACCTGGTGGGGTGCCCTTTCATATGAAGAGTCATGTCAATATGGATAAGGCACACCTTTACACCTTTTCACATATATTATTTATTATTGTTATTATGTTTGCTACAATTTCCTAAAAATGCATAAGGCACACCAAATCTTATCTTTTTCTTTATTTTAAGCCATCTTGATTATTGAAATTTTTATTTGGATTTTGTCTCTTTTAACATTTTTCATGAGGAAGATTGGGCAACAATCATTCTAAGCAAATAAAATAACAAATTTATTGTAAGGGGATGGTCTATGTGTCAAATGTGATAAGGGATGGAATGCTAAGTTTAACCCAAAAACAACGACAAATACATTTTGTTTAGAAAGATCAAACATAAGAATCACAAATATTTTTTTTGGAAAAATCAAATTTGAAGATAAAAAAAAATAGAAAATATTTCTCAAAGATGAAGAAATATTAGAAATTTTCTTGCAACTACCTTCTCACCTAGATATATTGCTAAAATGGCATTGATGGAATAAACATCAATGGTAAAACTAAGGGTGGTTCTAAGAAATGTTGATAAGTTTATTTTTCCAGTACTTCTTGTTCTTCTTTTTGGTGTTAGACAACTCTATTAGTTAGTTTGTTAGTTTTTTTTAGGCACTTTGCATTGTGTCAAATGAGGATTACATAGACCAAAAAATTTATGTTATCAGTTTACCTAAAGGGAAACTAGAATAGTAACATAAGTTCAAAGTCCTGAGGTTGCTAAGACCTCATCTAACTAGAGCATCTTGTACGTAGAAACTTCTAAAAATATATTGGTTGTGTCAAACCTTGAGATACATCACATGAGATGACATAAAAATTACTAGTGCTCCAATAAAAAAATCAGTGAGTCATAACATCTATTGGGTAGAATCTCTAGGCATCTCCGTTGGTTAGTCACTACTCTCATTTGAGGAGAAGAAGATGTTAGCTGATCTCCTAGCTAAAATGGTTGGCTTGTCCTCTATATTGTCAATCTTTTTTTCTAGCTCTACCAATTTGATGGAGTTATCTTACGAAGTCCTATTATGCTTCCATATACAACTTGCATTATTCAATTGATAATTAATCTTATGTCAGCTATAATATGCTAAATATAATAAAAATCATAACCCACCCTCCTTAGAAAGAAAACTCTCTTAATTATTAAAATATAGATATTAAATTTTATTTAGTAATATCTTTTCTTTAATATAATAAATTTAATTTAATTTTTATTTTGTATAAAAAGTATATTTTTCCACCGATGCTATTACCATTTTTAAATACCCATATAAATAATGTACATCGAAAATATATCGATTAAATTTGATTAGGCATTTAATTTTTTATTGCTATTATAACAATATCATTTAAAATTTATTTTGTAATAATCACTTTTATTTATAAGCCAATAAAAGTGTATATGCACGAAAATCATTTTTCCCGCGGTATATGCACGAAATTCATTCCTCTTAATAACTAATCATATTTTTTTAATAACCATTTTTATTTGTAAACCAATAAAAATATACTTGTCACGAAATTCAGTACTCTCAATAATCATATTATGTAAAATTTATTTTTTTAATAATCATTTTAATTCCTAAACCAATGAAAATATATGTACCACGAAATCCATTACTCATTTTTATCAATAGAATTCATTATTCTTTTTTATATAGTGTATGATACATGTACAATTTATTTCTTAAATCAAACTAGATAATTTGTTTCTTTAGGTCCGAGAGACCAAAGTTTGGTCTCAGAAGACATTAACTATCATCATCATCAATGAAAAGTAATTTTTCCTTTTTATGTTTACAAGTCATGAATGAAAAATTTTTAGAAAATGATAAAATTATATATATATATATTAAAAATTAAATTGATATATATGATTTTTTATTGTTATTTATTGAATTGAGATTTTTGTGATCTATATTAATGTTAAAGAAGATTTTTTGGCGAAATTATATCATGATATTTTATCTATGCGTTTCGAACCAACAAGTATAGTTCATAATTTTTTATTATAATATTTTTAGATTATTCTTAAATCAACTTTTAACCCTATCAAATGTGATTTGATCTAAAACCAAAATATAAAATTAAACAGCCATATTTTAACGGGTTTAATTACTACACATTTTCAAAATATACTTATTAGTGAACATCAAACATAAGGGGAAAGATTTGATGTAAACTCCTAAAACCCTTCTCATTCTAATTTTTTTTATTAAAATAAAAATAAGTATACTAAATCTTATTCACAATAAATGGGAATTTAATCTGGCTCGTCAAAGTTTGAATTTGAATCATCCCACACCCTAAAGAAAATGTGAGTTCAAAACTTGTAAATGGCCATAATACAATGCAGAGATGGCAAATTGAGGATTTTGGGAAAAAGCATGTCAAAATCCAGAACCAAGGCAAGTCATTACATCCCAATATCTGCTGCAACTAACAATGTAAACCCAAAGGGTCTGAGAAACATCTTCAGAACCAAGGCAAGTCATTACATCCCAATATCTGCTGCAACTAACAATGTAAACCCAAAGGGTCTGAGAAACATTAATAGATATATAAATGTAAATCCCAAGTGTCTGAAAAACATTAATAGATATATAAATGTGAAAAACATTAATAGATATATAAATGTAAAACCAAAGTGTCTGAGAAATCACAATATAGGATGATTAAGCTATTTATTTAATTTCTAACCCTAACATCATATTTATGAGAATTTCATACATCTATTGAAAATCCAGACTGATTTATGGGTGAGGCTTTTAGAGATATGGGTGATGCTTTTGGAGATTTGAAGACTGTAAGACTACTGCAAATTACTGCAAATTGATTTCAAATACCCAAACACGGATACTTTCAGACATTTAAAGAGATAAGGAGACTACTGTAAATTACAAATCGACTCGATTCCAAACACCAAAAGACAGTGAGAATACTGCAAAAGACAATAAGAATACCAAACGCCAAAACTAGAAACTAGAATTGGTAATGAGACTTATTATAAGATTCTAAAGAGAGCGAGAATTTCAGCAGAATAAGCGCCTGGATGTGTTGAAGAGATGGACAAAGGAGACAAGTACATAAACACAGAGAGCGACCCTATAAGGCGAAAAATAGTCCTTATAACTCAAAGAACCGGCTGAACCTGGAGAGCGCCCGCTTGCTATACCTTCATCGTTTGTACTGATCAGAGTGCCAGAAGAATTTTGGAAGAGGATCTGCCGGCGTTGTGCGAAATCCAGGTGGGTTTCTGTTATGAATGCGGAGGCGAGAGCAAGAAGAGTGGATAGGCTCACAAAAGCAGAGAGATAGACATGCAGAGGAACCCAGGAGATGCCATTTCCACAACTGTTAGGGTGAGAGAGAGACTGAGAATAAGTGTTCAAGAGAGACCCCAAGACTGCAAGTTGGAATACAACATAAACACCCACCAGCACAGATGTTTCAGTGGTGTTCTTCAATTTCATCCGGCTGATCTGATTTAGTGATGGGGCACAGACTGCCATCTTCAATTGCTCCATAATCAAATACACAAATTTAATACCACTCCAACTTTTGAGTGAATTCCTGTGGTTGCGAGGGGTATTTTAAGGGAAGGGACATGGTAAAGTGGTCACTTATTTCCATGCGGCGCGCTGCAGCAGTTGCCTAGAAAGGGCCCTGAACCATCCCTCTGCGGACGAGGAAGCCGGTGGGAAGTATCGCCCCACTTTCCTCGGTGGTGTTGTCCCTTTCCAATACGAATATCCGTGTTCAACACGGTTTCTTGTTATTGACGATGGAACAAGGTCACATGCATGATGTTGATGTTATCTTTACCCAATCACCCACCCACTCATGAAGGGATGGAATTATTGGTTCCTAGAAGTTTCAAGTTTTATTTTTGAGCATTTTATACTAGCAATTGCTCAAAAATACACAGAGAAACTAATAAAAATTTTAAATTAAAAAATTATGTACTTTGAATTTTATAATCAATAAAATTAAAAATAATAAATTAATTATTAAATAATAAACTTAATAAAATATATTTTTATGAATATAAAAATCATTTATTATTAATGAAATTCGTAAGAAAAATAATAATAATAATAATTGTGTTCACAAAAATAGATTTTTTTTCTAAAATTTTATATTATAAAAGAATTTTATGAATAAATAATATGAAAATTACATGATTAAAAAAATTCACTTCATTATTATGAGTGACTTCTTTTAAACTTACAATAACACAATATAAATTTTCACTCATTTATAACGTTTAGCTTTAAAAAAAATTATTCTCATATAAAAAATAGAAATATTTTCTAATTAGAAAAATAAACATATTTAATATTTAATATTTTTTTACCATTTATTTTTCAAAAAAATATTTATAATTAATGTTTCACCCTCCATTCATTCCCCGAAATGGTTTTATACTAATTGTGTTACCCTTATCCTGGTATTAAAAGTCATTTCACCACATTTTAATCACACAAAATTGTTTGTTTGTATTTGCTTTTATTTCAAAATTTGAATTTTGATAATATTAATGATGATGATGATGATTAACATCCACTAAGACCAATGTGGTCTCTTGGACCTCAAAAAAATAAATCTAAACGTCATTCTTCAAAATCTTGTTTCTGTGATCAAAGAGGAGGGAAAGAAGCATTCCAAGATCACTATAGTTGGGTTGGTTTAATAAGTCAAGAAGATTGGAGGTGTGGCTGATGATAAGGAATTGAGAGCAGATGTGGGCAAGAGTCGAGTAGTCTAAAAGGAAGTGCTCTTCATCTTCCACCTTCTTAGTATCACAAATTTGACAAGTTTTATCATCCCAAGGATTCTTGGGAGTAGACCACCATCCGGTCTCACTCCAAAGTTCATGAGAGTTAGGTCTAATCCTAGCGATGTTCATTTTCTTCTTAGTGCTAGTCAACATACAGAGATAATTCTGGTTATCAGGGTTGATCACCTCCTTATAGTACCTTAGCTTCCTTTTACCCTCTAGCTCCTTAACATCCCACATCTTATCCTTAAAAGTGTGCTAGTCAACATAGAGAGACAATTCTGGTTATCGAGGGTGGGGTTGATCACCTCCTTATAGTACCTTAGCTTCCTTTTACCCTCTAGCTCCTTAGCATCCCACATATTGTCCTTAAAACTGGAGGTAATAGTATCTTTGATACTATCCTTGCTTCCCATGATGATCTCCTCCTTAATCCCCCAAAGGTTGAGCCAAGACTGAGCATCTTGATGCCACCCACGCTTGAGCCGCAGGTGGGGGTTTTAACTAAAGTTAGAAGCAATTTTTGAGAGCCTCTTGGATTACATATTGTGAAGCTTCTTCTTATACATCAAATATCTAAACATTGCTGCACTTTCAATGGGGAACACGTCAGCTTCGATCAAGAGAATAGGACATGGAGTATTTCCCTTGATCTTGAGGTTATAGGTTATCAATTGCTTTTGGATCATCTCAATCTTTCTCCAGGTCTCCCTAGATATACTGCACCCCTAAACTTCACATCCGTATAAGGTAACAGGGGTGACTAGAGTCTCAAAGAGGAACCTGTTTTTACTCCAAATGTAAAGATCTGTTGACTTACAATTGTTTCCAAGCTCATAATAAGCATTCCAACCTCCAATAATTATTTTCTCAATGCTATAATTCCAGTTGAGCTGATGAGGAAAGTCAATACCCAAATATTTATAAGAAGAAACTTGCTCAAGACAATGCTTATCATAGACGAAACTACCATGGATGACCTTTTTGGATTTAATGATCATGACTTTAGTGTTGTCGGTATTAAGTGTCATACCCTTCTTCGAGTAGTAGACATGAAGAGTCTTAAATTACTTGTCTAGATCATCATAGCTCATTACAAAAGAACTATAAATTAATAAACATTAAATTAATAAATATATTAACTTAAATTTTTAAACATTGCTTTATAATAATAATATTAATAAATATATTAACTTAATATTATAAACGTTGTTCTACATTTTTAAATTTGAATGATTTAAATTATTTTATAGTAAATCAAAAAATTTATAATGCGAACTTTTAAAATTAAAATCCCTAGCAACTACATAAAATATAACTTTCGGATAGATATTGACTTTGTATTCTAAGTGCATATATATACATATATGTTGTAGTCTAACAAAACTAACAAAACTATTTTATATTGATTTTGTATTCAAAATTCACATGTATATATATATTTTTGCCTTAAAAGTTATGGAAATTTCACCTCCGACTCCTTCGACTTATATCCATTAAAAAAAAGTTCTGAGTCGATGCCAGGTGGTTGCATTTTGATTGAACACGAAAAAGTCAAGTTGTCAAACGTTATTTTTAGTTTAAAGTCCTTGTTTGGACAATACAAAATTATCTTAAAATTTAGATAAAATAAATTCCAGAGTGTTCTAAGGGTCAACAATACAGATGATGCCTCTCTACTGCAAACACATGAATGTGTATCAACGGGGGCCACTCGCCGTAAAGAGTATACCATACGCTTATCTTCTACAAACCCTGAAGCAAGAGGGCGACCCTGTGGTCAGCCAAATCGGTCACACCGCCCATTCATTCATGATTGTTGAGCGCTGATTCATGATAGTCCCTCATTGCACAAATTTCGTGGTGGAACTTTCATGGCATCTTCCCCAACAACAATCAATAGTCGCTCCAAAATAATCTACAAACATAAAATAAAATAATTTAATTTAATTTAAGGCAAGGTATCTCAGGGACCTGGAATCGAAAATGTCTGGCATGCTCACGAATCATGAAAAATGCAATCTGATTAATTTGATTTGGGACAAAGTAAGTTGGAATCTTTTTTCCATTTCATTTGATTCAAGACCAAGAGAGTTCCACCTAGCCTAAGATTGCCACACTAAAGAAACACTAAAGATGGCTTCTTAGCCCCCTGATTTGGTGGCAGCTGAGGAAAGTATGTATAGGTGTTGGTTGGCTCAGAAGATCAAGGGGTCACCATGATTGGACGTCGGAAAACCTTGCCCCACCTCTAGTTTTCCTAATAGGAAAAAGGTTGTTCAGTGAAAAATTCGATGAGTGATTGAAGTTGTTGAAAATGGAGCCACTGTGGTGTCAATGTGGACAGATGTAGTATAGAGTTATTAGATAGATGTTATCGGTTCAATAAAAAGGTACACGAAAATTTCAAATTAATTGATTCAAAAGAAAGGCCTATCAACTTAATTATCAAATATAATACTAAAAATTTAAATACATAAAACTAGTTTTAAGTTAGGGAAACTATCTTCAAGATATAATCTAATGGTTGCGGGAACCAAATATAATACTACAAATATAAATATATGAAACTAGTTTCAAGATAGGTAAACTATATTCAACATATAATCTAATGATTGAGGGAATATCTCAACCATACACCAACCTAAGAAGAACTCTACCTAATTATGACCAATAAACTCAATAATTAAATTTGATCACACACAAGACAAGTAGGAGTTATATGCTCCAACACTCCCTCTTTAATGACTACTTGTCTTAATCTTCATTTGCAAGGTCTTCAATGTCTTCTCCTCTATCAATCGATTAGACAATTGGACTTTCCATTCTCTTAACATAATAGGTTTCCTTGTGCTTCTCAAATTGGTCCTTCATGATTTTCTCATTTACCTCTTATTGGCCCTCACTGCTCCAAAGTGTACCATAAGTTATATCCCCTCCCTTCCACATACCTCTTTTTTTTTTCTTTTTTCTTTTTTTTAATGTTGGGGGGTGGGGAGGGGAGGTAGGTGTTAGAGGGGTGCCTCTCGTGAAAGGAAATGGGCTTTGGTATCCTAGGGGAAACTATTCCTTCCCAAAGCTAGGAGTGGGTTCGATTTGCGAGATCTAAAGATTCTTAGCACTGCCTTGGGTGCCAAACTCAGGGGGGCACTGGCTCCAAGAGGGTATGGAAGTCTCGCGTAAAATATGGAATAGAAAATACTATGATAATATACCCAAACAACAACAATGTGTTAAGATGCAACACTTACCCACACACTCGACCATCTGGAACCTCGCTTGCAAATGCAAACAACTTATCCAAGACCATTGTTTCTGGGATGTCTTTGATAACATAATTGCTCCATTTTAGGATGATTCATTGCATCAATTCTTTAAATTTTCCTTTGAAACTGAGCTCAATGACCTCAACTACATTATGAAGTCTCATTAGATTATTTTAGTAGCATATTATTGGAGTGGCTCCTTAGTGGAAACCAACTGGAGTGCTTGGAAGTCCAAATATTAATGGGAGTTCATGCCATCACATATAGATTAAGGAAAGCTTTACAAAATTCTCCAACGATGACACAACTCTCATTCTGATGGATCCTGACAAATTAAGATGGGGATACACCTCTAAGGGAACCTTGTCTATCAAGAAGGCATATCAAATAGAAGCTAAACATGATTAGATCCCATGGTTGTAAATATGGTTTCAATTCTAGGAACAAAAATTATGGCCAAAGGTGGCACATTTTCTTTGGCTTCATGCTCACACAAAAACTACAACATGGGATACACTCCTCTTAAAAGGCTTTGAAGGCCTCTCCCTATGTTTTTTATGTCATAATTCATAGGAAACCAATGAACATCTATTCAATCTCTATCAAGTCTCTAATGAACTCTAGAAAACATCATTGGCTCTCTTTCATGATACCAATCACGACCACACATGTATGCTTAACACTCTATCCTCTTCACGATCTCCCCCCTTTTTAAATCTAATTTTCAACAAAGCTTGGATTCTACTGCCATGTTTCTCACTATGAACAATCTAGAAATTATGCAACAACATAATTTTTAGGGGCTTGTCTTCATCGATGGAATCTCTCTGGAACATCCTCTTCAAGTATATCTAAGAAACCATTCTTGTTTCCTCTTGGTCATCTTTAGACTAGGAAGTCACTCAAGAAGAATTTCTAATCTTAAGAGCATTGCAACTCTCTCCAAACGTCACCACATCCTCTCATTTTATTAGCAAACTGCTTCTTTTCTCTTTGCAACATTGGTATCACCCTTCGATGAATTTTATTAAGCTCAACTTTGACAGTGCATTGAAGGGAAATTGTGGTGAGGCTAGATTCAATGGCATATTCCATTCAAACTTGGGAGTGATCCTCTATCTCTATTTAGGCCACATGGGGATAAACAATAATAACACAACCAAACTCTATGCCCTAAAGTTTCGTCTCATGTAAGTCCTCAAGCTAAATCTCTCCAAAACCTAGGTTGAAGGAAACTCTAAACTAGTTATCACTATGGTCTACAAACTGAATTATGGTTCATCATCGCTGCAAGCCTCATGTAGCTTGTGGCTCTAAAGTTACCTCTCTAGAATTGCTTCTCTCCTTCCTCGTATCCTGATGGTTCTCCCCTTCCTTTTCAAACATATTAGGAATAAATTGGCAGACAAGCTCACTAATGAAGGGTGCAAAACGCCTTCCTCCATAATTAACTTCTCTTGGTATGATCTCTTCGCCTCTCAACTTAAGGAGGAGAGCGAGACTCTAGCCTAAAAATATCTACCCTCATTAATGGGCGTGACAAATGGTGGAAATAAAATGTTGACGGATAAATAAAATGCTAAGGACAACATTCTACACAGGTTGGATGAGTTGAAGCCATTGTTGTTGGATGTTGAAGAGAGGCTTGCTCATCTTGAAACGAGCTTTCCTCCAAGACCAATAGCGAAGACCCATTACAAGAATGCAAACCATCCCATCAACTTAGACACCTCTCTATCTTCATAATTCTTAGGTTTCTTTACTTGTTTCCATGCATATGATGTTTACATCTTTATTTTCTGTTGGCTTTGTGGGTTTTCCTCACATCTAGAACAACTATCCATTTTTTGGTACATTGTTTTGGTTATCATACTTGACGCTAGTTTTTCCTTTGTTAGGACAACTCTTATCCTCTTTAGGTTAATGATGTCATTCTTTATTCTTTTTTGGAGACTACTTGAAAAATAGTTACTATGTCGTTGGTCTAGTTTCTCTAGCAACAAAATAGAAACACATAACATCTCAAGGAAATTTTTAATTTTCTAGCCAAAAAAAAAGAAAAAAAAGAGAAAGAAAAAGTTATATAAATAATAAAAAAATACAAAATCAACTTTTTTTTCTATTTATAATGTGAAAATAAAATAAAATATAGAACTTTTTTTTTGTAAGTTTAGGTGGTGCCCTTCAATTACTTCAAATTGTAGCAATTGTTACATCATAAACACCCATGTTGATCCGGATTTAAACAAGAACGCAACAAATTACAGAGATAACCATATACACAAAGATGCAGCGGAAATAATACTTCATTTCATTAATGGAAAATACTGAAATATGCTTACAAACAGAAATGGAAATAAACTAGCTAGGGCGATGGTAGCTTATCTCTGAGAAGAGATGTGATGGCTACATGCCTCTGAACTCTGTTACAATGAGGCTCGAAGGCCTATTTATTGTTGAGAAACAATGGAAAAACCCTTAACATTCCAAAACCTAACCCTAGGAGATGAAACGCCAAACTGTGGGCCCCGTTTGGGGGTAAGTTGGTACATCAACTTCCCGGGGTCGTAACTTTGGCATATGATCTCCGTTTGACGCGTACAATAGCTCGTTAGAAAGATCTATCCGAGCACTATCATTGTTGGAACAGTCAACACCATTCCATTCCATGGACTCGTGTTGCCCTCGGATTCCCCAAAAAACGTCGTTTAGGGCCTCAAAACGGCTCCGGAAGTTCAGGACCCGAAAAACTGCTAAAAATAGTAAGTTGTGCTACAATTAAGGAAACTGAAAATGCTGAGAAAGACAATGGTGGGGGTCCAGGTGGACTTGGCAGGTGGCCACCAATATCCACCTGGATCATTCCTCCCCCCTTAGGAAGCAATGGTCCCCATTGCGTTGAGCTCCTCCATGAGATAAGGAAACTTCTGCTGAACTTGTTCCCTGGTGAGCCACTTGCCCTGCTGAAGGAGTTGGCCCGCTTTGACAACTCGATACAGTTGGATATTCTGTTGGCGAGTGTTCTTGATCTGTGTGTCCATGATCCGATCAGTTGTAGCTTGTTCCATGCAATCTGGATTTAATTCTGTGGGTTTGAGCTGTTCTGCAATGTCGGATGTGTCCAACAATGGTGGAAAGTATGGCCGAAGGCGGTCCACATTGAATAATGGGTGCAGGCCAAGGAATGGGGGAATGCTGAGCTCAAATGCATTGTCTCGCATAGCCTTAGTAATGGTGTAAGGACCATATCGGAGTGGTCTCAATTTTCGATAGGCTCCAGTAAGACGTTCCTTTTGCAAATGCAACCAGACTTTGTCGCCCACCTGAAACTTGTGTGGCACCCGATGTTGATCATGTCGCTGCTTGTACTTGGCATTTGATTTCTCAAGAATGTCATGGACCTGCTGGCGAATATGTTGGATGCGCTCAATGGAGCTGGTGGCCTCATCCGTTTCGGACTGGACATGAGCTGAATTCATGTGAGTAGCTGCAAGTGGCATGGCCACATCAATGGGGCATAGTGGCTGGAATCCCAAACCCACCTGAAAAGGGCTATGGCCAGTGGAGCTGTGAAGAGCTCGGTTGTAGCTGTGCTGAACGTAGGGGAGGCTCTCGTCCCATGTGCGTGGATGCTTTGAGTTATACATGCGCAGAATGTGCACAATCATCCTATTGACAACCTCTGTCTGGCCATCAGTTTGAGGATGGAAGGCTGTGGACTTCGTGAGTTTGGTGTCCAGCATTGAACAGAGACTGGACCAAAATGTGCTGAGAAACCGACTGTCCCGATCTGAGATGATAGACTGTGGGATCCCAAAGTGCACCCACACTCGTTCAAAGAAGAGTTTAGCAGTGGCTTCTGCTGTGATATTCTTCTTGCAGGCCATCTTCGAGAACCTGTCGACGACCACAAAAACACAGTCATTTCCATGCTTAGTGGAAGGAAGGCCTGACATGTAATCCATGGAGATGGATTCCCAAGGTCGACTAGGGGTAGGCAACGGGGTATAGAGGCCTTGCTTCTTAATGGTCGGTTTGGCAATGGCACAGGCAGTACATGATCGGATGTACTTCCCAACATCCTGTCGAAGATTCAGCGAATAGAAATAGTTTTGCAGTACTGCCACTGTTTTCTCGTCCCCGAAATGCCCAGCAGCCCGACTGTAGTGTGCTTCCCAAATCATCTTGGCACGCTCGCTTGAAGGAACACAAAGGTGACCGAGGTGGCATAATAGGGCATCCTGGAGGTGAAAATCTGCAACCTGCCGACCCTCCAAGAGTGTCTGGTATGTGTGGCCGAATTCTGGGTCGCTTTTGTAGAGAAGTGGCCAATCAGAAGTCTCGTGCCCGCAAGAGTTGAGCACGGTGGTTAGCGCCATGATCGGTGGTCGACTGAGGCAATCTGAAACATTATTGGTGCTGCCCTTTTTATACTTGATATTCAAGTGAAACTGTTGCAGGTATGTAGACCACTTCTGATGGCGATCATTCTGCAATTTCCCTTGGGTCTGTATTAACTGTAGAGGTCGGTGGTCTGTGTGGATGACCGTTTCCTTCCCCAAAATGTAATGCTTCCATCGTCGGCATGCCTGTACAATGGAATACATCTCTTTATCATAAGTGGGGTACTTTCGGACTGTGTCTGAAAGTGTTTCACTGTGATATGCCACTGGATGTCCATGTTGAGTAAGGACTGCCCCAATAGCATAGTCAGAGGCATCTGTCTCGACCTCGAATGGTTGTTGTAAATCTGGTAACGCGAGCACTGGTGCCGTGCAGAGGCGATCCTTCAACTCCCTGAATGCCTTCTGTTGAGATTCAGACCAAAAGAATTTTGCTTTCGCCCCTCCCTTGGTGACTTGACTCAAGGGCCAAGAAATATGAGAAAATCTCAACACAAACCTGCGGTAGAAGTTGGCAAGACCTAGAAAGCTGCGGAGCTCTGTTAGAGTGGTTGGAGAGGGCCAATCCCGAATGACTTGGACCTTGGCTGGATCAACATGCACCCCCTGTTCATCAATGATGTATCCCAGATACTGAACCTCGGTCATGCCAAAAGTGCATTTCTCCAAATTGGCACATAGCTTGTGTTGCCGCAGTGTTTGGAGAACCTGTCGGATGTGGTGGAGGTGCTCTTCCCAACTCTGGCTGAAGATCAGAATGTCATCCAAGTATACTACTACAAAGGAGTTGGTGAATGGCCGCAAGATGTCATCCATTAGCCTCATAAAGGTTGCAGGAGCATTCGTCAATCCGAAAGGCATGACCAACCATTCGAAGAGGCCCTCCTTGGATTTGAAGGCAGTCTTCCACACATCTGAGGGTTCAATTGGTACCTGGTGATATCCTGACTTCAGATCGATCTTGCTAAAATATTTCGCCCCCTTTAGTTGGTCTAGGAGGTCATCAATCCGCGGGATCGGGTACCTATTACGAACAGTGATCTTGTCCAGCGCCCGATAGTCAATACAGAGTCTCCACATCCCATCCTTCTTCTGTACCAACACTATCGGGCTCCCACAGGGCGAAGAACTCGGACGGATGTGACCTTTCTGCAGGAGCTCTTGAATTTGCCTCTTGATTTCATTGTTCTCCAGAACGGAGCACCAATAAATTGGTCCATTGGGTAGCGGCGCACCTGGGGTCAGATCGATGGAGTGCTTGACTTGACAGTGCAGAGGAACCCCTGCCGGGGAGGTGAAGATGTCTTCGTACTCCTCCACAATCTTGTCCATCTGTAGCTGCCGTGCAGAGGGGCCCCGTTTGGAGGCCGCGGCCACTGTCTTCTTCTTCCCTTGAGGGCGTATCATCAGGAAAACAAATTTCCTGGTTTTGGAAATGATCTTACTGCATTGTTTTGCAGTAATCAAAGAGATGGCGGCAGGTGGTGCTACCTCTGGTATCCTGAACAATTTATTTCCCAATGTAATAATAACAGCACGGGGCCTTGATTCATACACAGCATGTCGCTTCCACAAGTATGGTTTTCCTAGTAATACATCACAAACTTCAAGGGGAGCAATGTCACACAATACCTCATCCGTGAAGGGCTTGATGTTGTATGGAAGGCGACACTGTTGGCTCACGCGAAGATCTCGCCCTTGGTGAAGCCACCCAATGGTGTATGGTTGTGGATGTGCTGTGGTCGGTAAGCCCAACCGCTTCACGACCTCTGCCGAAATGAGGTTCTTTTGACTCCCGCTATCAACAATGAACTGTATCGGGGAGCCCTTTACCCACATCTGGGAGTGGAAGAGACGCTCCTCCTCCTCTGGATCTTCAGGTTCATTTTTCTGGATCTTTGCGGTAGCAACAGTGGCGCTGGGATCCGCATTAATGATCTGCTTCCCTTTTTCATACCCCTTATCGGGTTCTGACTCAGAGTCGGAACATGCATCTGATTCTGAAACCTTTAGCTCAGCCACCAGTGACTGCTTGGCCCGACACTCACTTGTGTTGTGAGTGGAGCTCTTATGGAACTCGCACCATTTTCCAGTGTCCTTTCTCGGCTTCGCGGCGTTGCTCTTTGCTTGCAGCTTGGGCTGGTTGTCTTGGGCTGTCCCGCCTTGGCTTTGTCCTTTGTTCTGTGGTTTAGGGGCACCTTTCCCCTGCTTTGGATTCGCAGATCCAAAGTCTCGCTTCTTTTGTTTAAACTTATGCTCGACCTTGACGACATACCGGTATGCTGCGCCGAGCGAGGGGATGTTTAGGAACTGCATTTCTTCCTGAATGTACTTGTGCAGGCAGCCACGGTATTTGAGTATCAAATGTTGCTCCGAATCCTTGATACCCAACTTTGTGTGAAGGGTATGGAAAAGATTGGTGAACTCCGACACGTCTTGGTCCCTTCCCTGCCGCAGCGTGGTCCACTTTATGTATTCATCCTCATAGCTTCCGACAGGGTAGTACTGCTCCTTGATGGCATCCCGGAACGAATCCCAGGTGGGTGCGGCTGAAAATAGTGAGCCAGTACTTTCATCCTTCTGCTCGTAGTAGGTTTCCCACCAGTCCTTGACGTGGGGGGCTGCTTTGAGAAGAGCAAAAACAATCTTTTCCCGACTCGAAAATTCATGAACAGAAAAATAACCCTCTAGCAGATTTAACCATTTATCTACGACATCGGCGTCTATCTGACCCTCGAATATGGGGATTTCAAAATTAACTTGTACCTTAAAGGGTGTGGCGTTTCTAGAGGCGCTGCTGGAAGCCGATGCGCCGCTTCTGGGTAGCCGCTGAAGGATTTGCGCAAAGTTGTCCATCATCGCGTTCCGTTGTCGCTCGAGCGCTTCTTCGAGCAAGATTTTGATGGGATCTCCTGCCCCCTCGTCTTTCTTCTCCTCCGCCATGGGAGGCCGTCGGGATTTGCGAGGCTGGTCTTGCAAAGGTTCAACCAATTCAAACCCTAACTCCTTATATCCCGACCTTGTTGGGGACATGCAAAGAAAAACAGAGAAAAAGCAGACTGCTCTGATACCACTGATCCGGATTTAAACAGGAACGCAACAAATTACAGAGATAACCATATACACAAAGATGCAGCGGAAATAATACTTCATTTCATTAATGGAAAATACTGAAATATGCTTACAAACAGAAATGGAAATAAACTAGCTAGGGCGATGGTAGCTTATCTCTGAGAAGAGATGTGATGGCTACATGCCTCTGAACTCTGTTACAATGAGGCTCGAAGGCCTATTTATTGTTGAGAAACAATGGAAAAACCCTTAACATTCCAAAACCTAACCCTAGGAGATGAAATGCCAAACTGTGGGCCCCGTTAGGGGGTAAGTTGGTACATCAACTTCCCGGGGTCGTAACTTTGGCATATGATCTCCGTTTGACGCGTACAATAGCTCATTAGAAAGATCTATCCGAGCACTATCATTGTTGGAACGGGCAACACCAGTCCATTCCATGGACTCGTGTTGCCCCCGGATTCCCCAAAAAACGTCGTTTAGGGCCTCAAAACGGCTTCGGAAGTTCAGGACCCGAAAAACTGCTAAAAATAGTAAGTTGTGCTACAATTAAGGAAACTGAAAATGCTGAGAAAGACAATGGTGGGGGTCCAGGTGGACTTGGCAGGTGGCCACCAATATCCACCTGGATCACATGTCCATATGGTCTCAACTTGCCCATAGGGAAACGAGAACCGTTGATCATTTGGTTGTGTTATAACCAACCCAAAAACGAAAATGTGTAAGTTTTTCTAGTAGTGCTAAGTAAACATAATTGTCTTTATATCCTCTAATATTAACTGCCCTACACAATAAAGCCAAAAAAACCTTCATATGCATCTAAGAGGCCTTAATCATTAAAAAAATTCAACAGGAGATGGATCTTTGGCAGTAGATCCAGATCAATAAGAGATATATACATATATACATATATATATATATATATATATATATATATATATGAAATATGTCTTTCAAGTAAGAGACATATATATATGAAATATGTCTTTCAATCATAGCTAGCTAAATTTGACACTATATTAGCTGGAGTAAAATAAAATATAAAACTTTAAAATACAATGTTATGAAACTAGCTCATAAAATAGAAGAAAAGATAGATCAACGACTTCAAAATCAGCCTCTTCGAGGGGGCAACGAATAATTCTTGGATGATACAAATGACAAAATCTCCTTTCTATATATAGGATTCTAATGGGTCACAATATAATCAAAGACGGCAACAATAATAATATAAGGGCACAACAATAACAATAGTGGGCTTCTATGGGGCACAATAATAACAATATGGGGACAATAGGGGCACAACAATAACAATAAGGGTTACAATGACAATAGTAATGGGGGAATCACTAGTATTATAGGGACCTAACATTCCCCTCTCCTTCAAAAAAGTGTTGTCCTCGACGCTTAAGTAGTTCTGGATGCTTCTGTATAAAATTCTCACCCTCCATGTGGAATCTTCAGCGGGTAAGTTCTTCCACTTGATGAGATACTCCGAAATTGATAAATTTCGTAGTTGTCGAGTTCTTGTTTCTGTGATTGCTTCAGGTTACAATATGATTTTTCCTTCCTCGTCAAGTTCTGGAAATATTGTTTGAACTGGGAGTTTGTCACCTATAACCTTCTTTAAGCATGAAACATGGAAAACTGGGTGCACTCAGGAAGCTGTAGGAAGCTCCAATTTGTATACCATAGTACCAATCTTTTGCAACATCTTGTACGAACCATAATACTTTGGTGATAATTTATTATCCTTCTTAGCTTGCTTGAGGGACATTTGTTTATATGGTTGTAGTCATAGGAATACCCAGTCACCTACAACAAAACTTCTTTCGTTGCATTGTTGATATGCTTGTTGTTTCATTCTATTCTGTGCCAAAGTGAGGTTATCCTTTAAGAGTTGGAGAACTTGTTGTTGATGCTCGATGTGATCTTCTATTGCTTGAACCTTAGAATTTTCTCTTAAATATGATGTGATGGACGATGGATGATATCCATAAAGTGCCATAATTGGGGTCATTTTTGCTGCAGTATGGAAGGAAGTGTTATACCACCATTCATCCAGAGGCAACCATTTGACCCATTGTGCCTTTCTATCAGATACAAAGCAACGAAGATATCGTTCCAAACATTTGTTTACTATCTCAGTTTTCCCATCAGATTAAGGATGATAAGATGAGCTATGAGCTAACTGAGTACCAAGACAAGAAAATAATTATGTCCAAACATTTCCAGTGAAAATGGGATCTCTATCGCTTACAATAATCTTTGGGTTTCCGTGTAGCTTTTGAATTGTTTCCATAAATGCAGTAGAAACTGTACTAGATTTTAATGGATGCGATAATGCACAAAAGTGTGCATACTTGGTAAGTCTGTCAACTACAAACATGATGACTGATGCAGGAGCATCTGACCCTCCTTAATCAAAAGAGGAATCTAAAGCGGAAAACAAGAAGACTTGGACCATCAGAACTAAAACAGGGGACATTTTTTTTAAAATAGAGCTAGTTTGATGGAACGAATAAGTCTCTAGAAGACTTAATTAAATGTAATCTGCCATGTATGCGATTAGTTGAGAGATTTGAGGAAAGGATGTGATCGGATCCTTCACAGTGATTCGATCCAATGTTCCTTTATATATATATATATATATATATATATATATATGATGAACCTGCGTGTTTAAGAGAGACAGAGAGAGATAGAGAAATAGATACAAATTTATATGCCGAGTGAGCAAAATGTAGTCGAGAGGAGAACTATGACTAAGGCTGAAATGCCTTAGGTTGTAATCATACTGTGTATAATGAATAAATGCTTGTTGTATGGATTTCTGTGTGTTTTTATGTAATAATGCCTTTATATGTTATCTGTGTATATATGCGATTATGGTTTGAATCCAGTGTTAGTAGATTACTGATCAACCATCGATCACTACGAGGATCGATGGTGATCCATTGATAAATGAGTTAACCATTATGGAGTTTTGTTGTGTGTTAAACGACGTATGGCAGAGAACTATGTTTATAACACAGAGTCCATCAAAAGCAAGCGAAATCAAGCCAAGGAAGAATATATGAGAGAATGCACAGGATCCATTGGATCTATGAGATCAACGGTCCAGATCATGTCGCATGGAGCAGAACCATAAATATCGCATCGGCAAAGTTCATACACAAGGGGCGGACCTTAGGCCTTGGACAATCGCGATCTGCGATCACTGATATATCGCATCAGAGAAAGCCTTGGGTATTATCGGAACTGGCCGAGGAGCGATTGCGATTGCGATGATGTGATTAATCGTCAACCATCGGATGGAGAGTCAGGATCGACGCACGATCACGATCTAATCGCTAATCGCAAACCGAAGAGGTCAAGGGTTGGAGGTCGGAGGAATGCCGATGTGCTGACATGCGATATTGCGATAGACAGAGGGTCGATGAAGCGATATCGCCGCTATGCGATGAGGCGCAGTCGGAGATCGAGGAAAATGAAGATCAGGGGAGCGTTGTGGAATGGCTAGAATGAGCAGACTCGATGACTTATGAACGCGGGTGTAATGTTTTTGAAGTCCGACTAAGTGTTTCGGGTAGGAGTTTTGCATGTATTTCCTGTGTATCCTATGTATCCCGATAGAGTTGAAGTCCACGGGTTTTTAAGGCAAAGAGCGATTAAACACTTCCGATAGGTTTGTGGGACATAACCCATAGGCCTCAGGATCGAAAATTGATATGAAATGGGAAATTGGTTTACCCCCAAAATCTCCCTTCATCATTTGGTATCAAAGCAGAGAAAGGGAAAGGTTAAGGGAAAATTTTCTTGCGAGAAGGAAGAAGGGAAAAGAGGTATAGTTGATAAATCTGGAGATTTATGGTCTTAATGTCATGCAGAGAATGACAGTGAAAGGTGAGAAGACTTGCAACAACCTAGAGCAAGGAGTGATCAATTGGTTCGAAAAGAGGAGAGAACCAGAGAGATGCCAAAATACTAAGCTCAAGAGAAAGCTTGGTGAGGTATCATGTAGTAGAGGAAGACTGTTACTGCAGAGGTTGATTGCAGCTCATAGAAGATCATGAAGGCAGTTCCACTGAGAAGTGGGTAGAATTGCTAAGGACAAGGAGAAGCATATGACCAGGAGGTCATAAATTTTTGTGCCTCGGGAGTCTGATGCAGGAGCATCTGACCCTCCTTAATCAAAAGAGGAATCCAAAGTGGAAAACGAGAGGACGTGGACCATCAGAACTAAAGCAGGGGACATTTTTGTTTAAAATAGAGCTAGTTTGATGGAACAGATAAGTCTCTAGAAGACTTAATTAAATGTAATCTGCCATGTATGTGATTAGTTGAGAGATTTGAGGAAAGGATGTGATCAGATCCTTCACAGTGATCCGATCTAATGTTCCTTTATATATATATATATATATATATATATATATATATAGATATATGATGAACCTGCGTGTTTAAGAGAGACAGAGAGAGATAGAGCAATAGATACAGATTTGTAAGCCGAGTGAGCAAAATGTAGTCGAGAGGAGAACTGTGACTAAGGCTGAAATGACTTAGGTTGTAATCGTACTGTGTATAATGAATATATTCATGTTGTGTGGATTTCTGTGTGTGTTTATGTAATAATGCCTTTATATGTTATATGTGTATATATGCGATGATGGTTTGTATCCAGTGTTAGTAGATTACTAATCGACCATCAATCACTACGAGGATGGATGGCGATCGATTGATAAATGAGTTAACCATTGTGGAGTTGTTTCGTGTGTTAAACGGAGTATGGTAGAGAACCATGTTTATAACACAGAGTCCATCAAAAGCAAACGAAATCAAGCCAAGGAAGAATAGATGAGAGAATGCACAGGATCCGTTGGATCTGTGAGATCAACGGTCCAGATCATGTCTCATGGAGTAGAACCATAAATATCGCGTCGGCGAAGTTCATACACAAGGGGCGGACCTTAGGCCTTGGACAATCGCGATCTGTGATCGCCAATATATCTCATCAGAGAAAGCCTTGGGTATTATAGGAACCGGCAGATGAGTCATTGCGATTGTGATGATGCGATTAATCGTCAACCGTCGGATCGAGAGTCAGGATCGACGATCACAATCTAATCGCTAATCGCAAACCGAAGAGGTCAAGGGTTGGAGGTCGGAGGAATGCCGATGTGCCGACATGCAATATTGTGATAGACCGAGGGCTGATGAAGCGATATCGCCGATATGCAATGAGGCACGATTGGAGATCGGAGAAATGAAGATCAGGGGAGCATTGTGGAATGGCTAGAATGAGCGGACCCAATGATTTATGAATGTGGGTGTAATGTTTTTGAAGTCCAACTAAGTGTTTTGAGTTTGAGTTTTGCGTGTATTTCCAGTGTATCCTATGTATCTCGATAGAGTTGAAGTCCATGGGTTTTTAAGGCAAAGAGCAATTAAATGCTTCCAATAGGTTTGTGGGCCATAACCCTCAAGCCTAAGGATCGAAAAATTGATATGAAAGGGGAAATTGGTTTACCCCCAAAATCTCCTTTCTTCAATGACACTCTTTCCTTTAGACTTGGGTAAGCCTAGGATAAAATCCATTGAAACCTCCTCCCAACGTTGGCTTGGAATGGATAAAGGTTGTAATCGACGTGGGGTCTTAATTGTTTCAACTTTATTTTGTTGAAAAACCAAACATTATGCCACAAACTTTTGAATATATGATTTAAGGTCATCCCAAAAAAAATCCTTCTTAACCCTGTGGTAAGTTTTTAAAAATCCTGAGTGCCCTCCTATGGGAGAGGTGTGCAATTCCATAAGAATCTTTTGTTTGAGTTGGGAATTCTTACATAGGTATAAGCGATCTTTGTACCATAATGAATCGTTTTTCCAGCTAAATTTATCAGATGTACTGGGATCTTGTTGTATCATTTGAATGAGTGCCCACACTTCTTCATCATTCTTCCATTTCTGCCTTGCTTCGTTTATCCAGTCTGGTTGGATAATAGAAATGGTGCAAAGCAATGCTTCCATATCCTCATCATTTCTTGAGAGTGCATCTGCCACAACATTTTGCTTCCCTTTTTTTTAGATGATTTCAAAGTCATAACCCAACATCTTTATGACCCATTTTTGTTGCTCTTCTGAAGATAATGTTTGCTCTAAAAAGTATTTAAGACTATTATGATCCATTTTTACCTTGAATTATCTTTCCATTAGGTAGGGTTGCCATTTCTTAAGTGCATGTAGCATTGCCAACATTTCCTTCACATAAATAGTTGTGTGTAAATACTTTCCTTTGATTGGAAGACTTTCGAAAGAAATGGGTCTTTATTCTTGCATTAAAACAAAACCAATTCCATTTCTTGAGGCATCACATTCCACAATAAAGGTTTTTGTGAAGTCAGACGTATCTAAGACCGGTGCTTGGCACATTGCCTCTTTAAGATGTTCAAAGGCCTTCATTGCTTCTGGAGTCCATGAAAATGCATCTTCCTTTGATAATGTTGTTAGAGGTGCTACTATTCATCCATAATTTTTAACAAACTTGCGATAATATCCTGTCAACCTAAGAAATCCTCGCAGATGCTTTATGGATGTGGGAATTTTCCATTCCTTAATGGCTTTAATTTTTCTAGGGTCTACCTTCACACCTTCATGAGATACAATATGACCCACATATTCCACCTCCTGTACTTCAAAGAAACATTTGGATATTTTTGCATATAATTATTTCTCCTCCAATAGTTTAAGCACCCTGTCAACATGTTGAACATGATCCTTCCAAGACTTGCTGTAGATTAGTATATCATCAAAAAATACTAACACAAATTTTCCAAGGAAGGGTTTGAAAATGGAATTCTTCAAACCTTGAAATGCAGAAGGTGCATTGGTAAGGCCAAAAGGCATGACCAAAAATTCATAATGACCCTCATGAGTTCTAAACGTTGTTTTTGGAATGTCTTCAGTCTTCATTCTGATTTGATGATATCCTGACCGAAGATCCAAGTTGGTGAAGTAAATTGATCCATGCAATTCATCCAATAATTCATCAATGACAGGAATGAGAAATTTATCTTTAATAGTGAGCTTGTTGAACTCCCTATAATCCGGACACATGCGCCATGACCCATCCTTCTTGTGCACCAATACTACAGGAGCAGAGAAAGAACTTTGACTAGGTTGAATTATACCAGCCTCTAGCATTTCTGCAACCATATGTTCAATTTCACTCTTTTGGGCATAGGGATATCTGTAAGGCCTGATGTTTGGAGGAACACTTCTTGGAATCAAATGGATAGCATGATCATGATCACAAATAGGTGGGAGGCCTTTAGGATTCTCAAATACCTTGGAATGAGTGTCCAATACTTTTTGGAGATACGAAGAAATAAATTATTTCGATGTGGGAACCTCTAGTGAACATAATTGTCCAATTACACCTCGTTGTTCTTTCTTTAGAAGCTTTGTCATTTCGTTAGAGATGATTATCTTTCTCTGTCTCCATGTGATACCCCTTAATTCAACTTCTTTTCCTTCTGAAGAAAATTACATGAATTTTTTTTGAAAATTAAAAGCTATTGTACCCAAGGATTGTAGCCATTGGACTCTTAATACAACACCAGCACCACCCATTGGAATGGAAAACATTGGGCTATTCAATACATATTCTCCCATGGGTAGCTTGATATTATGGCACTTTCCAGAGCAATTTATGGTTCCTCCACTTGCAACCATCACTTGACACTCTGGTGATGGATATAGGAAGAAATTCAATTACTTGGCTATCTTACAATGAATAAAATTATGGGTACTGCCCAAATCAATCAACACTATTACCTTTTTCTTCTTGATATGCCCTTCTATCTTAATAGTTTGAGGAGTGGTAATTCCGGCCAATGCATTACAAGATATGGTCAGATTCATTTCTTCTTTCTCTAGGGTTTGTTCATGGTGTATATCCTCTTCTTTTGACGTTTCTTATTCCTTTTCTTCCTCCTCTTCACAATCTATGTAAAATAATTTCTTCGTAGCACACTTATGACCTTAGTGTATTTGCTATCACAACTATAACAAAGCCCTTTTGCTCTTTTTTCTTCCAATTGTTGTGGTGTCAACCTTGTAGGTTTTGGAAGGCTAGGGGCAAAATCACTTCCATCTTTATAGTTGTGAGTAGTAGGCTTCCTTGTTGCCATAATTTTGCTTTCCATTTTCCTTGCCAACCTGAATGTCTTCTCCAATGAATCAAGTTCCCAAAGGTAAACCTCATGTTGGATGCTATCCTTTGCTCCTCTGGAATATCTTTTACCCTTATATTCAATTTTTGGAAGTCTTCAATGTGCTCCATCATTGAACACTTTTGTTTGAGATTTATCAATTGGCTAAAAAAAATGTTGCTTTTTGTATCCTCATAATGCGCTATCATTTCTTCCGTAAAACTTGCCCAAGTGACAATTTGTTTACGAGAGAAAAGCCATTGATACCATAGAAACTGATTTGGTTCCAAATATAAAGTTTCAATGTGTACCTTTTGTGTGTTTTGCACATTATGGAGATCGAAATATGCTCCATCTGTAGTATCCATGTTACGGGATCCTTGCAATCAGAATTCCTCATATCGATATTTGGAACATGGTGGGTCTTCAATCCACCATTAGAGTCTATGAAATCATGATTAACATTTCTTTTGTTTTCCTTTGAGTTTCCTTTACTACCCTTTTGCCATTAGTGAGCATTTCTTGTAGCAAATTTGTCAAATCTGTCTTCATCTCTTCCATGTTGCCTTTAAGTTTTCTTCTATATCGTCCATCTTAGCTTCCACGTATTTCTTTAAACCATCCATCTTAGCTTATGTTACTTTTTGTGAGAGTGAATTTTGTTGCATTTGGTCACGTAATTTTGATATATCATGTTGCATCTCTTTCTCTTCTTCATGAGTCATGCTAGAGATTTCAGGTTGCTTACTAGGTGTTTCCATTTTCTTTCTTCAGGGCATCAATTAATGATAATAATGCTTCATTATGCCCTTTGAATTCCTTCAAACTAATTTTCCAAACCAATGTTATGCAAAATTAAAAAAAAACCTACAGACATTTTTTCACTTTGTAGGAGCTCGATATTGAATCTGTTGTATCTCTGTAATTTCGGATCTCCAAATTCTGAAATTGCGTCTTGCGGTAGCCCTCTGAGTCCTCTTTTCAACCCCGCAAATCTGATCAAGGTTGGATTCTCCAAGGAATAGTTATGTCAAATCTCCTACGATGACTTTATTATAGACTCGTTCAATAGAGAAAACTTGTACAAAGTGCCACGTGTCACTGTTTCGACCTTAGGACCTGAAACTAATACACAGAAAACTACAGGTCGTCCTCTTTTTGTAACCTTTTATGAAATTTCAATCTGATGCTCAGAGAGAAAGTCACCAGGTTGCCTATTTGAGATATAATTCGGGAGCCTGCAAAAACCCTAAATTTCTTGGATCCTATCTCCAAAAATATAGCGAAAAAAGATATGAAATTCCGACCGAGGTTCATCGAGATTTTGGCTCAAATGGGTTTTAATTTCAGCTTCTGAAACATCGTAGAAAAAGAAGTTATAGTGAAAATTTCACGATGACCTGTTTGGAGCAGCAAAACCCTAGAATCCAAACCTCTGATACCAAATGTTATGAAACCAGCTCATAAAATAGAAGAAAAAATAAATCAACAACTTCAAAATCAGCCTCTTCGAGTGGGCAACCTTCTTTACATTACACAAATGAATAATTCTTGGATGATACAAATGATAAAACCTCATTTCTATATATAGGAGTCTAAGGGGTCACAATATAATCAAAGCCGACATAACAATAATAATATAAGGGAACAACAATAACAATAATGGACTTCTATGGGGCACAATAATAACAATATGGGGACAATAGGGACACAACAATAACAATAAGGGCTACAATCACAATAGTAATGGAGAAATCACTAATATTATAGGGACCTAACATACAAAAATTTAAAATAATAAATATAAATATAAAACTTTATTATAATAAATGTATTTATATTAATTTATTTTTTATTATATATATATATATATATATATATATATATATAAGTGTTAATAATATCTCATTTTAATTTTATAAAATATTATATTAAGTTAATATATGATTATTTAATTATAATTTTTATATCTATAAAAATGATATAAAATAGATTAGTAATCCAATCATTGTTTGGAGCACTTTTTTTTGGTCTTCCTAATAAAAGATCTTACCAATATAATATGGGGCATGTCAATTTAATTTTCAATTTCATCATGATTATAAATTTATAGTTAAATTATTAAAATTTTATATTATATTAATTAATTAAAGATAAGTTAGTAGGGAGATGTTTAATTTTGATTTTACTATTGAGAAATAAACGAGGAGATTATTTTGGAGAATAAGAATAATATTAAAATTACTACTACTTTTAAATTTAAGGATAAGTTGTGGGATGATAATGAGTTAGAGGGAGAAATAAAGTTAAGGTATTATAAGGAGGTGATCAGCTGAATCTTGCTAACCACAATTCTCGATCGCCCTAAATCCCAGAATTATCTTCCTATCTTGACCAATACTAAGAAGAAAATGAACATTGTGAAGATAAAAATTAATTCTCATGAGCTCAAAAGTGAAACTACCTTCCTGTCATGACCAATACTAAGAAGAAAATGAACATTTTGAAGATAAGAACTAATTCTCATGAGCTCAAAAGTGAAACTGGGCATTGGTCGATAATAAGAGGGTTGAAAAGGGTTAAAGATGAAAAAGCATTTTCTTTTGGATTGCTCGGCCCTCACTCACATCCTTTCTCATTTCCAAAACCTTTGCTACACTATCGACCTTTTTGACTTATTAAATCAGATCACTTCTTTTTTAATCATAAAAATAAAATATTAAAAAATCTCAATTAATCTCCATATTAATTTTAATAATTTTTAAATTTTATATTTAAAATGAAAATAAATATATTACATCTCATCATTATCGAGAATGAATAAAAACCAATGTGAACTCGAATATTTGAATCTAAACACCCACAACCTCAAGAAAATATGAGCATAAACCATAATACATCGCAGACCTGGCAAATATGGAACTTTGAAAAGAGGATGCCAAAGAAGATTAGGTTAACTTTTTCAAAGAAATTGTCCACATCCAACCCAATTAGGAACAAGGTAGGAAGTATCGCCCCACTTTCCTTTCCTAAGTGGTGTTGCCCTTTCTAATTTTAAATGTCTGCGATCAACACGGTTGCTTCCCCGTGATAATGAAGCCTACGGTAGAAGACAACAAGGTCACTGTTTAATGTTTTTTTTTTCAAAGAGGTCATTGTTTAATGTTACCATCAACTACTCATGAGAGTAACTGCCACATTGGGGTTGTAGAATATTGGCATTCTAGAATGTGTTTATGTATACTAATTAAGATAAGCAGTAATTTTGTCAAAATTATGAGTTTACAATTAATATTTAATGTTAAAGGATTATAAAATTATAATAATTAATAGTGATTAGGTGTAATTTTACAAACACTAACACCGGTTTTATTGGACATTTAAAATAGAGTCATAATCCAAGAAATTACTAGTCAGAAGTTGGGAGGCTTACTGTAGTCTCGAAAACAAATGTAGAATTATGAGATAGAACTTTGGTAATTGGCAAATGATCAATCAACAATACTTGGGTATGAAATCAATATTTTTTGAATCTCAAAATGTTGACAATATAAAGGTTTCTAAGTGGTCTTTTATCTAAAAGCCTAATAGGTATATGATCATAGATTTGATCTCTAGTTGGGAAGCTTACTGTAGTCTCGAAAACAAATGTAGAATTGTGAGATAGAACTTTGATAATCGACAAATGATCAATCAACAATACTTGGGCATGAAATCAATTTTTTTTTAATCTCAAAATGTTGACAATATAAAGGTTTCCAAGTGGTTTTTTAATCTGAAAGTCTAATAGGTATATGATCATAGATTTGATCTCTCTCGGTGCTTGATAGATCCGTGGTTAAGATAGATCTAGACTGGTATATAACTAATTAAGATTAGTAGTAATTTTGTCAAAATTATGAGTTTACAATTAATATTAATATTAAGAGATTATAAAATTATAATAATTAAAATTAAAAGGAAAAAACATAGTGAATAAGTGCAATCTTACAACACTTGCACCAATTTCATTGGCCATTTAAAATAGAGTCATAATCCAATAAATTAGTAGTCAGAAGTTGGGTAGCTTATTGTAGTCTTGAAAGCAAATGTAAGATGATTGTCAAATGATCAATCAACAATACTCGGCATGAAATCAATCATTTTTGAATCTAGAAAGGTTGGCAATATAAATGTTTCCTTGTGGTCTTTTATCTAAAAGCCTAATGGGTATATGATCTTAGACTACACTAAGGGTGGTTATATGAGAAAATTGAAAGCTTAGTTACAAATTAGTCTTATAGATGACTATCTTGATGTAGAAGGTTAACATTGGATAAATCAATTCCTCAATGGATATTAATGTACTTTTTATCCTTAATTAGAGTTTGAGGAACATGCATGTGTTTGGACATGTTACGAAGAAATATATTAGAGTTTGAGGAACATGCATGTGTTTGGACATGTACTTATAGCTAAAAAGCTTGTGAATGATGATAAATAATGAATATTTATGATGTAAGGGAATGAACGAAGTTAAAGAATAACCCATGGGGGTTTTAGAGAGGATTGGATTAGGAAAGAAGAAAAAGAAAGGCATTAGTCATAACCTTTCCATTGGTAAGTAAATGTATGGTTTAGAAAATTGGTGAAATAAAGTAAAAATAGGGAAAACCCATAGTTAGACTATTTAAATAATTATAGACTATCATATTATATAAAAATAGTTCTCTATTCTCAAAATTTTAATATAATTTTGTCAGAACTACACCCCCTCTCCCCACCTTTCCCCCGCATCAGACCTTGAAATTGTGCACCTGCAAAACTATGGCCAAAGCATCTCCGGAATCGCGCTTCCAAAAACCAAAACTTTGCTTCAGCCCCAATTTGCACAATACCTGGAAATTTGGAACTACCATGTGCTCAAATGCACTCTCGTCACACTTCATGGATGCTCCCTAGGCATTCCTTGGATGTTCCCTAGATGCCTCGTGCTTCTCAAATTGGTCCTTCATGATTTTCTCATTTACCTCTTATTGGCCCTCATGGCTTTGAAGTGCACCATAAGTTAGATCTCGTCCCTTCAACATACTTTTTTTTTTTTTGGGCGAGGGGGGGTGCGGGAGGGTGCCTCTATGAAAGGAAATGGGCTCTGATATCCTAGGGGAAACTATGCCTTTCCAAAGCTAGGAGGGGGTTCGGCTTGCGAGATCCAAAGATTCTTAGCACTATCTTGGGTGCCAAACTTGGGGGGCACTAGCTCCAAGGGAGTAGTGAAGTCTAGCGTAAAATATGGAATAGAAAATACTATGATAATATACCCAAAAAACAACAATGTGTTAAGATGCAACACTTACCCATAGGCTCAACCATCTGGAACCTCGCTTGCAAATGCAAATAACTTATCCAAGACCACTACTTCTGGGAAGTCTTTGATAACATAATTGCTCAATTTTAGGATGATTCATTGCATCAATTCTCCAAATTTGACTTTGAAACCGAGCTTAATGACCTCAACTGCATTACGAAGTCTCATTAAATTATTTTAGTAGCATACTATTGGAGTGTCTAGTTAGTGAAAACCAATTAGCGTGCTTGGAAGTCCAAATATTCATGGGAGTTCATGCCATCACATATAGATTAGGGAAACCTTGACAAAATTATCCAGCAATGACACATCTCTCATTCTGATGGATCCTAACAAATTAAGATGGGGATACACCTCTAAGGGAACCTTGTCTATCAATGAGGCATATCAAATAGAAGTTAAAAATGATCAGATCCCATGCTTGCAAATCTGGTCTCAAATCTGGGAACAAAAATCATTGCCAAAGGTAACACAATTTTTTTGGCTTCATACTCATAGGAAAACTATAACATGGGATAGGCTCCTCTCAAAAGGCTTTGAAGGCCTCTCCCTATGTTTTTTATGTCATAATTCATAGGAAATCAATGAACATCTATTAAATCTCTATCAAGTCTCTAATGGCCTTTGGAAAACATCATTGGCTCTATTTCATCATACCAGTGACAACCCCATATGTATCGTTAACACTCTATCCTCTTTACGATCTTCCCCTTTTTGAACCCGGTTTTCAACAAAGCTTGGAATCTACTCCCATGTTTCTTACTATGAACAATCTAGAAAGAATGCAACAATGGAATTTTTAGGGGCTTGTCTTCATCAATGGACTCTCTCTAGAACCTCCTCTTCAAGTAGATCTAAGAAGCCATTCTTGTTTCCTCTTGGTCATCTTCAGAGTAAGAAGTCACTCAAGAAGAAGTTCCAATCTTAAGAGAATTGCAACTCTCTCCAAACATCATTGCATCCTCTCATTTTATTAGCAAACCTCTTCTCTTCTCTTTGCAACATTGGCATCACCCTTCGATGAATTTTATTAAGCTCAACTTTGACAATGAGTTGAAGGGCAATCGTGGCTGGGCTAAATTCAATGGCATGTTCCATTCAAACTTGGGAGCGATCCTCTATCTCTATGCATGCCACATGGGGATAAATAGTGATAACAAAACCAAACTCTATGCCCTAAAGTTTAGTCTCCTATAAGTCCTTAAACTAAATCTCTCCAAAATTTAGGTTGAAGGCAAGTCTAAACTAGTTATCACTATGGTTTTCAAACTGACTTATGGCTCATCATCGCTGCAAAACTCCTATAGCGTGTGGCTATAAAGTTACCTCTCTAGAATTGCTTCTCTCCTTCCTCGTATCCTAATGGTTCTCCCCTTCCATGTCAAACGTATTAGGAAATAGTTAGCAGCAAGCTAAATAATGAAGAATAAAAAACTCCTTCCTCCATAATTAACTTCTCCTGGGAAGATCTCTTCGCCTCTCAGCTTCAGGAGGAGAGCGAGACTCTAGCCCAAAAAGATTTATCCTTTCTAATGGGGGTGAAAAATAGTGGAAATAAAGTGTTGATGGATAAATAAGAGGTTAAGGACAACATTCTGCACAGGTTGGATGAGTTGAAGCTATTGTTGTTGGATGTTGAAGAGAGCCCTGCTCATCTTGAAATGGGCTTTCCTCCAAGCCCAATAGTGAAGACCCATTACAAGAATGCAAACCACCCCACCAACTTCAACACGTCTCTATCATCATAATTCTCAGGTTTCTTTACTTGTTTCCATGCATATGATGTTTACATCTTTATTTTTTGTTGGCTTTGTGGGCTTTCCTCACATCTAGAACAACTATCCCTTTTTTGGTACATTGTTTTAGTTATCATACTTGTCACTAGTTTTTCCTATGTTGAGACAACTCTTATCCTCTTTATATTAATGGTATCATTCTTTGTTTTTTTTTGGAGACTACTCGAGAAATAGTTAATATGTCATTGGTCTAGTTTCTCTAGCAACAAATTAGAAACACATAAGGTCAAGAAAATTTGTAATTTTCTAGCAAAATGATAAAATTAAATTAAAAAAAAAAGAGGAGAAAAAAAGTTATATAAATAATTACAAAATTACAAAATGAACTTTTTTTTTCTATTTTATAACGTGAAAATAAAATATATATATATAACTTTTTTTTATAAGTTTAGGTAGTGCCATTCTATTACTTTAGGAGGTGTTACATCATAAACATCCATGTCCAAATGGTCTCAACCTACCCATAGGGAAACCAAATCTGTTGATCATTTCGTTGCATTATAGTTAGTCCAAAAATGGAAATGTCTAAGTTTAGAGCACTGCTTGTAAACATAATTGTCTTTATATCCTCTAATATCAACTACCCTACACAGTAAAGCCAAAAAAACCTTCCTATTCATATAAGAGGAGGCTTTAATCATTAGAAAATGCAACCAGAGCTTTGGCACTAGATATAAATCATTCTAATTCAAGAGTTGGATCTTTGGCACTAGATCCATATCATTATGTGGGAGGCATGTATAAAATATGTCTTTCAATACTATCTAGCTAGATTTGACACTGAGTAAAATAAAATATAAAACTTTAAAATACAAAAATTTAAAATAATAAATATAAATATACATTTTTATTTATAATAAACTTATTTATACTTTCATTTAACTTGTAAATATTTGATATTTTATTTAAAAAAAAATTATGTTAATTTATTTTTTAATATTTGATGGGATATAAAGTTAAAATAGACTTATGTTTATATATATTTATATGTATATAATTTTTTAAGTTAATGACATTTTATTTTAATTTTATAAAATATTATATTAAGTTAATATATGATTATTTAATTATTGGAGAAAATCAATGAATTCATTCAGACAACAAGTAGACTGTCGATACAGATGAAATATCTTCATTAACGATCAGGAAAAACAACGAATGCCGGGCTCTGCATGAACAGCCATGAAACCCTTCTGACGGGGTTTGCAGGCCGGCCCACGGCCCTGTAAACCCCCACACCTGTACTCATCTCCCGTCATCTCCCGTTTTTTTATTGGCCCACGAGCTGGTACTCTGGTCCCCCGCGTCCTGTGTTTCCCCCTCCCTTTTTACCCTGGCTCCTCCCGCGTTTTTCGCACTTTCACCTTGGTTTTTCTCCCCCGAAGTTTTCACTGCCCTCCCTGCATCGGAACGGAGACCCCCCACAGCTCGGCCGACAGCTCGAAGGCGTCGTTTTCACTGCCAAAGGAGAACGTGACCCGCAGCAAGTTATTCTACAGGCTCAGCCCAAAACGGTTATCCCCGCTGTCGGTGCCGACGCTATACGGTTACCTGGTTTCGAGGAATACTCTATCGGGCGGTTACCTGTATTTCGAGGAGGGCACCTTGCAGCTGTCGACATGGACACAGAGGAAGTAGATTATTCGGAGTCCCCGCTGGCGGAAAGCTCCATCTGGCGCTCCACGTTTACTTCATCAGAGGGTTTGCACAGCGGGAATTTATCTGCTAGTTTTGAGCATCTGTCGCCCACTATCGACCCGTCGCTCCCCACCTCTCTTTACCCTGGCGAGCCCTCCTCCTGGAACTCCTTCGCGGTCCCCTCGCCGGCTTCACTGGGTTTCCTGGCGGACTGCTTACACTCCTCCCCGGTTGGTGTTTCCCCCCAAGCGTCGGTTATCCCCTCCCTTCCCCTGCCCCCGGAAACCTCTTTGGGGCTCCCTTCCCTCTCGGCTGCAAACCCTACCATCTCGATATCAAACCCTCCCTCGGGCCCTTCCGCACCCTCGGGTAGTTACCACGCGGTCCCTCCCCTCCCTGAAGCCATCCCCTCTTTTGGGACTAACCCCCTTCCCCCCCCCCTGTGGGCTCTCAGGCCACTGTTAACCCGGGCCGCATGTCCTCCCGCCCTGCCAAGAAGCAGCGTTGTTTCAAATCCACTGCGGAGGACGTCTTCCTGCGGCTGGAAGAGGATATTCAGTGGGGAGACGCCATGGATCTGGCGGACTGTGTCCTTGTGGGACGGATTAGAGGCAGACACGCAACGGCTGCAAAAATCAAGCAATGGGCGACCGAGATTTGGGGGCAATACCTTGTGGAGATCCCATCGGTACAGACGTTCGTGCGAGGATGGTTTGCGCTCAGATTTGCAAGGGCGGACCACACGAGCTGGGTTCTTTCCTCATTCTGGCATTTTGAGAAGGCCCCGGTCCTCCTCAAACGGTGGACGCCCCTCTTCGACCCGGAGACGGAGCTTTTGGGCATTGGACCAGTTTGGGTTAGGCTTCCGGGCTTGCCCTTGCAGTACTGGTCGGAAGATATTTTCAAAAGAATTGGGAATGCCCTCGGAACTTTCATGGAAACAGATAAATCCTACATCTCGACGGGCTCTATGGCTTTTGCAAGGATCCTAGTACATATGGATACCAGAGGGGGAGTGCCTGAACATATTACTATTCAATGGAAAGCCACTTCTAGGAAGCAGAAGCTGGATTATGAGGGCATACCCTACAGATGCAGAAGGTGTCACCAGGTGGGACATCTATATAAGGACTGCCCCCTCCTCCAGAAGACTCAGCAGACAGCTACAGGCCAGGATTTACCCTCCTCTGAGGGGATGCCAGACCCTCAGGCTGCTATGGCACCGAGAACGGATCATATCATCACCTCGGATACGGTGGAAGCGCCCTCTGCACCTCGCCGCAGGAAGCAAGCATCAAACGCGCCCCGGCCTCCATCTCCTCCTCTGACGCGCTCAAAAGCTGCAAAGGGAGCGGTCTTCTCCTCGGGTATGTCCACTTCTTCGTCTGCCTCTATTTCACATTTTGCATCATTGAGTTTATCTTCTGCTGGCATCCCCCCCCCTATCAGGCTCCCCCCTCCCTCATCCCCGTCAGCCCTGGACCTGGTAAAGGTGGCCTGCTCATCCCTCCCCCCTCTCGGCTCGCTATATGTATCTTGCCCCATCCCTCGACCTACAGGCCCTCCATCAATATCCTCTGTCCCCTCTTTCCCCCACCCCTCTTTTCCCTCGCCGTCTCCCTCTGTAAACTCGTCCCCGAGATACCCTACCCGTTCGACCACAAAGCTAAAAGTCTCGGACTCCATAGGGATGCCGGTGGAATCCCATCTCCTTTCGCCCAAGCAGGGGCGTGGTCGACCTTCCTCAAAGTCGATAGCACAAAAACAAACGGAGGAAGACATCCTCCTCGGCAAGCAGCAAACTCTTCCCAGGGCCCTTAGAGCACAAGATACCCTCCCCCACCCCCCTCCATGATAATTTTATCCTTCAACTGTAGAGGGTTGGCCAGCCCGGATAAAAAAGCGGCCCTGAAGCGACTCTTACTCTCAAACCCTGTGGACATTATCTTCTTACAAGAAACTTTATGCAAAGCGGACACAGCATCCTCCATTCTTGGCTTATGGTTACCTGGGTGGACCTTTACAGCCATTGATGTATCTGGCCGCTCAGGAGGCATTGCTATGGGATTCAAGAACAACTCTATTTTGCTAAAAAACATCTGGGGTGGAGGGGGTTTTCTGGGGGCAGATATATACTCGAGAGATCTGGAGGAAAATCTCAAAATTATAAATGTTTATGGCCCCTGTCTAAACAGAGAGCTATTCTGGCAAAAGCTCCTAGATTCCCCACTCCTACAAGCTGAGAATATTATTTTGGGAGGAGATTTAAATTTCTCAATAGGCTTCTCCGAATCTTGGGGACATCTGGCTCAAATTGACCCCCTCTCTGATTTTTTTGGGCAACTGCTTGAAGATCGTCATTGGATTGATCTCCCTTCTGCAAAACTCCAATACACTTGGAAGAACAATAGAACTGGGGACCAAAGCCTAGCGAGAAGGCTGGATCGATTCATCATGAAGGAAGGGCTCTGTTCCCAATATCCTAGGTCTCGTCAATGGGTGGGAAGTGGAGGGATCTCGGACCATAGGCCCATTTTCCTGGAATTAGAAGCAAGACAACGAGCCCAAAATGCCCCTTTCAAATTCAATGCAACTTGGCTCCGGGATCCTTCTTACATAAAATTGATATCGGATTTCTGGAAAACACATCCGATCTCAGAGAATATGGACCCAGCCAAAGGTTTGGTTAGAAACCTCTCAGAAATCAAAGGAAAATCAAGAGAATGGGCGAAATCAAAGAGAAAACAGGATGATCAGACTATATCTTGGGCGGAACAAGCAATTGAGGCTCTTGAAGCAAATTCAGATGGAACTTATATATCCCCTGATCAGAAATCCTTGTATGAAGACCTAATCAAAAGGAGAACCCAGATTCTCAGAGATAGGGAGGACTCCTGGAGACTAAGAAGCAGAGCCATATGGCTCAAGGAGGGGGATGAGAACTCAAAATTTTTCCACCGTTTTGCAAATGGGCGAAAGGCGATCAACACTATTTGGGAGTTGCAAGATGAGCAAGGACATCAGGTCAGCAGCCCAGGGGAACTTGCCTATCTTGCCTCTTCACACTTTAAGAATATATACAAAGCTCCAGGTCAAGCAAATCTCTTAGAAATAATGAGGGTTGCAGAACTTTTCCCGAGATTTGTGGATGAGGATGAGGCGGAGGAGCTAACTAAAGATATCTCCTTGGAGGAACTGGAAGCCACTATCAAATGCTTCCAAAAGGACAAGAGCCCGGGTCCAGATGGCTGGACAATTGAGTTCTTTTCAGCTTTTTTTGAGCTAATAGGAAATGACATTCTCAAAGCCATTAACCACTGCTGCCTAAATGGATCTATCCCCTCTAGCATCAAAGCCACCTTCATTGCTCTCATCCCCAAATCTGATAAGCCTGTATCTTTTAACGATTTCAGGCCCATCTCGCTCTGCAACTGTCTCTATAAGATTTTGGCCAAAATCCTAGCAAACAGGATCAAGCCCATCCTATCGGCCAACATATCCTCTGAACAATTTGCTTTCCTCCATAAGCGCCAGATCCATGAGGCTATTGGTACTGCACAAGAACTTCTTCACTCTATGAAAAGCAAAAATCTGAAAGGAATGATCCTCAAAGTGGACCTCTCAAAAGCTTTTGATAGGGTAAATTTGTTGTACATCAGAATGCTCCTCACTCACCTGGGTTTCCCTTTCCTCTTCATCAAAAGAATCATGAGCTGCATCTCCGATGTACCTTTCAGTGTCCTCCTTAATGGTTCCCCCACCCCTTTTTTTACTACCGAAAGGGGCCTCCGGCAAGGCTGTCCTCTATCTCCCCTTCTATTTTTACTCATCATGGAAGGGCTAAGTAGATTGATTGCAGCTGAACACAGAAGAGGACGAATAAGAGGAATCAAAATCACGGACAACTGTTTCCTTACACATCTACTCTTTGTGGATGATGTTCTGATCTTCTTAAATGGCAGTATGGCCGATTCATCGGCATTACATCAGGTTTTTGATCTCTTTCAGAAAGCAACTGGAATGGTAATAAATGTACAAAAATCCACCCTTACAGCGATTAATTGCTCCCCACAAGAAGTCATCTACACAAAAAATCGCTTTCCATTTCAGATTCACCCTATGGAGGAAGGGCTGAAGTATCTGGGCTTCAGAGTAAAACATGGAGGTTACAGAATTGCAGATTGGATTTGGTTAATATCTAAAGTGGAGAAAAGGATCAATGTCTGGTATAACAGATACCTCACAAGGGCAGGCAGACTCACTCTAATCAAAGCTGTGCTGGAAGCAACGCCGGTGTACTGGATGTCCCTGGCGTGGATACCAAGAGGGATCTTATCTAGGCTTCAAAAAATTTGCTGCAGATTCTTATGGAAGGGATCAAATCAAGGGAATCTCTTTGCCTGGGTTAAATGGGACACCATAGCTAAACCAAAAAAATGGGGAGGATGGGGAATTAAGAGATTAGATTTATTTGCAAATGCTCTTGCTGCAAAAATGGGATGGCAACTCCTCACATCAAATAGTCTCTGGCAGAAAGTAGTTATGGAAAAATATATTGCTCCGGAAAGCATCTTCAGCTGGATTCGGAGGGAACACAGGGGAAGTGGTAGTCACTCCATCATTTGGAAAGCTGTCCTAAATTCTCTTCCCCTAATTCGGGAGGGACTGACATGGAGAATAAAACAGGGGAACTCTGTCCGCATTGGCGTCGACCCCTGGATTGGTTGTGGAAACATGCAAAGACTATCAGAACAGCTCCTAACACACCTAAGGGATCAAGGCGCCACGCTTATTGCTCACATTGCTGACCAAGGAAATTCCAGTTTCCTTCATCAGGCCTGGAGGACTTCTCAAGACCTCCACATTCCGGAACAATGGAGACAAGAATGGGCATCATTCACTGAGGCTCTCTCACAAGCTCACATCAGAATATCGGAGGGAGAAGATGAGATAGTCTGGGCCCTAGCTAAATCTGGTACATACTCCCCAAAGGAGGGTTACATGCAGCTTATGCAAAATCACCAGCCAGACAACTCTCAGCAGTGGTGGAAAACAATTTGGCATCTAAAAGCAGCCCCCAGAACGCGGCTTCTCATGTGGGCTATTCTCTCCAACAAGATTCCCACTGGGGCAAATTTGAAAAAAAGATCCTTCCATGGACCCTTCTGGTGCCATCTTTGCAGAAGTAATGAGGAAGATACGGAACACCTTTTTCTTACCTGTCCGGCAATACAAGACCTATGGTCACTTCTCTCTTTACGTTCCCCTTCCCTCCACCAATGGCATGGGCAATCTATCACTGAGGCATGGAGCAACTGGCTGGTACAACACTCTGGAAAAGACAAGAACATTCCTCTCCTCATGTGTTGGTCTATCTGGATTGCAAGGAACCGAGCAATTTTCGACCAAAAGATTCCCCACTGGCCTGTCACCATTGCCCACATTATTGCAGACCTTGCTCTCATTCCTGATGATCCTCCATCAGCTCCCCCTCGGTCCATTACCCCAGAACTCATAGACAAATCTTTCCCCTGGGCATATTTTGATGGCTCAGCCCAAGAGGAAGGCTGTGGGGGGGGAGGCCTCCTTTACTTGCGAGAAAATCACTCTTTCTCACTCCAAATTCCCCTGGGCAGAGGCACTAATAATTTTGCGGAGCTCACTACTGCCAAACACCTCATATCTTTTGCACTTGAGAAGGGCTGTACAAAATTACAACTGTTTGGAGATTCAATGATTGTATGCAATTGGCTCACCAGAAAATCATCTTGCACTGCTTTCTCTTTGAGACACATCCTGGATGAGGCACTCAGACTAACAGATGCTTTTGAAAAATTTGATTGTCGCCATATATACAGGGAGCGCAACACTCGGGCGGACTACCTATCCAAGCAAGCAGCGCAGAGGCAAGAAGAGGACTGGTTAATACAAGAAGATCTGGATGGCACCTACTTTCAGCACTATCACAGACCCTTTGATGACTATCAGGCTCAAAGGGATGCTCTCATCTGAAAGGGGTCCCAACATGCTCAGTTTTTACTGGTTTTTTGTTTACATGTTTTTATATATATTTCTGTTATGGACTATGGTGGTAAAACACAGCTATTTTTTGTTTATTTTCGGCAGCAAGCTACAGCTGCACAGTGATGACCGAAACAATGGAAATCTTATGTAAATCTTCTCTGCTGGTTTATTTTTTTGATATATACCTCTCCAAACTCCCTGCGTGGACAAACAGTTTGGTGAGAGGAGTGACTACTGTCTAGCTTATCTGGTTTTTTAGTTGTCTGGAACAATGAACAGTCTTTTGTTAGAAGTTTTTTGAGAGGCAAACAGCCTCAGTATGCATATGCTCAGCATCTACAGAATGTAATTTCTCTTTGATTAATAGAAATTACGACTTTTTCTACGGGAAAAAAAAGATTATTTAATTATTATTTTTACATCTATAAAAATTATATAAAATAGATTAATAATACAATCATGGTTTGGAGTAGGTTTTTTTTTGTTTTACCAATAAAATATTTAGCATGCTCATATAATTTTCAATTTTTATCTTTCAGTCTTGACAATTACTAAGAAGAAAATGAATATTGTGAAGATAAGAACTAATTTTCATGAGCTCAGAAATGAAATGTGGAACTAATTTTCATGAGCTCAGAAGAAGAAAATGAATATTGTGAAAATAAGAACTAATTTTCATGAGCTCAGAAATGAAATGTGGAACTAATTTTCATGAGCTCAGAAGTGAAATGTGACACTGAGGGTTGGTCAATAGTAAGAGGGTTGAAGATGACAAACATTTTGTTTTGGATTGCATGGCTCTCACTCACATCCTTTCATATTTTGGAGCCTTGACAATTACTAAGAAGAAAATGAATATTGTGAAGATAAGAACTAATTTTGCATGAGCTTAGAAGTGAAATGTCAAACTGTGGATAGTAAGAGGGTTGAAGATGAAAAACATTTTGTTTTGGATTGCATGGCTCTCACTCACATCCTTTCATGTTTCCAAAACCTTTGCCACACTATCAACCTTCTTGACTTGATTGCTTGTCTCCCTTATTTTAATCATAGAAATAAAATATTAAACAATCTCAATTATTCTCTTACTTTCTAAAGGTCCAATAAACTATATCGGTTTTAATGAACTTTAATTATGAACAATTTTTTTGTTAGGACTACATCTTCAACATGAACAATATATCATCCCGATCAGGCAAGGAATTGAACCAATGACTTCACATCAAGGAGTGCCTTAATAAAGCACCTGATAACGGATGAATGATTGGCTTCACAACAAGGAGTGCCTTAACAAAGCACCAACATGTCTGAATTGAACCTGTAACTTCACATCAAAGAGTGGCTTGGATAAACTTTTTCAAAACAATAGACCACATCCAATCTAATCCAAGCTAATCCAGTAAATCCCAAAAATATGCTCCAACGAATAATAGAAATCGGAAGTGAACAAAGAAACATAAATAAAAATATTTAGAATGATTCAACCATTTGTTTAAGCTCGATAACCCTAAACATCAGGTTTACGCGAATTTCATACATATGTTATCACAAATCTCTGTGACAGTGCAGGAGAAGAGAGCAGAATCAAGATTCAAAAAGAGAGCGAGAATTTCAGCAGAGTAAACGCTTGGATGTGTTGAAGAGATGGACAAAGGAGACAAGCACATAAACCGAGAGAGCGACCCTGTAAGGCGAAAAATAGTCCTTATAACTCAAACAACCTGAACATGGAGAGCGTCCGCTTGCTATATCTTCATCCTCTGTACTTATCAGATCGCCAGAAGCATTTTGTAAGAGGGTTTCCCGGCTTTGTATGAAGTCCAGGTGGGTTTCTGTTATGAATGCGGAGGCGAGAGCAAGAAGGGTGGAAAGGCTCACAAAAGCAGAGAGATAGACCTGCAGAGGAACCCAGGAGATGCCGTTTCCACAACTCTTGTGCTGCTGAGAGGGAGAGTGAGAATAAGTGTTCAGCAGAGACGCCAAGACTGCAAGTTGGAATACAACATAAACACCATACAGCACAGACGTTTCAGTAGTGTTCTTCAATTGCAAGCGCATGATCTGATTTACTGATGGGGCACAGATTGGCATCTTCATTTTTTCCATAATCAAATACACGAATTAAATGCTTCTCAAACTTATGAGTGAATTCATGTGTTGCCAGGGTTATTTTAAGGGAAGGAAGATGGGAAAGTGGTCGGTTATTTCCATGCGGCCTGTTGCAGCAGTTGCCCAGGAAAAGGCTCTGAAGCTTCCCTCCGCTGACGAGAACAAGAGGAACAAGGTAGGAAGTATCGCCCCACTTTCCTTTCCTCAGTGGAGTTGTCCTTTCTAATTTTAAATGTATGCGCGGTTACTTCCCCGTCATAATGAAGCTACGATGGAAGGCAACAAGGTCACTGTTTAATGTTACCATCAACCACTCAGGACAGTAATGTGTTTTATAAACTAACCTAGGTGTAATTTAAGTTTGATAAAAATTTATCATATGATAAAACTCTTAATCATGGACATTTATTAGGGATATTATTAATGTGTAAATAAATTTTGTTATAATATTATGATTTATCAATATTTTATACCAAAAATTCATAATTTATTTTATAATCAAAATATTTTATTTTAATATAATTTTATAAGATTTTTGTAATTGAATCTAAAAGAAAAAACTATAATTATTTTTACAATTATTCAAATTCTCTATCTTCACATATATTAAAAATATGAACACAAAATTAAATCAATGTTTTAATAAAATTAAAAATGAAAATACTTTTATATATAAAGATGTGAAATTTATATAATATAAATAATATTATTGAGAACTAACATAGATCCATCTTAACTAAGGATCCAACACTAGCAGAAAGATAGTGCATGATTTTTTTCAAGTTTTTTATTATTGTATTTTCTTAGACATGATTGATCCAAAATATAGGTTTAATATTTTACAACCATTTGAGTTTTTTGTTGTTGTCGTTGTTAATTTAGATACTTTCTTAAAGACAATACAATGGGATCAGATTTAAGAGAGATAAGGGGGAGAGAGGGACGGAGATAGTGACAGACTTGGAGGACGGAGAGAGAAGGAGAGAGAGATAGAGTTAGAGGGGGAGAGATAGTGAGGGAAGAAGAAAGGCATAGAGGGAGAAAGGTCGAGAAAGAGGGGGAGTGACAAGGGAAAGATGGAGAGAGTGAGGGAGAGTAGAGAGTGGGAGGGAAGAAGAAAGGCATAGAGGGAGAAAGGTGGAGAGAGAAGGGGAGTGACAAGGGAAGGATGGAGAGAGAGAGTGAGGGAGAGTGGAGAGTGGGAGGGAAGAAGAAAGGCATAGAGGGAGAAAGGTGGAGAGAGAGGGGGAGTGAAAAGGGAAAGATGGAGAGAGAGTGAGGGAGAGTGGAGAGTGGGAGGGAAGAAGAAAGGCATAGAGGAAGAAAGGTGGAGAGAGAGGGGGAGTGACAAGGGAAAGATGAAGAGAGGGTGAGGGAGAGTGGGAGGGAAGAGAGAGAGGGAGAGAAGGGGAAGAGACAAAGATGGAGAGGAAGGGGGAGGGAGAGAGAGACAGATAGATATGGAGAGAGAGAGTGTATGCTTGGGGGGTGATATAGAGAGAGAGAATAAGAAAGAGACATAGATACAAATATATATATTACATAATATTATATAACTAGCCTAGATCCATCGTAACTGATCCAGGTGGATATTGGTGGCCACCTGCCAAGTCCACCTGGACCCCCACCATTGTCTTTCTCAACATTTTCAGTTTCCTTAATTGTAGCACAATTTACTATTTTTAGCAGTTTTTCGGGTCCTGAACTTCTGGAGCCGTTTTGAGGCCCTAAACGACGTTTTTTGGGGAATCCAGAGGCAACACGAGTCCATGGAATGGACTGGTGTTGCCTGTTCCAACAATGATAGTGCTCGGATAGATCTTTCTAATGAGCTATTGTACGCGTCAAACGGAGATCATATGCCAAAGTTACGACCCCGGGAAGTTGATGTACCAACTTACCCCCAAACGGGGCCCACAGTTTGGCGTTTCATCTCCTAGGGTTAGGTTTTGGAATGTTAAGGGTTTTTCCATTATTTCTCAACAATAAATAGGCCTTCGAGCCTCATTGTAACACAGTTCAGAGGCATGTAGCCATCACATCTCTTCTCAGAGATAAGCTACCATCGCCCTAGCTAGTTTATTGCCATTTCTGTTTGTAAGCATATTTCAGTATTTTCCATTAATGAAATGAAGTATTATTTCCGCTGCATCTTTGTGTATATGGTTATCTCTGTAATTTGTTGCGTTCCTGTTTAAATCCGGATCAGTGGTATCAGAGCGGTCTGCTTTTTCTCTGTTTTTCTTTGCATGTCCCCAACAAGGTCGGGATATAAGGAGTTAGGGCTTGAACTGGTTGAACCTTTGCAAGACCAGCCTCGCAAATCCCGACGGCCTCCCATGGCGGATGAGAAGAAAGACGAGGGGGTAGGAGATCCCATCAAAATCTTGCTCGAAGAAGCGCTCGAGCGACAACGGAAGGCGATGATGGACAGCTTTGCGCAGATCCTTCAGCGGCTACCCAGAAGCGGCGCATCGGCTTCCAGCAGCTCCTCTGGAAACGCCACACCCTTTAAGGTACAAGTTAATTTTGAAATCCCCATATTCGAGGGTCAGATAGACGCCGATGCCGTAGATAAATGGTTAAATCTGCTAGAGGGTTATTTTTCTGTTCATGAATTTTCGAGTCGGGAAAAGATTGTTTTTGCTCTTCTCAAAGCAGCCCCCCACGTCAAGGACTGGTGGGAAACCTACTGCGAGCAGAAGGATGAAAGTACTGGCTCACTATTTTCAGCCGCACCCACCTGGGATTCGTTCCGGGATGCCATCAAGGAGCAGTACTACCCTGTCGGAAGCTATGAGGATGAATACATAAAGTGGACCACGCTGCGGCAGGGAAGGGACCAAGACGTGCCGGAGTTCACCAATCTTTTCCATACCCTTCGCACAAAGTTGGGTATCAAGGATTCAGAGCAACATTTGATACTCAAATACCGTGGCTGCCTGCACAAGTACATCCAGGAAGAAATACAGTTCCTAAACATCCCCTCGCTCGGCGCAGCATACCGATATGCCGTCAAGGTCGAGCAGAAGTTTAAACAAAAGAAGCGAGACTTTGGATCTGCGAATCCAAAGCAGGGGAAAGGTGCCCCTAAACCACAGAACAAAGGACAAAGCCAAGGCGGGACAGCCCAAGACAACCAGCCGAAGCTGCAAGCAAAGAGCAACGCCGCGAAGCCGAGAAAGGACACTGGAAAATGGTGCGAGTTCCATAAGAGCTCCACTCACAACACAAGTGAGTGTCGGGCCAAGCAGTCACTGGTGGCTGAGCTAAAGGTTTCAGAATCAGATGCATGTTCCGACTCTGAGTCAGAACCCGATAAGGGGTATGAAAAAGGGAAGCAGATCATTGATGCGGATCCCAGCGCCACTGTTGCTACCGCAAAGATCCAGAAAAATGAACCCGAAGATCCAGAGGAGGAGGAGCGTCTCTTCCACTCCCAGATGTGGGTAAAGGGCTCCCCGATACAGTTCATTGTTGATAGCGGGAGTCAAAAGAACCTCATTTCGGCAGAGGTCGTGAAGCGGTTGGGCTTACCGACCACAGCACATCCACAACCATACACCATTGGGTGGCTTCACCAAGGGCGAGATCTTCGCGTGAGCCAGCAGTGTCGCCTTCCATACAACATCAAGCCCTTCACGGATGAGGTATTGTGTGACATTGCTCCCCTTGAAGTTTGTGATGTATTACTAGGACAACCATACTTGTGGAAGCGACATGCTGTGTATGAATCAAGGCCCCGTGCTGTTATTATTACATTGGGAAATAAGTTGTTCAGGATACCAGAGGTAGCACCACCTGCCGCCATCTCTTTGATTACTGCAAAACAATGCAGTAAGATCATTTCCAAAACCAGGAAATTTGTTTTCCTGATGATACGCCCTCAAGGGAAGAAGAAGACAGTGGCCGCGGCCTCCAAACGGGGTCCCTCTGCACGGCAGCTACAGATGGACAAGATTGTGGAGGAGTACGAAGACATCTTCACCTCCCCGGCAGGGGTTCCTCTGCACTGTCAAGTCAAGCACTCCATCGATCTGACCCCAGGTGCGCCGCTACCCAATGGACCAATTTATCGGCGCTCCGTTCTGGAGAACAATGAAATCAAGAGGCAGATTCAGGAGCTCCTGCAGAAAGGTCACATCCGTCCGAGTTCTTCGCCCTGTGGGAGCCCGATAGTGTTGGTACAGAAGAAGGATGGGACGTGGAGACTCTGTATTGACTATCGGGCGCTGAACAAGATCACTGTCCGTAATAGGTACCCGATCCCGCGGATTGATGACCTCCTAGACCAACTAAAGGGGGCGAAATATTTCAGCAAGATCGATCTGAAGTCAGGATATCACCAGGTACCAATTGAACCCTCAGATGTGTGGAAGACTGCCTTCAAATCCAAGGAGGGCCTCTTCGAATGGTTGGTCATGCCTTTCGGATTGACGAATGCTCCTGCAACCTTTATGAGGCTAATGGATGACATCTTGCGGCCATTCACCAACTCCTTTGTAGTAGTATACTTGGATGACATTCTGATCTTCAGCCAGAGTTGGGAAGAGCACCTCCACCACATCCGACAGGTTCTCCAAACACTGCGGCAACACAAGCTATGTGCCAATTTGGAGAAATGCACTTTTGGCATGACCGAGGTTCAGTATCTGGGATACATCATTGATGAACAGGGGGTGCATGTCGATCCAGCCAAGGTCCAAGTCATTCGGGATTGGCCCTCTCCAACCACTCTAACAGAGCTCCGCAGCTTTCTAGGTCTTGCCAACTTCTACCGCAGGTTTGTGTTGGGATTTTCTCATATTTCTTGGCCCTTGAGTCAAGTCACCAAGGGCGGGGCGAAAGCAAAATTCTTTTGGTCTGAATCTCAACAGAAGGCATTCAGGGAGTTGAAGGATCGCCTCTGCACGGCACCAGTGCTCGCGTTACCAGATTTACAACAACCATTTGAGGTCGAGACAGATGCCTCTGACTATGCTATTGGGGCAGTCCTTACTCAACATGGACATCCAGTGGCATATCACAGTGAAACACTTTCAGACACAGTCCGGAAGTACCCCACTTATGATAAAGAGATGTATTCCATTGTACAGGCCTGCCGACAATGGAAGCATTACATTTTGGGGAAGGAAACGGTCATCCACACAGACCACCGACCTCTGCAGTTCATACAGACCCAAGGGAAATTGCAGAATGATCGCCATCAGAAGTGGTCTACATACCTGCAACAGTTTCACTTGAATATCAAGTATAAAAAGGGCAGCACCAATAATGTTGCAGATTGCCTCAGTCGACCACCGATCATGGCGCTAACCACCGTGCTCAACTCTTGCGGGCACGAGACTTCTGATTGGCCACTTCTCTACAAAAGCGACCCAGAATTCGGCCACACATACCAGACACTCTTGGAGGGTCGGCAGGTTGCAGATTTTCACCTCCAGGATGCCCTATTATGCCACCTCGGTCACCTTTGTGTTCCTTCAAGCGAGCGTGCCAAGATGATTTGGGAAGCACACTACAGTCGGGCTGCTGGGCATTTCGGGGTCGAGAAAACAGTGGCAGTACTGCAAAACTATTTCTATTGGCCGAATCTTCGACAGGATGTTGGGAAGTACATCCGATCATGTACTGCCTGTGCCATTGCCAAACCGACCATTAAGAAGCAAGGCCTCTATACCCCGTTGCCTACCCCTAGTCGACCTTGGGAATCCATCTCCATGGATTACATGTCAGGCCTTCCTTCCACTAAGCATGGAAATGACTGTGTTTTTGTGGTCGTCGACAGGTTCTCAAAGATGGCCATTATGATGGCCTGCAAGAAGAATATCACAGCAGAAGCCACTGCTAAACTCTTCTTTGAACGAGTGTGGGTGCACTTTGGGATCCCACAGTCTATCATCTCAGATCGGGACAGTCGGTTTCTCAGCACCTTTTGGTCCAGTCTCTGGTCAATGCTGGACACCAAACTCACGAAGTCCACAGCCTTCCATCCTCAAACTGATGGCCAGACAGAGGTTGTCAATAGGATGATTGTGCACATTCTGCGCATGTATAACTCAAAGCATCCACGCACATGGGACGAGAGCCTCCCCTACGTTCAGCACAGCTACAACCGAGCTCTTCACAGCTCCACTGGCCATAGCCCTTTTCAGGTGGGTTTGGGATTCCAGCCACTATGCCCCATTGATGTGGCCATGCCACTTGCAGCTACTCACATGAATTCAGCTCATGTCCAGTCCGAAACAGATAAGGCCACCAGCTTCATTGAGCGCATCCAACATATTCGCCAGCAGGTCCATGACATTCTTGAGAAATCAAATGCCAAGTACAAGCAGCGACATGATCAACATCGGGTGCCACACAAGTTTCAGGTGGGCGACAAAGTCTGGTTGCATTTGCAAAAGGAACGCCTTACTGGAGCCTATCGGAAATTGAGACCACTCCGATATGGTCCTTACACCATTACTAAGGCTATGGGAGACAATGCATTTGAGCTCAGCATTCCCCCATTCCTTGGCCTGCACCCAGTATTTAATGTGGACCGCCTTCGACCATACTTTCCACCATTGCTAGACACATCCGACATTGCAGAACAGCTCAAACCCACAGAATTAAATCCAGATTGCATGGAACAAGCTGCAACTGATCGGATCATGGACACACAGATCAAGAACACTCGCCAACAGAATATCCAACTGTATCGAGTTGTCAAAGCGGGCCAACTCCTTCAGCAGGGCAAGTGGCTCACCAGGGAACAAGTTCAGCAGAAGTTTCCTCATCTCATGGAGGAGCTCAACGCAATGGGGACCATTGCTTCCTAAGGGGGGAGGAATGATCCAGGTGGATATTGGTGGCCACCTGCCAAGTCCACCTGGACCCCCACCATTGTCGTTCTCAACATTTTCAGTTTCCTTAATTGTAGCACAATTTACTATTTTTAGCAGTTTTTCGGGTCCTGAACTTCCAGAGCCGTTTTGAGGCCCTAAACGACGTTTTTTTGGGGAATCCAGGGGCAACACGAGTCCATGGAATGGACTGGTGTTGCCCGTTCCAACAATGATAGTGCTCGGATAGATCTTTCTAATGAGCTATTGTACGCGTCAAACGGAGATCATATGCCAAAGTTACGACCCCGGGAAGTTGATGTACCAACTTACCCCCAAACGGGGCCCACAGTTTGGCGTTTCATCTCCTAGGGTTAGGTTTTGGAATGTTAAGGGTTTTTCCATTGTTTCTCAACAATAAATAGGCCTTCGAGCCTCATTGTAACACAGTTCAGAGGCATGTAGCCATCACATCTCTTCTTAGAGATAAGCTACCATCGCCCTAGCTAGTTTATTGCCATTTCTGTTTGTAAGCATATTTCAGTATTTTCCATTAATGAAATGAAGTATTATTTCCGTTGCATCTTTGTGTATATGGTTATCTCTGTAATTTGTTGCATTCCTGTTTAAATCCGGATCAGTAACCCTAGATCTATCAAGTGTCTAGAGGGATCAAACCTCTTGAGGTGCAAACCTTTCCTCAAGTTTTTTACTCAAAAAAGAGGTTTGCACCTCAAGATATTTGATTCCTCTCAGCACTTGATAGATCTGTAGTTAAAATGGATTTATGCTAATGTATAACTAATTAAAATTAACAGTTATGTTGTCAAAATTATGAATTTATATATTAATGTTAAAAAATTATAAAATTATAAGGAAAAAAAACATAGCAAGTAGGTGCAATTTTACAATCACTTGCACCAGTTTCATCGGCCATTTAAAATAGAGTCATAATCCAAGAAATTAGTAGTTAGAAGTTGGGTAGCTTACTGTAGTCTTGAAAGCAAATGTAGGAATTATGAGATAGAACTTTAATGATCGGCAAATAACCAATCAACAATAATTGGGTATGAAATCAATCCTTTTTGAATCTCGAAAGGTTCATAATATAAAGGTTTCTAGTGGTTTTTTATCTAAAAGCCTAATGGGTATTAGTCATAACTTTTCCATTGGTAAGTGTTGAGTCTTGAAAATGTCATTCATTTCCATTACACTTTCACTATTATGTCCATTATATCACCTCCATTTCATTACTATGTCACCACATTCATCCCACTTTCATTATCATTGGGCCACGTTTATGTTTTTTCAATCTTTATTAATTTTAAGCCTTTTAAGTGAATTTGTGGTTAAAAATTAGAAAATAATGTGCATATGCTTATACCTAACAAATGGGTTGAGATTGTTGACATGTGTAAGTTGAAAGGAGGCTTCTAGAAGACCCTTATGTGGCACTCTAAGGCCAAATTCGAATTTGAGTGGAAAGAATCATGGGATCATGAGGATATGTGTCACATCTCCTAATTGTATTGTAACTCTAAGAAGACATGTGTCTTATCTGTTCATATTTTGATTAGGACTCTAGAGGTAGAGGGAGAGATTCATGGACTCTCATTAATGAGATGGCTTCTCATATTTTTGTATAAATAGGAGATCTCTCTCCTTCATTTGTTAGCTTAGAGTTTGGAGTTCTTAAGTCTTTTTAGCTTGTGAGTTTGTAGTTCTTCCTTGATGGCTTTTGAAAGCTTTGGAGAGCTTTGTTGTACTTCGTAATTTTGAAGAATTTGAATAAAGCTTTGATGTTCTCAACATGGAAGGAGATGTGAAGTAGATGACATGGATCACATTAGAATGTAAGGTAGAGTAGATTTCATTTTGTAATTTTCTTTGATTTCATTATGTCATTTGATTGCTTTCAAGTTGGTAGATTAGATTTTCCTTCATGCAATTTTAATTCATGCAAGTGTGTTCAACCAGTTGATTGTAGATTAGTGATGCACATAGCCTTTTAATGACTAATGACATGATAGAATCATCTTGTCCTCCTGCTGATTTATTTTCTGAGTTCTAATTCCATCATTGTTATTTCTTTCATTTTTTCTTTGCTCATTTATTTTCCTGTAATTTAGATATCATATTGCTTAACTTGTTCATGATTGCTTCTCATAAGGTAGATTGAGCTGAAGGGTAAAGGATCAGATGAGTTGAAGTAGTGTGATTAGTTTCCTTTATGTAATTTAATTTCTTGCAATTTAGATATCATATTGCTTAACTTGTTCACGATTGCTTCCCATAAGGTAGATTGAGCTAAAGGGTAAAGGATCAGAAGAGTTGAAGTAGTGTGATTAGTTTCCTTTATGCAATTTAATTTTCTGCAATTTAGATATCATATTGCTTAACTTGTTCATGATTGCTTCCCATAAGGTAGATTGAGCTGAAGGGTAAAGGATCAGAAGAGTTGAAGTAGTATGATGAATTATTTGCTTTGCTTTCAGTCTTTGATTTGCTTTAAGTTCATTTTTTACTTTCTTTTTTTCATACAGCAGCAAGGATACTGGGTCTCATAGTCACTAGCTCATTGTTTGGTTGTTGCATTCTATTTTAATTGAAGTAGCTGCACATTTACACTTTTGTTTAAGTAGCTACATATTTACACTTTTATTTAAGATCTTTTGAAGTGCTAAGTTTTGGAAGTTACCATTAGGGAGATAGGCCTTGTCTTGAAATCCATACTTGTCTTTTAAAAGTATTCTTAAGACCTTAGAATAGGATTTCTATTTGCATTAGACACTTTAGGAAACCAACAAGAACAAAACCCCAAAAACAACATAAACTATAAAACAACGAAGTAAGAGAAAGGTTAACTAAGCACATATGGTGCACACCACTTCATCAATTTACGATACCTGGATTGATAATTTATGTAGAGCAATTTAAGACGTTAAATTGACTAAACATTTTGGCGCCATTACCGGGGAAGTGTAATTAGGAGACCTTATTTCTTACATCTAAAAAAAAAAAAAAATTAATAATTCTTGAGTATGCTCTCCTCCTGCACTTTGTGCGATCTGAAGGATCAGAAAAAAGAATTGTTATGAAAAAAAATTAATAATTCTTGAGTATGCTCTCCTCCTGCACTTTGTGTGATCTGGAGGATCAGAAAAAGAATTGTTATAAAAAATAAAAAAAATAAAAATAAAGAGGAGACAAAATAAACTTCATCATTTCAATTGATTCAAAAAAAAAAAAAAATGAAACTCAACTGTTTTTATAGGTTCAAATTCTCCAAAATTGTCTGGTTATGGTTTGTAGTGGTCTTCAAAACACTGTATCCTGTTTTAATAAGGTTTTGCAACTTAGCTGCGGAAACTGCCTTGATTCCGCAGCTAGTTGAGAATTCCGCAGCTGTTTTAAGGTTTAGCAGGTTACAAGCATCCATTGAAAAAATCGACCACGTGGGCATCTCCAGAATTGTCCCGACATTGATCTTATCATAGTCACCCAACTCAGATAGAAAAAAAAACCAGCTTATATAGCTATCTCTATTCCTAGCTTTCACTGTGGCTTCAATAAAAAAAATCTGCCTCCTTGATCAAGCTTTGGCCTGAAACAAACCTGCAACATAAAAAAAATGCACTATATATATTAAAAAAAAAAATTGGATTGAAGCAAGGACTTTTTAGAAAAAAATCTAAAGCTACGAGCAGCACATGGGGGCTAGGTTGTAGAATTATAATTCACACTGAAAAAATGACACTGAACCCTGCTCATGTCCACTCCCATGACAAAAGAAAGACAAAAGCACATTAAGCTTTTTGTTAGGGGGAACGAATTGGGCCATGATGATGACCAGTGGTAGGAAGCTCGGCTGGCTGGCTGGCTGCTGCTTATGGGGGTTTAGTTGGGTGAACAGATGGATAGGCAAATGATAATTTTTTTTTCCATGAGGGAAACAACAGAGGCTTAACAGGCAAGTACTTGGACTCTTTTGAGGATTCGCTCTTCTTCTTCTTTTCATTGCTGAGAAAAGGTGAAAATTATGGTGGACAACTTGACATGTATGAGAATGCACAAATTCGTATCATCCAACCACTAATTCGGAAAATTTGCAGGCCGAATGCAGAACAGTGAACATAATAACTCAAAAAAACGTAAACACAGAAAAAACGTCAATTTTCAAATGCTCAATTTGCCCAAACAGAGACAAATTTGGAAAAACTAAAACATGAGTTTTTTTTCCAGGTGGGTCAATTAGATAACCCAGAAACCGTTTGAATAAATTTGTGGCAGTCTGGGAGAAATCCTCGGTTCTTTGGAGCCTCTTTTTTGCTGCCGCGTGAAGAAAAACGGAATTTGAGTTAATTAACTGATAGTTTGATGTGTGATTGAATTCGGCGTGCCTGAAGAAGGGGAATTCCAATTTGGTTCTGTGCTGGCACCTACTCCACCTCTACCACATCTTCCACCCTTTGCCACCACGTCCTCTGCCCATATGCCACCCGTTGCAATTCATTAAAACCCGTTAAACAACAGTTCCAATCCAAGACGGCTCTCCATTACGTGATCTGGTTGGGTACGACTCTTCACAGCATCACTCTATTTTTAATTAATGATTATGGTATTCAGAATCTTGTCTAGAATTACTGCCAGTTTTCTAATAACTAAGGACAAAATGGACAGCTGTTTTATAAACGTGCTTGCGTCCATTCTATAGCCACCCAATTTTAAAACTTTGTCGGATGCACTTTCTTCCCCTGCCGTTCTATTGACCTCACGGCTTCATTTCCACCATGCTCACATAAACCTTCACCCCATTTTGTTCTCTATTCCGCCTCATTCCATGTATCTGTTTTCTGATATCCACTTACAGTTGCTGGTCTTCTTCATAAACCCTGACCATTTCTGCTAATTCAAATGAGTTTTAAAGAACAGAAGGAAGGATGGGAGGACTGTTGAGGGCAGAAACTTGAGTTAAATTCAGTTACATCCTCCATATTTTTTTCCCTTTTCCACGCACACAGCCACTCCATTTCACAGTATTTTCTACACTCTGTTTTCATTAGCTGCGGAATCCAACCACTTTCCGCAGCTGATTCAACTTTCTGCAGCTAGCTTAACTTTCCGCAGCTGGCTCAACTTTCCGCAGCTGTTTTGTTAAACTCTAGGTTGCAGGTGTCATCAAGCAAAACAAGCCACATGGGTAGCTGGGGGAATGTCAGTACATGGATGGTGTCCTATTCATTTGGTCAAATTTGATGAAAAAGACCCCGGTCAAAAGGAAGTCAAATTGTGTGTTATCACTAAGTCGCCACACTGAGTCGCCGCACTAAGTCGCTACATGTCAAAAAAAATAATAATTTTGAATCAATGAAATGAATAAGTTATTTACTCACTTTTCTGAAGGTATTGATTAATTTTGGATTGATGATGAAAAATGAATGGCTAACTTTGTATCCAAGATTGTAGCTACAGAATCGTGCACATTCCGCAGCTAAAGTCTAATTTCGCAGCCAGAAAAACCTCATTGTTCAAATCAGCCTATCTTTCTCATACAAAATCAGATTTTGATGATTTAAGTATCGTTGGAAAGATCTCAACAAGATCTACACAATGAGAAATCCATCATTAGAGTTTGAAATGACAAATAATGAAATAAATTTCTGAAAAGAAGCAACATTCAACTTGGGCACCAATTTCAAAGCAGGTATAAATTCTTTTGATTTTTCCTTTGAGAACTTGTTTCATTAATACAAATTCTTAGTTTTGTGTGTAAATATCATAACTAGAGGGATTGGCCATCCCTCTCCTTTGATAATCTTACATTCCATTGCAGAAAAAGTATTGGTTTTTTTTGTAGGTTCCAGGAGGAAGGACAAATTACTACAAGAGAATGGTGTCTCTTTAAGAGACCAATTGGTTTCATAAGAGGATGATCAGCAACAAAGAGGAAATATGCTGATGCAAAATCAGATCCAAACACTTGAAAAACTTTCAGATACTATTGTCTCCATCACATCCATACTTCATAATAAACCATTCACTTCATTCCACTCCATACTTTCCACTTACATTCACATACACTTTCCATCTCTTTTTGTCCATTCATAACCCACAAATAAAAGCAAGAGGCTCATTCATATGCTTATTTCCCATTGCCATTTCTACTCTCCATTGCCATCTTCCATTTTCATCTTCCATTTCTTGTCATTTTCATTCCGCAAATAAGCCCTACTTCAATGCAAATTATTGAGTCCATAGTCCTTTGAGTCTAAGTTCTTTGTAAAAACACCTTGAGGCTTGCATGCCTTAATGGCAAGTCCTCATGCTGACAAACAATGGGAATACATTAATGTCCCTTGTTCGTTAGATCTTCTAGGTGACTTGACATCAGCAAATTCATTCGTACCTAGCAAGATGTGTTTGGGCATCTTGACTCTCATTGTCATCAATGGTGAGAGTTCTCGTGTTGACTAGTGGCATCCATTAATGGCCATTAAGCCAACAATTTCCTACTATGTTCGACATCAGAACATCTTTTCACATAGTAGGAATTGTGCCAATGAGTTTTGAAGACATGAAGACTATTATTTTCAGCATTTTGGAGCAGATTCAGCAAGTTTTAGTAGAAGCAATAAAAAGTCATCTTATCTCTCTATCCATGACTCCTCTTGTTCAGCCACTTGAAGAAGAATATGATCAGAATTTTTCAGCCACCACACATACAACTCATCCATTCCAAAGGGTAAGTGAAGGTACGTCATTTTCTAACTTTTGACCATAGAATTCCATAAAAAGCTAAAATGATAATTGTTGGAAAAGCATTTCTCTTCCTCATTACATAAAATTGCCAATACCATCAGTTGGGGGGGGATAAATTCATATTCATATCTTGCCATGTCCATATCATATTCAGGAGCTCACATACTTCCAACATATATTAATTATTAGATTGTTATTATGAGCATATAATGGCTTTTGAAAAAAAAGAAAAAGTGCTTAAAGGATAAATTGGATACAAACAAAATCATGGTTGTCACACAAGAACCAACCATCATGCAATCCAATAAAGATATACTTTGCAACAATAATCAAAATATCATTATGCAAAGTTCAAAAGATCAAACTAGAAGGCAAAAAAAAAAATGGTTGTAACACAAGAACCAACCATGTTGCAATTCAACTGAAACACTTTGCAGAAATATGAAGTTATCAAATGATATCATGCAAAGTTAAGCCAAAACTCAAGGATCAAAAGAGTTAATGTAATATATATTGCATGAGGACATGCAATAGCTTCAGTTGGGGGGTATGTTGAGTCTTGAAAATGTCATTCATTTCCATTACACTTTCACTATTATGTCCATTATATCACCTCTATTTCACCTCCATTTCATTACTATGTCACCACATTCATCCCACTTTCATTATCATTGGGCCACATTTATGTTTTTCCAATCTTTATTAATTCTAAGCCTTTTAAGTGAATTTGTGGTTAAAAATTAGAAAATAATGTGCATATGCTTATACCTAACAAATGGGTTAAGATTGCTGACATGTGTAGGTTGAAAGAAGGTTTCTAGAAGACCCTTATGTGGCACTCTAAGGCCAAATTCGAATTTGAGTGGAAAGAATCATGGGATCATGAGGATACGTGTCACATCTCCTAATTGTATTGTAACTCTAAGAAGACATGTGTCTTATCAGTTCCTATTTTGATTAGAACTCTAGAGGTAGAGGGAGAGATTCATGGACTCTCATTAATGAGATGGCTTCTCATATTTTTGTATAAATAGGAGATCTCTCTCCTTCATTTGTTAGCTTATAGTTTGGAGTTCTTAAGTCTTTTTAGCTTGTGAGTTTGTATTCTTCCTTGATGGCTTTTGAAAGCTTTGGAGAGCTTTGTTGTACTTTGTAATTTTGAAGAATTTGAATAAAGCTTTGATGTTCTCAACATGGAAGGAGATGTGAAGTAGATGTCATGGAGCACATTAGAATGTAAGGTAGAGTAGATTTCATTTTGTAATTTTCTTTGATTTCATTATGTCATTTGATTGCTTTCGAGTTGGTATATTAGATTTTCATTCATGCAAGTGTGTTCAACCGGTTGATTGTAGATCAGTGATGCACATAGCCTTTTAATGACTAATGACATGATAGAATCATCTTGTCCTCCTGTTGATTTATTTTCTGAGTTCTAATTTCAACATTGTTATTTCTTTCATTTTTGTTTTGCTCATTTACTTTCCTGCAATTTAGATATCATATTGCTTAACTTGTTCATGATTGCTTCCCATAAGGTAGATTGAGCTGAAGGGTAAAGGACAGAAGAGTTGAAGTAGTGTGATGAATTAGTTGCTTTGCTTTCAGTCTTTGATTTGCTTTAAGTTCATTTTTTACTTTCTTTTTTTCATACAGCAGCAAGGATACTGGGTCTCATAGTCACTAGCTCATTGTTTGGTTGTTGCATTCTATTTTAATTGAAGTAGCTGCACATTTACACTTTTGTTTAAGTAGCTGCATATTTACACTTTTGTTTAAGATCTTTTGAAGTGCTAAGTTTTGGAAGTTACCATTAGGGACATAGGCCTTGTCTTGAAATCCATACTTGTCTTTTAAAAGTATTCTTAAGACCTTAGAATAGGATTTCCATTTGTATTAGACACTTTAGGAAACCAACAAGAACAAAACCCCAAAAACAACATAAACTATAAAACAACGAAGTAAGAGAAAGGTTAACTAAGCACATATGGTGCACCACACTTCATCAGTTTACGATGCCCGGATTGATAATTTATGTAGAGCAATTTAAGACGTTAAATTGACTAGACAATAGGTAAATGCATGGTCTGGAAAATTGGTGACGTAAAGCAAAAATAGGGAAAACCCTTGGTTAGACTATTTAAATAATTATAGGCTATCATATTTTATAAAAACAGTTTTCTATTCTCAAAAGTTCAATAAATTTTTTCAAGAAATGCACCCTCTCTCCCCACCTTTTCCCCTGCATTAGATTTCAAAACCTTTTGTACTGCATTAGATTTTGAAATTGTGCATCTGCAAAACTATGGCCAGAGCATCTCCGGAATCACGTTTCCAAAAACAAAAATTTTGCTTCAGCCTCAATTTGCATAGTCCCTGGAAATTTGGAACTACCATGTGACCAATCGCACTCTCGTCCCACTTCATGGATTCTTCCTAGGCATTCCTTGGATGTTCCCTAGATGCCTCCTAAATGTTCTCTAATGGTAATGTTAAATTCTTAAAATAAAAGTTCACATTTTTTTTAAATTTTTAACATTACTATTAATTATTTTAGGATGTTTGAGAGTGGTTCCAACCTCATCAAACTTCTTGTGGAGAAAATAAAATTTCATATCTCATTCAAAATTCAAAATACTTAATAGTTTTCAAGATTTCAAGATCAACGCGATTGTGGCATTTCATTAGATTCTATCACGTATAAGGGTATGCAATTGGCATTTAGTCAAGAGCACCAAGCCCTATATATACCCTAGAGTAGGTGGTGTTGATTGTTAACTCCTTTGTCACGGCCTTAGCAAAAATGTACCTTCACTCAAACCAAAATAATTGATGACTTTTCGTAAGCATTTTCTACCTTATTTGAAGACTTGGATAAGGTAGTCTGATCAAAATTGGGCAGTGTCGACTAATGTCCCTAGAGAATTGAGGTAGAGGCAAAGGTTAGACAAGAGGAGAAGAATGAAGGATGATACTAATTATGAGAATCCTGATATAAGTAATGGTGGAACATTATTTGTCAAGGAGTGGTGGAACATGCATGACAGTGCTACCCCATAGTTATGACATTTGGCAACATGGATGCCTTCACAATTGGTTGACACTTCTTCTGTAGAGAGGTGTTTAGCAACTAGCTCAGTTTATTGTTTTGGACCTTTTAGTCTTCACATGTCAGCGTGTAGATGACCTGTTTTGTAAACATAACTATTTGGTCATGTTATTGTTTACAGTTGCTAAATAACCTATTTCATTCCATAAGTTAATGACTTACTTTCTGTTATATGACTTAAACATTTATATGTTTGTGTGTAATTGATAGAATCTAAATTCTAGATGGTTGATACTCAAATAATTAATCATTCATGTACAATGAATGTCATTTCTATCTTGATTTATGTACAAATATGCATCTTTTCACATCTTCTACAACTAATTTGGTATTCTTGATGTTTTTTCTAAATATAAATGCAATATAATATCTATATGTATATATTTATAATAGACACTTTCGTGATGCTTCACTTTCAAGGATTTTTAAAAAATAACACTTCCAATACTTTGCTTCTCAAAAATGCATCCATTTTATGCAACATTGTTCTAATAAATACTGCAAAATAAAGTTCCATACCATAAAACCAATAATGCACCCATAATTCACATCTAAGCTTTCACATGGATTTAGTAGAAGAGTGGAAACAATTTATTGCCAATCTCAAACATAATGCTATAAAACTAAAGGATGAGATAATATGTTCAAAGATAAAGCTTCAAGACTGTATAGAACTAAATTGGGTTATGTAGCAAAGGTAGTTGAGAGCGCGGAAAGCGAAAAGAAATGTAATTTGGAAGTTAAGTTGTCCCATAAAAACTATAATATTTTTGTTGGCTAATTCGGGTTATGTAGCAAAGGTAGTTGAGAGCACGGAAGGCGAAAAGAAATGTAATTTGGAAGTTAAGTTGTCCCATAAAAACTATAATATTTTTGTGGCTTGAATTAGCCAACAAAGTGTTGGCTTGGAATAATTGCAGAAAGGGATCATGGGAAAGTCTAAGGAAATGTGTGCTATATAAAATTAATGAATAATCAATGGACCATCTATTAGTGCATTTCCAATTCACAACAAATGAGGGTAGACTCTACAACTAATTAATGCCAAGGGGAATGGCCAGTAGAATTTATCCCTGGCCATTTCAAAAATTGATGTTTGGATAGAGTAGTTTTAAACCACAACATATACTTGGGGAGGAGAATATGATGTTTCCAGGGAGGTATCCATGAGATAATGGGATAATAAATGTAGCTATAATGATAGAATAAGTCTATGTGGTAGTTAGAAAGAATAATATGATAATGAGAAATATTTGGTATAGTTTTCAAGGAATATTTATGAGAAAGTATATATACACAAATATTGTTGTATTAGATATGTTAGATATATATACATAAAAATCTGCAACTATCATAAAAATAGACCAGACAAATCAACTTTGGTCAGTAATGATTGCTATCCACTAAAATCACAAATATGAATTAAATCTTTTGTGACAAATCTGAAAGTTTTTCATCACTATTTTGCAGATACTACAAGACATTTATCTGAAGTAAGGATGCATTAGTCGAGTTTCCAGCTGACATATATTACTCAGACATGTTTTACAAATGCTTGGCTGCAGTAGGACAATTCAGCACCAAAACAGCAGAGACGCACCCAACTCATTTAAAGTACATTTATGTTGCTCTATAACAGGGTTATATCTATGGGGAAGTAAGTTAAATACACGGAAGTTACTATGCCCATTGAATTGGGATCCAACCAATGGTTTTGAACGTGGTTTTGGGGACTTGGTTTCTTGACTGTATGGTTTATTGTTACATTGGAGCTTGAACCCACTTTACCTAAGCGCTTTACTTATCGAATAAAATATTCATAGAAAATATTGAAGAATATAAGTAAATATTTTCTATTTTTAACTATGAAACTGTTTAAAAATGTCTTTGGACTATGACATGTAATGAGAAGACTAATTTAAGTTTTTATTTTAAAGTTTTGAAAATTTTCAGAATGCTTAATATTATCGATTTGTTTTCTATTTGCGAAGCCACCATGTAGATTTTGTTTATTTTTTTTTACGACAAATTTCATTAAATCTTAGTCTTGTGTTTAACTGAGATCTTTTACAATCATTAGTATTGTATATCTTGGTTCTTGAACATAAAATAATCATCAATCTCGTTGATCCAAAACCAGATCCAAATAAGCATTGAATAGATTTAATGGCTAAATTCAATGAAAAAAACTAAGTGAAATCAGAGGATCAGCTACAGAAGTGAAGCTCAAGATTATAAAGTTGAAACAAAGTCAAAAGAAGGAGAATAGGCCTCATGTTTATTCAATCCACTTCGCTACCGCTCACCTCCATTGTGCTGCATTGTACATGAACACTGCTAGGGAAACCACAAAGGAGAGAAAGAATGTTGGAGTTAGGGAGCTAACGAGTCAGGAGGCTGGGCCTTCCAGCTGCTCCCAGTAAGCTAAACCTGTCTATAGTTTTTTCACAATTGTCAATTATAAAGTAGTTCTTGGACATAAAAGGGGAGAATTGTTAAGAAAAATTCCAAGTTTACAGTTGATAATGCTTAAAAATGAAAACATAACTGTAATTTTGTAACTGTTGAGGAATAAAGACTAGACTAGCCATTCAACGCCGGAGTTTTCTCTGAGATAAATTCTATTGTTTTTATATGGTGTGATTAATTATAGTGTAACTAAGTTTCTCTATATGCTTTATTTGAGTACTTCTAGTGCTAATTAATGCAAATTCATGCTCGTTGACCCTCAGAGCACCAATATCTATGTGAATTTCTATCTGGATTTAATTAATAGTTTCTTCGCTATGAAAACCACATTCTACAACGCAATTTCTCAAGTTTCTTTGATCTTTGATTTCAACTGTTGCTGCTGCGTTGTTTAAATGATATGCCAACATAGAGCAAATCGTTTGGGCTGTATATAAACTCAAAGTGCCCGACACTACATCACACCCCCAATTCAAAGCATGATGAATATTTGCAGGCATTGCAAAGATTCCTCAAGCCTTGAGCGTTGGTAATTATCTACAACTCAATTTCTTTTTTACTGGAGCGCTGAGATTGTGAACAAGCTCGACTGCTGTGTCGATCATATACTACAGCCCACTGTATATGGGCATGCACTGATATTGATGTTTAATGAAGAGTTCATTGGTGTTGGTCTTTAACCACATTTGTTAGAGCACTGCATGATCGTTCCTTTAGGCACTCTTTGACTCGTTCAAGCCCATGGGCACTGATAGCTACCTCCAACACAAAAATAATGTCCGCTGGAATCGTTGGCTTATACCTACAGCGTTAATCGCTGTTGGTTGAATCTTTGGTGGAGTCAATAGCCAAATTGGCCTTTCGCTATAGTTTGCAATATCTGTTTGAGTATTGTGCAAACCACATCCTACGACACTCTTGATTGTCCAAGCTATTTGTCTGGAAGAGCAGCAGTTACATTTGTATGCTTATCTTAAGTCTTTGTTTTTTTTTGGGGGGATTGTTATTATATATGGTATAATATGTAATTAGTTTTACGTTCTGCTTTTATGGTTAATAAGTTAGTTACCAAAACCACTGTCTTGTACTTAAATTGCACATATATAAATAAGTAATTTTATTATTAATACCACGCTTTTTCATTGTGATATTTTATTGTGTTCTTTCATTGTGGAGTTTATTTGGGCTTGCACTGTGGTATCAAAGCCATGGTTGAGTTGTTCATAAACTCAATGTATTTAAAGTCTATGGTGTAAAAAAGGTGAGAAGCGTGAAGACTATGAAGATAGAGTGCAATAGAAGGTTAAGCCAGTGGAACAATGCGATGGGATGTCCAAATTATTGACTCTTTGTAAGTTTCATATCTTTCAGCGATAATGAAAGACTATGAAGATAGAGTGCAATAGAAGGTTAATCCAGTGGAACAATGCAGTGGGATGCCCAAATTATTGACTCTCTGTAAGTTTCATATCTTTCAGTGATAATGAAAGACGATTGGAGATAGTAAATTTTTTGAAGGATAGCATTTTGCATTTACTGCAGAAAAGTAAACATGGGTTTAATGACAATAATCAAACGGGAGTTTACTTAAGTGAAATTGAATTTGTTAAGGATTTAATGACAATAATCCAACCGGATTTTACTTAAGTGAAATTTTTGAAAGATAATATTTTCATTTACGGCAGTGAACTTTTTGAAGGATAGCATTTTGCATTTACTGTAGTAAACAGGAGTTTAATGACAATAAAATACATAATTTTTTAAGAAACTATTGGTAAAATAAAATTTAATTTTAGAGACTAACAAGATTTGAATCTAGTTCTTTCTTAGGTTATTTTTGAAACTTACCACTAAGACACAAAGCCAACTTTCTTAAAATAAGAGGAGAAATGATTTGGAATCGTATTGCATATATTTTGAATTTGAAAATGTTTGAAGAATATTTGGCTACATAACAATTATGACTTCAATAGTTTCCATAGTTGGAGTTGTTCTTAATGGAAAGGAAAATTATCAAGAGTCGTTTAGAAAGCTTAAAAGTGCCCTTGTTTTTAACAATTTGTGGGAAGTTTGTTAAGACAAGAAGGATAGCGATGGAAAAGAAATATTGCACTAGAGCCACCTGATAATGAGAAGTAGCATGCAATTTGGGAGACAAAAGACAAATTTAAAAGTGCCCTTGTTTTTAACGATTTGTGGGGAGTTTGTCAAGGCAAAGAGGTTAGTGATGGAAAAGAAATTGCACCAGAGCCACCTGATAATGAGAAGCAGCATGCAATTTGGAAGACAAAAGACAACAAGGCATATGCATTAATATTTGCATCAGTGACAGAAGAGGTAAGCAGATATAACATTTCTTGTGATACTGCATTTGAAGCACTAAAGAAGTTGAAAGAATTGTATGATTCACACTCAGAACTCGAAATTATTAAGTTATTGTTAATGTTGTTTAATTTGGAGATGAAGGATAATGATCCTTGGAAGAGTTCCTTTGAAATAAAAGCCATTTTTCATGATATAGAAGCTACTAGAATTAAAGTAGATTTACAACTTACAGCTTTTATAAAAGTCTTTCGCGCTCTCTATTCAAACTATTTGGAATCTCTCCAAACTAGTGGGTAGCTAAAAGACATTACATTTGATAAACTAGTAAGAAAAATAGTTGAGAGAGAAAAAGCCTTTGGGAAGAAAGAGGCTCCACCTAACTCTAATGTAGAAACTTTGTGCCTTGCACAAAAGGATCAAAAGTCTCATGTTGAGACTTCTAAATGTGATAAAAGTAGTAGAGGTCATGGTAGGAGAAATTATAGAGGCAATGGGGGCAAAAATAATCAGGGAGACATACAACAAAATGATAGACAACAAAGGAATTTTAATGATAGACCAACTATCAAATGTTTTAGATGTGGTAAAATTGGTCATATTGCTACTAACTGTAAAATCGCTTGTGAGAAGTTCAGTGAAAGGAGAGAACAATTGAAAGAAAAGAAAGATCAGCCGCCACCTGATAAGAGAAAATCATCAGAGTCTGCACATAACATTATTGCTCACAGTAATTCTAATATGAATGATGTTTTCAACACTACTTTGAATAGGTTGCAAATGGGTGTATAAGATCAAATAAAAAGCATATGGTTCTCTTGATAAATACAAGACAAGACTTGTAGCAAAAGGCTACGCTCAGAAGAAAGGCGTTGACTACACAAAGACATTTGCTCTTACAACAAAATGGGGAACAATTAGAACTCTGTTTTCTCTTGCAGCTTTAAATAGCTAGAAGATACACCATATGGATGTTAAAACGGCTTTTTTGAATGGCGATTTGAAAGAGGATGTTTATATGTTTCAACCTAAAGGTTTTTCTGTTAAAGGCAAAGAGCAAAAGGTATGAAAATTGGTTAAGGCTTTGTATAGACTGAAACAAGCATCTCGTGCATGGTATGAAAAGTTAACTGAACACCTTCTCAAGTTTAATTATAAGTTATTTGATTTGGATGATGCAACTCTTCTTGTTAAGAAAATTGGAAAGTGAGTTGTATATTTGGTTGTGTATGTAGAGAATTTGATGATCACGGGAAACAATGATGACTATATAGCGTCTGTTAAAAGAGAATTATTGAACGTTTTTGACATGACAGATTTGGGTTTATTACATTATTATTTAGGGATTGAAGTTGATCGGAAACCCAAATATATTTTCATTCCTTAGAAAAAGTATATTGGAAAATTATTAGACAGATTTGGGATGCAGGATTTTAATCCTGTCGCTACTCCTATGGAGTAGAATTTGAAGCTTACTTCCACTGCATAAAGTATGTTTGAAGGTCTAACAAAGTATAGGCAACTTGTTGGAAGTTTGAATTTTCTAACTACTACTCGACCTGACATAGCTTTTGTTATAGGGATACTTTCCAGGTTCATGCATAAGCCATGTGAAGGTCATTGGAATGCAACGAAGCAAGTGTCCAAGTATTTGAAAGGCACTCGAACATATGGCATCAAATATTCCAAAGTTACAGATTTCCATCTCGTCGGCTATTCAGATTCTGATTTTGATGGAGACAAGGAGAATGGAGTCTCTACTTCTGGTTATTTGATGAGTCTTGGATCAGCGACCATCAGTTGGAGATCACGCAAGAAATATGTTCCTAATGATTCTACCACCGAACCCGAATATGTTGTAGCAGCTCAAACTACAAAAGAAATCATTTGGCTTCACAAAACACTTGAAGACTCGCAAGAGAAACAAAAGGCTTCAACTCCACTACTCGTTGACAACTCTTCTGCAATTCAGTTGACCAAGAATCTCAAGTTTCATGATCAAAGCAAGCATATTAACACCAAATATCACTTCATTCGACATTATGTAGAAGCCAAAGTTATTCATCTGACACATTGTCCTACTTCAGAGCAGATAACAGACATATTTACAAAGCCATTAGGACGTGAAAAGTTCAGAATGTTACTGGGCATGTCAGATGTCACTTTGGAGTAAGGGGGGAATGTTAACTAATCTTTCGAGATTGTTATTGTATATTGTATAATATGTAATTAGTTTTACATTCCGTTTTTGCGGTTAATAAGTTACTGAGACACAATTGTCTCGTACCTAGATTGCACATGTATAAATAAGTAATTTTATCATTAATATGACGCTCTTTTATTGTGTTATTTCATTGTGGAGTTTATTTGGGCTTGTACAGTCTCTGCTGGACTTGTTGCTGCAAAATCTTGCACCTTGGTGCAAAGTTTCATTGGAGATGTGAAATAAAACAAGGGTGTCAACACTTTCACCCCCTCTCTTCTATTTTAGTGGTGACCACCAATCACCACAAGGAGACTTCCCAGTAGGACTCAAGGATCAAATAACCCCCTCTATTCTATTTTAGTGGTGATCACCAATCACCAAAGGGAACTTCCCAATAGGACTCGGGGATCAAATAACTGTAGAAAGGATAAAGCTAATTGCCCCAAAGGATCTTACAAATTATCCCACTAATTCCTAGGCTTCGTATAGGATCTTACAAATTAACCCACCAATTCCTAGGTTTCGAATAGTATCTTACAAATTAACCCACCAATTCCTAGGTTTCGAATAGTATCTTACAAATTAACCCACCAATTCCTAGGCTTTGAATGGCTAAGATTAGGTGGAGATGAAGTGCAATGCAAGAAAGAGGGCTCACAATCTCTATAGGTTAATCCTAAGGCTTCCTAGACTTTGGGAGTCTTAAATAGAGTCCCAAAACACTCCCTATGCATGCAAAATAGAAGGTTGTTGTAACCAGGGTGAAAATATGTAGCTTATGACAACAAACAAGACTTTGTTATAGATGACTATATATCCCAGCTGAGTGTATATCAACTCAAAATGTTGATCTTTCATATGATTGCTTTTTTGTCATTTTGAGGTATGGTGGCAACAAGATATTTTTCTATAACTAGCAAAAGAGATTTGAAGAAGGAATATAAAAGAATTTTAGGAGGAACTTCAATTTTGTAGATGTTGCGGCATTTATGCCATTCATGGATGTGGTCCATGAAAATATGAGTGGATGAGGTTTCTCTGAATTCAATGAGGATTTCTAGTCCTATGTCGTGACACACTGGTAACTGGAAAAAGGTGAGAAAGGCCTTTACCAGGGATGCAAAGTCGTTGTGAGGATTAGTTGTTTCATTGACATACCATTTGATTGAGGGGATAATTAAGGTTCATTGAAAGAGTCTCAAACAAATTGAGTGTTTAGTTATATTGTTGGAAATGAAAGGTCATAATGTGATTGGATGGGTCATCATCTCTTGGCTTCCCTTCAAATTTTGGAATGTCTGAAGGGAGTTTGGTTGGCATGGGGGCCATCCCACATCATGTGCTATGTGATCATCTGTGAACTTCATTGAACTCACGAGATTCAAGGAAGTGGCAAATAACAAGTTTGGAATTGGAGCCACCATAACAAATTTTTGGTGATTAATAATTGTATGATAAGGAGAGTTAATGTGAGGTAAGGTAGTACCAAGCAAAGTTATTCCTAATACAGGTGAGCCTAACAAGGTGTTGTCAATGAATAACTATTGAGCATTGTTATTAGAACCTAATTGGAATCGGTGGAATTAGTCATTCCTATCAGTTTGACTTGCAAAGCTGTCCAGTTAAAGGCTTGAAAACGGAAAAGAATTGTTCAGTACTGAACTAACTAGTTTTGAAATGGAAAAGGCCAGTTTGGTATTGAACCAACTGGTTTTGTACAATGCAACCAAGGACCCTCCAAATGCAAAAAAAAACAAAAAAAAACAAAACAAAACAAAAAACAAAAAACAAAAAAACAAAACAAAACAAAAACAAAACAAAACAAAACAAAAACAAAACAAAACAAAACAAAACAAAAACAAAAACCAATTTATTAGTGGGGTAGTCTAATATTCAACCCTGGGCCCTACTAATGCTATGTAATTAATGATAATGTTAAACTATTTAAGCAAAAGTGGCCTTTTACTTAAATTTTAAACATTACCATTAATTGTTTAAGGATGTTTTAGAGTGGTTCCAACCTCATTGGATTTCATGTGGAGAAAGTAGAATTTTAGATAACACTCAAAATCCAGCAGGCTTAACAGTGTTTAAGATTTTATGATTGGGGGGATTGCAATGTTTCCATTGAATTATGTCATGTACAAGGGTATGGAACTAACATTTAATCAAGAGCATCAAGCCCTCTACTTACCTTGATGTTAGTGGCATTGACTATTGAAAACACTTAAATTCCAGCAGGCTTAACAATTTTTAGGATTTTAGGATTGGGGGGATTGCAATGTTTCCATTGAATTATGTCATGTACGAGGGTATGGAACTATAATTTAATTAAGAGCATCAATCCCTTTATGTACCTTGATGTTAGTGGCATTGACTATTGAACTCTTCTATCATGAACCTAGTAAAAATATACCCATCACACAAACAAAATCTCAATTTGACATATTAAGCTTTCTCTATCTTATTTTAATGTTTATGGGTGATGATATTGATGATGAGGATCCCAATATAGGCAATTATTTTGATCATATGTAGGTATTTGTTGCAACATGTTTTTTTTAGCACTAGAGGCCATTTAGAGCCTTTTTTTATAAAGCTTTGGTTCAAATATGTATTGAACTAAATGTTATTTTGGTTATATGCACTTCTATTTCCTCCTCCTTGTTTTTTTATTTTTTAGCTAATATCAATTTTATTTAACTTGAAAACAAGGAACATAATTGCATTTTGTAGATGCTATTAAGCATTTGATCGTAACCTTTCGACTGATGAAAAAACAAAACTGTAAAAAATTACATAATTTTGTTGGGGTTAAGTGTGATAATAATCACTTAACTTCCATTTTTCCTTTCTTGTTCTAAACCTTTTTCCAAACCCTATGGTTGGGATCAGTTGTTACTATTACTAGTTGATCCCCAACTTCCTGCAAAGGGGCTTCTTTATCTGAATCAAAGCTCTCATATACATGGGTTCTCTGTATACGCCTTTGTGTCCTTTTTATCAAGTGTTTCCTCTTTCTGCTGCTCTGATGCTTGATCTCTACTAATCTAACGCCCTTTTGGATATGGGTCACAATTGCAAACTGATCCATATCTCCTTCGTCTGCTTGGCTACCATGTTGTGCATGTGCATCTATAGTTGAATTATTCTCCGTAGTCTCTTCTTTGTTGGGTTTTTGTAGCTATGACGGGTCTTCATAATTTATATTTTAGCCCTTGTAATATATAAAGTATTTGTAAGAAATGTTCTTCATGTTAGATTTAAAATAGAAATTTTTGAAATTTGAAATTTGAATTTTTGGCTCCAAGTGAGTCAAGATGGCACTCCCTCAAGTCAAGTTCGCCCCAATGAAGAGACACACCCATTCACGAAGGTGAAACACTATATAAATGAATTCAACCTCCTCCACAAAGGCAACCATTTGATCTCTCACAAGCAAGAAAATTTCTGAGCATCCAAACGAAGGACAAGGAGGACGAAGGTCATCTCTCTCTCTCTCTCTAACGCACATTTCTCTCTCTTTAGCTCACAAGTGTGTTTCCGAGAAACATATTCAGGTGGGAGTCTGAATTTCTGTGTTTTTGGATAGTTTTTGGGAGGTTGAATTTCCACCTAGAGCAGATCAGACCATACCGATTTGTAGGGCAAACTAAAGGCTTGACTTGAGGACTGGAGACCAGGTTTGACCATAAGCTTTGTTAGCCAGTTTGACCTTATAGTTGACTAGTTGCATTAGATGTATCTCTTGTTGAATTGAAGAATTTCTCTAAGAAAAAGGTTACTAGGTTCTCCACGAGTAAATCTTGTGTTCTCTTTGTGCATTATGACCTCTATTGTCCTTATGGTTTTATGGTTGATTGAAGTATAATTTCTTAATGATAAACTGGAATTGTTAAAAGATCTATATCATTATAAATAATTATTAGTATTTAGAAATATTGTGGTAATATCGAATGCAGTTGAAAACTTAACATGGTACCAGAGCTTAAGTGATGAAAAAGGGCATTGAGATCACTCTTAAAGAAGCTTTGGTAAGAGATCAATCTTAAGGAAGACCTATATCTACAATTTATTTTCTTGTCTATGACTATGGGTCCCATTTGAAGGCAAAAAACAAATTAGAAGGAGATACAAACTTTAGGGCTTGGAAAACACGGATAGATCTTCTTCTTGCAAAAGAGGATCTCTTGGGTAGTATGAAGGGAAAGGTCCCTGAACTTGGAAAGGATGAAGATAAATTAAAATTTGATAAATATAACATTACAACCAGAAGTATCATTTTAGATTCTGTCATAGATCATTTGATCCCATATATCACAAATCTTGACTCTTCAAAGAAAATGTATGATGCCCTAATTGGTTTGTATATTATCAACAATATTGGTCAAACAATGAGTCTGAAGAATGAGCTTCATGATGTTAGAATAACAAGGAATGATACTAGAGCCTCATATTTTCATGAGGATTTCTCAATTGAGAGATCAAATTCAAGCAATTGATGAAATAATATGTGCTAGAAAAGATGTTCCAAAGTTTGATGAACTATGGATTGCATGTACTCAAGAAGAATCAAGACTCATATCAAGAGGAAAGATTTATAGATTTGGAGAAGGTGACTCTTAGGCATATGCAACACATTTCAAGAAGGGTGGATGAAGAAATAAGTTTGGCTTTCAAAGAAGAAATGAAGGAAGAAGACCTGAAGAAAGAAAACTTGCTATCAATGTCACAAATTTGGTCACTTAGACACGATTTTCCTGAAAGATTGAATAATAGAAAGAGAAAAGGAAAGCAACATGCCTCTGTAGCAGATTTTGAAGAACTTCCAAAAAGACCTAAGAATGAAGATCCAGGTGATAATTACTTTTTCTATTTCTCTGCTCTTATTGGTTCTGTTTCATATAGTGAAGACTTGTAGCTAGTAGATAGTGGAGCCTTAAGGCACATGTTGGAAGATAGAGAGAACCTCACAAGTTTGATGAAAATAATATTATCACAAAAGGTGGAACTTGGAGACAAAAACAATTATGCAATCAAAGACATTGGGAAGACGTCCATAAGCTAGAATCAGGCGATAATGTTCATCTTGGCAACATACTATATGTACGTTGTTTGAAGAAGAATTTGGTTTCTATTTTATGCTTGGAAGATAAAGGAGATAGAGTAGCATTTTTTTATCACAAAGTTCTTGTTTGGCCCAAAGACTCTAGTATAGATTCCTCTAGAGTAATTGGAATTCGTGAAGGAAGGTTGTATAGACTTTTGAAACAACCTACACAAGCACTTGTACATAATGATATTAATCCATGTGAGCTTTTGAATAGAAGATATGCTCACCTTCACTATAAAACTTTGCCAGCCTTAAAGCAAATGGTTGCAAGTGTTCCACATTTACAAGAAGAACATGAAGGTGTATGTAAAGGATGTGCACTTGGGAAGAATGTAAAGAAACATTTTCCAAGCAAAAAAAGTAGATCTAAGGAAGTCTTAGACCTAGTTCATCCTAATGTATGTGGTTTGATACCAGTGAAATCTCTTGGAGGCTATTTATGCCATGTAATCTTTATTGATGATTTCTCTCGCAAGACATGGATCTACTTCATGAAGATGAAGGATGAAGTTTTTGACAAGTTTCAAGAATCCAAGGGTGAAGTAAACAACTTTAAGAAAAAGAAGATCAAGATCCTAAGGTCTGATAATGGAGGAGAATATACCTCCAAGGCGCTCATTTCCTTTTGTAAATAAGTTTGGATTAAGAGGAAGCGGATAGTCCCTTACAATCCACAACAAAATGGAGTCGCTGAAAGAAAGAACAAATCTATTAAATAATATGTGAAGGAAATGATGCACAATCAAGACCTGCTTATGTTTCTATGGATCGAAGCATTGATGACAATTGTCTACATTCAAAATAGAAGTCCTCATCGAATTTTGGAAGAAAAGACTCCTAAAGAAGCATTCACTGAACAAAAAATCAAGTTGGTCATTTGAGAATATTTGGTTGTCCTGTTTATATTCATGTACCTAAATATAAGAGAAGGAAGTTAAATCCTTCATGAAAGAAAATGATATTCGTTGGTTATTATGAGTCATCAAAGCCCTATAGAATATATGTTCTAGGAAAAAAAGAGTTGAAGTTAGCAGGGATGTGATCTTTGATGAAAATGGGGCCTATTGGAAATCCAAAGAAGTTCCCATGGAATCTGATGAGGATGAAGAACATGAATCTCCCAAGGAAGAAGAAGATTTGGGTCCATCAAATCCTCTAGAACATCTCGTTGATCATAAAGAAGAGCTAGAAGGGCCTAACAATCCAATGGACCTAGTTGTTGTTCCTGAAATCAGAAAGAGGCCAACTTGGCTAAGATCCACTTTACAGGAAGAAGAAGGACATGTAACAACATGTGGCTCCTTCAGGGAAAGCAAGAGGCCAAAGAGGTATTCTGGTTATGTAGCTTTGATGATGAATCTCATTGATGTCGAGCCTTCCACTTTTGAATAAGCAATTAGCGAACAAGTTTGGAAGGATGCAATGTTGGACAAATACCAATCAGTTATGAAAAATGATGTTTGTTTCTATGGGTTGGAACATACATCAATTGAATGTAAAGACTGTTTTTCTTAATGACATGATTAAGGAAGAAGTGTATATTGAACAACCTCAAGGTTTTGAGGTCCATGGTAGAGAGTCTTACATTTGCAGGTTGAAAAAATCCTTGTCTGGACTTAAGAAAGCACTGAAAGCCTGGTATTATACATGAATTGGAAATTATCTGACAAGACTTAGTTTCTCCAAAAGTGATGCTGATCCAAACCTATACTTCAAGGTCAAGAAGAATGAACTTGTGATCCTATTATTGTATGTTGATGACTTATTTTTTACAGTTGTGGAGCATCTCATTATTCAAAGTAAGAGGGAGTTGGCCTATGTATTTGATATGAAGGATCTTGGATTGATGCAATACTATTTTGGGCTAGTATAGCATAAGCCCAACAAAATATTTCTTGGTCAAGGAAAATATATCATTAAGATCCTGTCGAAGTTTAGAATGATGGACTGTAAGTCGATGTCGACTCCCATGGTTACAAATCTAAGAAAGTTGAGAGACACAGAGTCTAATTTGGTAGATCCATCCATGTACAAGAAGTTGATTGGCTCATTGATGTATTTGGTTAATACCAGGCTGGACATTTGCTTTGTAGTGAACACATTGAGCCAGTTCCCCATAGAACCAAGACATGATCATTGGATAGAAGCAAATCACATATTGAGATATTTGTGTGGTACAATTGAATTTGGTTTGAGATATGTCTCAAACGGTGACATACAGCTACAAGGCTATACATATGCAGATTGGGCAGGGACTGCTGAAGACAGAAAGAGTACCTTTAGAGGTTACTTCAGTTTGCGCTCTGCTATGATTTCATGGATGAGCATGAAGCAAATCGATTTGTCACACTTGGTAATGCCAAGGCATAATATATTGCCACTAGCTTGGTGAGTTGCAAAGCAATGTGGCTTCAGAAGTTACTCGTGGGATTGTTTGATCATGTGCTTGAGCTGACCATGATATATTGTGATAATCAAAGCTATGTGAAAGTGACAAAGATTCCATTTTTTCATGACATGTCAAAACACATCGAGATCAAGTACCACATCATCTGTGACATGGCGCAGAAGGGAGCAATGAAACTCCAATATGTTTCCATTGATGAGCAAATTATTGATATTCTTACAAAGCCTTTGTCCCAAGCAAAGTTTTTATACTTCAGAGACAAGCTTGGACTTGCTGAGAATGCCTCTCTCATCGAGAGGGAGTGTTGATGAGATAACATCGTGGACTAATATTCTCTCTATGTTGAGTAATTCGACCTGAATTAGGGAGATTATCCTTGTGTTAAGTACATTTACCCAAATTAGGGGGAATGGTCTAGTAGAGGATTGACATTGTTCCCTCTCATGTATGACTCGAATTAAGAAGAATGGTCCTAGAGAATCATGTTTATTTAGCATCGGGCCATGGATTGTGTAACTAGAGTTTCGCCATTTGGCGATTCACCATGTTTCATTGCCACGAATGATGGTGAACCAAGACTATTTGGGATGCCATGTGTTAGGTACCGACCTGAATTATGGTGACTAGTTATGCTATCCCATGTGTCTGAAGTATTGACCCGAATTACGATGAGCACACACCATAGGTATGAAGTACTAACCCAAATGATGGGATTAACTGATGTAGTTGATTTACCATGCATATGCAGCACTAACCCGAATTATGGTAAATGGTTGATGCTATTGGATCACCATGTGTCACAAATTGTGACCTAATTATGATGATGATTTGCTATAACATTTTCTTAGAGAAATTTTTTCACAAGAAGAACATCTATCTAGTCATTATTGTTAAACACAACAATGGTGAAGATAGGATATATAAAATATCAGCGTTGGATGCATATATTATTCACAATGATACATATTTATACAAGTCTAGTGACCCTTGGTTTCATATTACAAGTGGTCTCTTGGACTCCCTTTCGCTGTTTGGCTTGCACACTAACCCTTAAAGGATTAGGTGTCCAACATTCCCCCCCTGAATCCGAAGGGGTATGTATGAGTCCAAGAAGAGAGTTGTAATACAAAATGTGAAAAAATATGCATGGAAGCACTAGGCTGAATGTTCTCTCTGAAATGTTGGTATAAGGGGTTGGTTTAAGAATGACCACCAACATTGGAATTCTTAATTCAATTCCTAGAACTCTTCCAAAACTGATAAGAAATTGAAGTCTTCTGCTAGAGGAAGTATACCCAATTCTTTGAAGAGGGAGAAGCTCAACCTGAAAAGGGAGGTCTCAACACCACATAGATGGTTTAAGGCTAACCATCAACCAACGACATTCTCAAGGGCATCTTTGTCTCTGGCTACAACTCTGAATCTGGTATGGCAGGTTATGGCTCAGGCCCACTTGATGTGGCTTTGAAGCTTGTATATGACCATCATTACCCTGCCTGTCATATACAAGGTGAGATGATGGATAAAACTCAATTGCAATACTGTTCAATACTCTAGAACAAGTTCTGACATATGACTGAAATATCTCCCTGGCCGTTGAAGGCCATTGTTAAGAAGTGATCCATCCAAAGTGAATCTTTTTTCTTACAGGAAGCTTGTTTTTGAAGAATGAGTGGTTTTATGACAGTGCTCACATGGATGAAGATCAAAAAAATGATTTTTCATATGGCCAACTCGTTCAACATGTTGGCATTTAACATTCAGTTGTGGCTACTGTGGAAGAGGAGTAGGATCTGGAATAGTTGAAGATGAGTTGTCATAAAGAAATCCAACACTCTGAAACTGGATGGAATTTGAGTAATCTGGGATATGAAAGGACACATCATTGTCATATCCAAGATCAGTTATGTTTCCATTATAGGAAAGCTCTTACCAAGGTCTGATGATGGGTTTGGGAAGTGTATGATAAATTTATGTTTCTGCATTCAAATTTTCTCTTGTACTGGGCTCAGTGATCTGAACAATTTCTGGTAGCTGATTACAATCAACTTTGGACTAAAAAATGGGATTATTCTGAACAAAAACAAGTTTAGAATCATGACTACATTGTTGTAGCTCCTCTTGCTGTAGCAGAGATTCAAGCTACAAAAAATCAATTTTCTCATGTGCATTTTGCAAACAAGTTTGAATTTTTGAGAGAGAGTCTTTGCTGATTTGGATTGTGTCATCAGCAATAGATTGTATCAAAGTTTTCAGGAACTCTAATACTTCATAAATTTTGGCCATTTTCTGATCACAACTATGAACCAATGAGAAAGATGCAGCACTCACTCACAATTCAATGTCACTACAATATTTTGTAAATTTGCACCAAACAACCAGTGTGCAATAGCTCTATTTAATGTACATACCAGGACTTCAATGCACAGGCTTAATGCTCCAACCAACAAGCAACAATGACCATTCCAATGCTTCATTCAATGATTAAACATTCAACACAGGTTCCAATATTCTACATAGCATGGAATTCAAACCTTAACAAGTTGAATTTAGATCGCTCAATGTATTTGCATTCACAACGAGTCAATGCACACAATGCGATCTTCAATGCATGTTTTGATCAACACCAATTCAACTCTTAAATAAACCAACTTGCACAACCACCTAGATGCAAAGAGAGCAAATTCGAACGTAGAAGATAAATATCTAGTTACAGGAGGGTAAGGTCGCCGAGGTGCATGGTGAGCAAATTCCAAGGGAGAGAAAAATGACGGATAGAAAATAAATTTTGACTATGCATGACGACTAACTAGTGATTTTCATGGACGCATTGAATAATTTGAAGGACATTGAAGTCTGTCTGTAATATAATTTTATGTCGTATCTCTAATTCGTAGAAATTTTTAGGAAAGTATAAATAGCTAAGACCTATGTCATTCTAGCAGAGCAAGATCTTTTTAGTTGTTTGTGACGAATAAGCCACTGATGTGCAGAGAAAACAAATTATGACCACGTTTTTCCGCACTAGTTTAGTTGATATTATATATAACTTGGACGCTTTGTTTTAGTTTCTAAATCAGAGTTCGGTGGGGCCTCTTTCTTCCCAAAGGCCTTTTCTCTCTCAGCTATTTGGTTTACAAGTTTATCAAATGTAATGTCTTTTAACTGCTCACTAGCTTGGAGAGATTCCAAATAGTGTGAATAGATAGGGTGAAGGACTTTTATAAAAGTTGTAAGTTGTAAATCTACTTCAATTCCAGTGGCTTTTATATCATGAAAAATGGCTTTTATTTCAGAAGCACTCTTCAATGGATCATTATCTTTCATCTCCAAATTGAACAACTTCAATAACAACTGAATAATTTCGAGTTCTGAATGCAAATCATATAGTTCTTTCAACTTCTTTAATGCTTCAAATGCAGTATCACAAGAAACAATATATCGACTTACCTCTTTTGTCACTGATGCAGTTATTAATGCATATGCTTGGTTGTCTTTTGTCTCCCAAATTGCACACTATTTCTCATTATCAAGCGGCTCCGGTGCAATTTCTTTCCATCACTATCCTTCTTGCCTTGACAAACTTCCCACAAATCGTTATAAACAATGGCACTTTTAAGCTTTCTAAACCACTCTTGATAATTTTCCTTTCCATTAAGAATAACTCCAACTATGGAGACTATTGAAGTCATAATTATTTTTGAAACCAAATAAATTCTTCAAATCCTTTTCAAGTTTTCAAATATATGCAGCACCCTTTAAATAAAATATAAATCCCTTTATCCTTTTATTTAAATAAGAGTTTGTTGTGGTTTGATGGTAAGCTTCAAAAGTAACTTAGTTGAGAACTAGGTTTAAATCTGGTTATTTTGTCCTTTGAAAAATACTTAAAGACTAAAACCTAACCTTATTTTGTCCTTTGAAAAACACTTAAAGGCTAAAACCTTATTTTCTTTTTAAAAACTCTATGGTATAAAAAAATATGAATAATTCCCCTTCACATTTATTCGTACTCCTTTCACTTCAAGAATTCTTTTTTTTTTAACTTTTATGAAGAGGCAAAAACACTTAATGGCTAAAACCTTTTTTTTTTTTAACTCTATGGTAAAAAATATGAATAATTTCCCTTCACATTTATTCGTACTCCTTTAACTTCAAGAATTCCATTATTTTTTTTAACTTTTATGAAGAGCCAAAATGGAGGTTTGGTGATTGATACTTTTGGTGGTTGGATAGAATAACATTTAACAATTAAAAACCAACAATCATTATTGATTTAAACCCAACACCAAGTGGGGCCACAACAAAAGGTGTGTCAGTAGCTTATATTAAGAAAAACCAAAAATCATTATTAATTTAAACCCTAAGTCTAAACCTCCAGTTTTGTCCATGGCTTTGGGTTAACATGGTGAGCTCGACCTCACCTACCTGGTCGGTCCACTGGTTGGAAAGGTTTAATATTTGTTTAGTCTAGAGGTTTATTTTACGGTTCATTTTACGATTTAGTATGATTTATAAGTAGAGATTTATTTTACGAGTATGATTTATAAGTGTATCATCAAAATTGAAATTTCGTATATATATTAAAATAAAAAAATAAAAATAAAAATAAATTTAAAAATATTAAATAACCATATAAAACATTACCTCACCTACCTGGTCGGTCCACTGGTTGGAAAGGTTTAATATTTGTTTAGTCTAGAGGTTTATTTTACGATTCATTTTACGATTTAGTATGATTTATAAGTATAGATTTATTTTACGAATATGATTTATAAGTGTATCATCAAAATTGAAATTTCGTACATATATATTAAAATAAAAAAATAAAAATAAAAATAAATTTAAAAATATTAAATAACCATATAAAACATTAAAATAATGTAGACTTTTAAAAAAAATTAGACTTAAAAATAAATGGTAAAAAAAAAATGATAATTCTACTCTCATAATCTTTCCAACCATAATCTTTCCAACTAAGTTCTATACTTATTGTGACATGATATTCTATTAAAAATTCCTTGATTCTTGCCCATAGAAAAAAAACAAATGGAAACCCTGATTTGCATTGAGTTCATTGCATCCCCTTGGTCAAGGTTTCATTATATTCCCCACAATGAGACGTTGGAATCTGGAAACTCAGTGCACAGGAGATGTCCTCTTACGGAAAAAAAGACTATGCAGGTAGAGTTTAAAATCATGAAAAACAATGTACCGTACAGCCTGTGGAGGAGAAAAGTGAGAGCTGGAAATTTCATTGGAACCCCACAAGCGTTGTGGTTGATTCCAGTCTGTGAAAATCCAGAAGTAGGTTAGTCTCACGTAGATATAGACTTCTGACTTTTCTAATAATAGAGTGGATATAGAGAATTTTGCAGGGCAAATTCAAGGACAAAGTGTCACTGTAAAAACTACAATTGCAATATTTTCCTGAAAATTGACACAAACGATCCTTGTGCTCAAACTTAAAAATCCCTATTTCAGTTCTAGGTTCAATGCACCAAAACTTGATGACAGAGCATACAAACGTGGTCCATTCTCATTATTTTTTTCCACCTGTGTACTTTGTATAGGGCCGAAGGAATTGTGGAATATGTAGCCCATGAGCTTACCGATAATCTCCTTATACAGTTTTCAATTGGGAGATTAGAGAGAGAAGTATCCAGTCGAATTTTATATAAAGAAAGAAGTATTCAGTTGAATTTTGTATAAAATTATGGAAAAAAAAACAAAATGAATGCATGTCTCATTGGTTATTAGATCATAATGCTCCATCTCCTACATACAATGTCCATAGTAGACACAGAGGCCTTTCCAACAACTGGCTGCATAGCAGCATATTCTTTGTTTACCTGAATAGGAAACTTGGCATCATTGCAATATTTCTTAATAGCCGTGTTTTTAAGCTTTGGGGTTTCAAATTGCAAACTTCGCATCATTGCAAGATTTATTAATAGCTGTGTTGTACTTTTGGAGGTTCAAATTGGATTTTATCAACGTTGTGATGATCAATGGCCTTAAATAATATATTTGAACCAGTGCTTGCCTTCAAATAAGTCATTTTACTTGTATGCACAATGTGGCCTAAAGTAGGTCCCACAACGTTTTCATATTTTTGTAGCATTGAATTGGATTATGACAGTTCCTTGATGATCAATGACCCTAATTAATATGTTATATCCATTTCAGACATTCAAATATAATATTTAGCCAATTTGTATAATTTGGCTTGAGGTGGGTTTCGGAGGCAAAAACTTCTACTACTTCTCATACTTTTATAGCTTGGAATTGGGTTATCTCAGATTCCTAACGATCAATGAGCATTAAAATTGTTTGATCCACTTCTTGCATTCAACTATGTCATTTAGTCAATTTGCACAATTTGGCTCAAGGTGAGCCCCATAGAGAAAATTAGTTTTGGAGCAATAAACATTTTTATGATATAGGCATCAACAAACTCACAAGGTATAACAAAGTTGTAAATACATCAATTCAAATAGACACTGGACAGCATGCACATATATTATGCTATCACAATGTTTTTTTATAACAAAGGCTCTTATTAACAATCTCCACAACTTTATTAAATCCATGGCCATGCTTTAGATTCGTATTAACAATCTCCACAACTTTATTAAGTCCATGGCCCATGCTTTTGAGCCTTCGTTACACTCACAGAGGGATGTAGATCCCATGGTAACAAACACTACAAAAAAGCTAAATCAGAAGCCAACGAAAGGCTCTTTGTTCATTTACAGACTTCAAATTCAAAATGTAACCCTTAATATTCCATGAGTTTACCAAAAGTTACTACAACTTTTGAATTTGCATTAATATCTCAAAGTTTCAAGTCTGTTCTTAAAACGAGGGTATAAAAAAACGCATGCCAAAATTCATACAAGTGTCATTTTAAGAAAGTTTGAGGCCCCATGTTTGTAAATTTTCACATTGCTAACAAAACCTATTTCTCAATTTTAAAATTTATCTCCATCTGCCCCTATCAAATCTATCAAGTCAGCAACCTATTCATTTTTCATTGAAATTGACCAAAATTGTCTTCACTCAAATGCACATCTTTGGCCAAATTGAGTGATTCCACCGGAAAATGTGTATCTTATTATTCCTGGCCAATCTACATTTCCAAAATTTCAGTTTGTGCCTTAAAAAGTTGTTGTGCAGAAATACTCAACTTTGCTCTCTTTTTACAAAATGTCTAAAAACTCTGTAAGCCTTACAAAAGCATGTAAAGTTTTCTCGCAAAGCCACTCTTTAACACTAATTACATTTCTGAGAATTACACGTGATCATCATTAAAATGCACACAGAAACCAAGTCAAGGATCCAAATCAAAATTTAAAATATGATTTGAGTTTTTCATTCAATTATGTACAAGAAATTATCAAGTTGTGTCATGACTGCATCTCTTATGATTAAAACGAAATTCTTTTTATTTTTGTAATTTAAAAAAATGCATGTCAAAATGTTGAAAATGCATACCTTGAACAAAGTATTCATAACTAAATCCTAAAATTTGAAAAAAATCTTCGATATTTTCCATACTTATCTATGAATATAAATTATCTTCATCATTTCAACCATATTATCTTTCTCAAATCAGAACTCAATCTGAAATATGGTTTTTCTAAAAAGAGCTGATAAGTGGATTTGGAAAAATCAAATAAAGATTTATGAGAGATTATTTCAGCAGCTCCCTGCAGACTTAGGTCGACAGAAATACTAACAATGAAATCAAGAAGAATTTATAGAATTTATCAACTCAGTAACAGATTAATAAACGCTCTATATACTGAGATATATATTTTTTACTGAAACCAAGAATTCCAAGGAAAACTAAGTGGTTCTTGCTTATTCCACTTCCTAACTGCAGAGGAGAATCTAACAATTACTAGCTCACAGCTACGTTGAACTTGGTAAGTGATATGTTTTTCTAAATTACAGAGACTTTCCTTTGGTTTTTCCCACATAATTTACTACCATTAATTAATTTGTATTCTCATAGGCATCATCCACAGAAAAAACTGGTCTTTACTTTGTATGTTAATAGGTCAGATGCACAGGTAACAGATAGAAAGGTGCAGAATAATGGACATATAAGACAAAGCTTTCTTCCCATGGGCCATGTCAAATTGAACAAGGGGCAAAACTTCAAATTTCACCCAATTCATGAAAGTCCATGAAATTAATTTCATTACTTATTATCATTTTTAAAATTAAAAAAATTATAGAAATGAAAAATAAATATGTTAAATGTTGTTTATTATGAATGGAAATGATCACAAAGATGTTCAACTCCTCAAATCTAAACTATTTGCATAACCAAATTTGAGTGCAAAAATTGTAGAAGCCATGGTACAGACATGAATGAGAGCACAATTGGAAAATTTAGCACAGACCATGGCAGAGCAGGTTAACTTTATTGAAGGAACTGGTCCACAACAAAAGTTTATAAGCTAATTCTTTACATCTCAACATCTGCTACAGCTAATAATGTAACAAGCAATGGATACATCCAAAGTGCCTGACAAACATCTATAGAGATTTAGGATGATTCAACCATTTATTTAAGCTTAAAAGCCCCAATATCATATTTATGCTGCAAAATTTATACATCTACTAAAAATTCAGAAACTATGCCGGATAAGAGAAAGCGAAGGTTTCAGCAGAGTAAACGCCTGGATGTGTTGAAGATCAGGACAGGGAAGACAAGCACATTAACCGAGATAGCCAGCCTGTAAGCGGAAAAATAGTCCTTAAAACTCAATGAACACGAACATGGAGGCCTTCCACCTTCTACATCTTCATCGCCCGTATTCATCAAATCGCCAGAAACGTTTTGTAAGAGGAGCAGCCGGCGTTGTATGAAGTCCAGGTGGGTCTCTGTTATGAATGCAAAGACGAGAGCAACAATGGCGGATAGGCAGGCAACAGCAGAGAGATAGACGTGAGAAGGAACCCAGGCGATGCCATCACAACTGTTGGGCTGAGAGGGAGAGTGAGAATGAGTGCTCAACAGAGACCCCAAGACTGCAAGCTGGAATACAACATAAACACCCACTAGCACAGACGTATCTCCTGAGCTCTTCGATTTCATCCGGATGATCCGATTAATTGACGGGCCAGACACTGAATTCTTCATTTGCTCCAAAATCGGTTCACAAATTGAATACCACTCAAACATATGAATGAATTCGAGTGCTGAGGGGTTGTTTTAAGGGAAGGCAGCATGGGAAAGTGGCCGGATATTTCCATGAGATGTTGCAGTGGTTTCCATAGACTTGTAAGGCAAAGGGAAGTATCGCCCCAATTTCTTCTGTGGAGTTGTCCCTTTTTGTCTCCTCTTACATTATTATTGCCCGGCATCCACGCGGTATCTTCCATCTTTTTACAAAGCAATAAGCACCCTACACGCAAGTTCGCACCATTGGCCTTTCAGCGGATCAGTTTTCCCCACTTTGAATGGTTGGTTTGACCAACAGAAGTATCACATCAACTCGCTATCCCGCATAATGACCTGCCTGTTTCACAATGGCTGTTTCACAAACATTATTGACCAAACTAAAGGGAAAGAGCTAACTAGCTATATATTGGGTATTTAATGCTTTCAGAGCAGCATGCGACTTAAAACGATAACACTGGAGCGGGCAAATTCGGCATTAAATAATATTTGCCCGCTCCCGTGTTATCGGGCTAAGTTGCGTGCTGCTTGAGAGCATTAAATACCCAATATATGGCTGGTTAGCTCCAGCCAAACTAAAGCGCATCATGGGCTTGCACGGATTCACCAATTCACCATGGTCACTGTACATTCATTGGGTATTGGGTATACACGGACTAATTACTAAGTCCGTAGTCTAACTATATTGTTTTTTTCTTTAAAAATTATGGAATTCATCAATTCACCTTGGTCACGGTACATTTATTGGGTAGTGGGTATACACGGAATAATTACTAAGATGATTATATTGTTTTTTTTTTTTTTTAATTATGGAAATTCTAGTAAGATTTTGATAAAATTTATTAGGATTTTTGTAAATCCAAATTATAGCTATTAAATTTCAAGGTTTTGGGTGTCTTACAAGTTTTTGATGGCGTTGAATCTTTTTGCACCATCAAAAATATGATTCAAAAACTGGTACTACAAGATTTCTTGACTTTTTTTCTGTGTGGATTTCGGTCACTTTTGGTTGTTCGAGCAATTCCTCTGCCTTGGTAGACACTTCCATAACTAAGCATGTTGTTTAGTGTATTCAAAGGAGGTCATGTTTTTGCCCCGAAAAATAATAAAATTTTTGACATGATTTTGAGAAATTTGGTGGGTTTTTTTTTAAATCCAAGTTATCATTGTCAAGCTTCGGGATTTCAGGTGCTTCAGGGATCCTTGATGGTGCTGAATTCATTTCCACCATTAAAAAATGATTTTAACACTCCTATAGCTAGGTTTCTTTAAGAATTTTTCATTGGATTTCAGGAAAGAAATTTTTTGTGGATGAAATTGTGACCTCACAACCTCATTACTAAGGTGTGTGTCTTTGGATCTAATGGATCTATTTGAGGATTCATTTCATATAGAATATAAATAATTATGGCTTAGGAAATTTTTTATAAAGTTTAATATTGTCAAAATTTTCAAAAAAAAGTCTAATGGGAAGGATGTGGTAGTAAATTTTATATTTATAGAAATCACTAGATTGTATCTCAACTATCTTACCTAAAGTATTGGCACATAACCATTCAAAAATCGTTGGAGGTCTAACCAAAGGCTTCAATTTGACCATAATGGTTAGATTTTACACAAAAGTCATCAGAGACGAAACTTGTGGAGGAAAGAGTAGAGGATTGGAGACGGGCACTCATGGTGAGGGTGTGAGGGAGATAGAGGAGAAAACATTTGTTGGTGCAAGATGGACATAAAAGAGAGTGAGCATCCATGAGCGTGGGCATATGTAGCTCTCATGTGGATAGAAATAGAACAAATGAGTGTTCTTAGACACATTGACCTGTGTGGTTGTGATTCCCCAGCTTAGTGAGAGAATTCAACAATGAGGTCTTTAACCTGAGATAGAGGGCCAATAAATACTAAGTAATTTTTCTGATATATGCACTAATAACAAGGGAGTATCGAGGAACTGCTAGATTAGCAAAGGTCTCCCATTTTGTCGTGCAAGCCCATAGTGGCACACTGTGATTAAGAACAGGCCTTGCCTCAATATGTTGAAAGACCTTCTGATGATTTATGTGTGGATGAAGGAGAATGGCCTTCATCCTTACACCACTTGTAGCATGAGAAAGAATTTCCCTTTGGGTATTCGCTATGTAGAACAATTGAGAAACCACTCATAATAGTTGGGAGACTTTGGCCTTAGTGAGAATTCCAATGAATTGATGAGTTTGACGTGATGAAGAGAATGGCCTTCATGACTCTACCTTGTAATGATGATTAAGAAATTCCCTTATGGATTTTTGGTCTGGCTTGGGGCTAGCTAGCTGCAAAGGATAAAACAAACAACAAAGCCTATGTGTGGTGGAACATGGCTCACCCTTCATTAGTTGCAAACAATGTTTGATCCTAATACGATAAGTGCCCTTATGGACTTTGAATCTATAATGCAAATCATATTCAATGAAATAGAAATAATGTTGTTAAACTGTGTATATTTATGGACTTTCCTGTTGAAAAGAAATTCTAGTACATGATTACTCATGGTCTGATGTGGTATATTAGTTGTGATGACTATGCGATATTCTTATTCTTGCTTGTGGATCTTAATGTGCTCTTATGATGTGTTATTCATAATCAAAGCATGGGTTTGATATATTTTTAAATGCAGTTAGTGTTAATGTTTATGGTTCTACAAACCTTTATTCAAGTAAGATATTATCACTGAGAAGATAGTGGATGCCATCCCCTTAGCCTCTCAGACAACCATTATGGTTGGTTGATTGAGTAACACTCTTAGTGACTCTCAACCTAGGGAGCTTAGTCTACTTTACACAAACTAAAGAAATTTTGAGTCTATGGTTTATGATTAGAAGGACTTGTTGATATGTGGACCCAAATGTAAAAGTCAAAACCTTGATTAAAAAGGGAGGAATTAGGCTCTGAGATGGTTGGATCCTTGGCTTGATGTGGGCTTAGGTGGCCTTTACTAGCCCAGTTAAGGGATTGAATGAGTATGTTGTATCCATGCTTTAATGTTAATTAGTCGTAAGTGTTCCTTGTTTTGTATCAAAAGGTTTGAAGGCCTCACATGAGGGTAATTGTGAACAATGGCCTCTTTGAATCTTTGAAGAAAGGTCTCAAAATCACTATGGAATGAATGAATTTTGACACCTTTTTGAGTTGGTGACAACCACTATTTCATTAGAAGTATTCTAGGCAATTTAATGGGTTATCTAAGTCCCTTTTAGTCTTGAGGATTGGCCGATAAATTTTTTGTATAAGCCTATTTGGTGTTTAGGGACCTTTAGCCCAATCCTTGGTCACATGGGTTGAAAGGAGCTATGACCAAGGGATTAGCTATTAGAAAATCAGAAAGGTAGAAAGGTTTTCTTATGATGATAATTACTTGTGATATTCTTATGCTCTTATTAACTTTCTTATGTTCTTCTTTTACCTTTGTTTCAACAAGAAATTATCAAAAGCAAAACATGAAGATCAGGAACATTAGATGTAGGTGGACAACCAGGGCTAAAACCCCTATATAGGGGAAAACCCAGTTAATGAGCTCTTCCTTCAATAGATTGAAAATCAAGATGAGATAGACCAAGACTCTAGACCCACAGACCTTCCTCCTCCACCAAGTCAGCCCCCAAATGTCAGGCCTTCAAAGTGCAGCTTCAATCCAAAACTTTGATCCAACAACAAAATTTTCTCCCCAACAACTACAGAATTTGGGCCTCCCCAGTAACTGCAAAATTTCGGTCTTCCAGCAAAACTCTAGAACTTCGCACATGTAAGATGAGAGAGAGAGAGAAATCGAATTCTTGACCTTGAAAGAGACCTTCTTCTTTGCCCTTAGAATTGTTCTCCTCTTCCTTGGAATTTCACACTTTTCTAGCTACAATCTTCTGCAAATCGAACTTGCTTGACTTTCTCTCCAAATGAGGTTGAGTTTCTCCAATATATAGGCTTCTTTTGAGGTCGAATTACCCTGTTTTAGGCCGCTTTGTCCTTCCTTGAGGTCAACTTGGTGGAGGCGGCCTAGAAGACCTAAAATACAATAAAATAAATTTCTTCTTTGACAAATAAATCCCAAGAAAGGTTCTTTATATTATGACATGGACAAGGACACTTGACACAAACCCTAGAAGCATAAAATGGAGGCTTTGACCTAAAAACAATCGACCCAAGCATGAAACCCATGCTTTAATAAGTCAATTTTAAAAAAAATAAAATTTCATTTTCTCTCTTTTGATAAATACATTACATTATACAATTATGAAGACTGAATCTAGTTACATTCTTCAACATTAACAAAAGGGGACTTTGGCATGAAGTTTGTTCATTGAAATTGCCTAAAACAAGAAGGATGCAATGAATAATTTTTTATGGCCTAATTAACAAAGATATCAACTAACGAGGAGGTGGATCTTTATTAGTTGATGACGCATCAACCAGACTGACCAAAATCAATAAGGATGTAGTGGAGAATTTTTGGTGGCCCGATGACCCAATTAGAAAAGATGTCAGCAAACGGGGGTGCAAATCTCTGCTAGTTGACAATTTTTCAACCAAATTGGTTTAAGTGAAGGAAAGTGTGGTGAAGAGTCTTTTGTGGATAGTGGCTCGATGGTTTGTTAATTGACCTAAGGAGACAAGAATCAAATTCTGATAAGAGCCATAGATGGGTGCTAGTGGGATCTAAGAACTGAAAGACACTAAGGATTTGGTGTTTGTCGATATCTAGACATATAAACATCTAAATTTTCTTACAAATATACCTTAATTAAAAACCTAGATTTAAATCTCAGTGTGATAGGCCACCTAGCTACTACATGTAGTCCATATGAGCATTGTCAATCCATATGGGTAAGTGGGCACTGATGAGGTATGATGATGCATCATGATGATGTGGCACTAGGCTAGATTTGGATGATGTGGCATGGTGACATGGCGAAATTGGTACGTTAGAGTTGATATGGTGACTCATCTGTCATGTGGCATCGTGAGGGAACTGGAGTATGAAAATATGGAAATACAAATATTTGTTAAAATGGGTGTTTTTGGTTTTCTAGATCCAAATGGATTCAAATCTCCTCATTTGATAGAGATGTATCCATCAGTTGATGTTCGTCATCTAGATTATCGAAAGGTGCAAGGATTTTTTTGAGGTTTCTTGAAGGTGTATTAGCCAAGTGGCATATTGGTTTAATAGCCAGATTCACAAGCATGTTAGTTGATGGGTATCGAAAATTTGTCAAACAATAGGAATGGATATCTAGGATCTATAGAGATCAAGAAGACTAGAAATCCATAAAAATATTACAATAGGGCTTTATGGGAATCTCATATCTAGATGCAAGGGGGCATTGGCATGTCTAGGAAGGACTTGGCCCTACTTCCAGATCCATATGGATTTGAATCTCCATCATTTGATGGATATGTTTCCATTGGTTGAGCTTCATCAACCATATCAGGAAAGGTGCAAGGATCATTATCAATGTTTCCTGGTGGCATATTAGCCCAGTGTTGTATTGGCCCAATGGCCATATTAACATGCATGTGAGTTTATGGGTATTGGGAATTTTTCGAGTGATGGGAATGGTTATTTGAGATCTGTAGATATCAGTAAGACCATAAATCTGAAATATATATATATGATAATAGGGATTTATAGGAATCCCAAATTTGGATGCAAGTGGACAATGACATGTCCAACAAAGACATGGCCCTATGCAATGGTGACACATGGGTAGAGCATTGCCATGTGTCTACCACATAATGTTGATCTGATGTCTGAAAGAATAAATTCTTCAAAAGGCTAAACTTTGAGTCCAGAATTTGGATATGAATGAAATTTATATCATTGGAAAGCTCTTGATGAGTAGAAGATGATGTTGGTCTCATAAATGAATTTCAAAGTGGTTGAAGGAATATGATTTTTAATAACCCCACTTCCTTAAGATGACTTAGGGGTTTGGGTACATTACAGAGTTGTATCAAAGATATGGTTCAAACACTAGGCCTAGAGAGTTATAGATACACCATAGAGATGAATTTGGAGAAAGGCAAATAGTTTACTAGATATGTTTGGTAGCAATAATGATTGTCTATATTTGACCTTGGTCAAAGGATCATGTTGCTTGGATTGGAGTAGCTATGCAAATGCAAGAGTGCTCTCTAGGAAAGTAGAGTCATGCTTGGAAAAGTTGTGCCTTGAGGAAGAATGGACTCTTGCAAAGGATGTTGATCTAGGAACCGACAAGGTATAAGTAAAGATGAAAGATGTAGTGGACGAAATTACAATATATATGTGTATGTTGGACACCTAGTTTGGATGGCAAGTCATCTTTCCTTGAAGTGAGTGGATGAGGAACCTCATTCCTAGAAGAGAGTGTGCTTGTTTGTGTTGATTGACTTGCATACGAAGAAAATCATATCTAATATCTAATATAATGCACTGGGAAAACCCCTCAATACTTAAATTCAAAAGAGTGAAGGGAACTCTACTTGAATAGTTCATGACACAATACTTGCTAAAGTTTTGCAAATGGGGTAGCAAGTTAAGTGGTCTTGATTGTGGGGAAAACTCCACATTTAAGTGTGCTTGAGCCAAAGACGATTTGGGATGGGTGACCTCCTAGGAAGTTTTGGTTATCGGGTGCAAGCCCCGGAAGTGATGATTGACACGATGTGATTCATTTCACTAGTTTCAATCCCACTCTTCACCCTAATTCATTTCACTAGTTTCAATCCCACTTCATTTCACTAGTTTCAATCCCACTTCTTCACCCCTACTTCATTTTACTAGTTTCAATCTCACTTCTTCAATCCCATTTCATTTCACTAGTTTCAATATCACTTCATTTCACTAGTTTCAATCTCACTCCTTCACCCCTACTTCATTTCACTAGTTTCAATCCCACTCCTTCACCTCTCTGAGCACCCAAAAAATGATATCTAATATAATGCATTGTGAAAACAATAATTTATATTAGAAAGTATGATTTAAAAAAATGTAATAGAAATTTTACATTTATAAAAACTTACTGTTAAAAAACATAGTTTGTTAATATAATGCATTGTGAAAACAATAATTTATATTAGAAAGTATGATTAAAAAAAATGTAATAGAAATTTTACATTTATAAAAAGCTTACAATTACAAAACATAGTTTGTTTCTAGTTTAAAAAAAATGATATCTAATATAATGCATTGTCAAAACAATAATTTATATTAGAAAGTATGATTAAAAAAAATGTAATAGAAATTTTACATTTATAAAATCTTACAAGAAACATAGTTCGTTTCTCGTTTAAAAAAATTAATTATCATTGAAAAAAACATAGTTGGTTTCTCATTTAAAAAAATAATCTATTTATTAAATCACTAATTTAATTGGATTGGATAATAGCTATTAGCAAATTGGAAGACAGATTAATTTAGGTGATTTAAAATAAAGATTAATTTATATACTTACTGTTAATAAATTTGGAATTTCTTGATATATAGAGATCAATTGAAGCTTATATGCATTATTTACATATTTTTTCAGTTTGTCGTATTAATAAATTGGATGCAATTTTTCTTTCATTATTTCTCGATCAATTTAAATAGACAAAATAAAATAATAATATTCAAAATAAGTAAATTCCTATTAAAAAATTCATTTTAATTTTTTTAAATTTTGAAAAAATATTATATTGACTTTTAAAAAATGTGTAGTCTCAAATTTTACTTGTATTAAATTTTATATAATCAAATTTTTACCTTATCGATTCGAATTTGTATTTAGTAACTATGGTCAATATATGGGGGAGCAATGACAGACTTTTGCCATAGAGACTTAGGATAATTCAACCATTTATTTAAGCTCAAAAACCCCAATATCATATTTATGCTGCAGAATTCATACATCTATTAAAAATTCCGGCAAATATGCCCGAGAAGAGAAAGCGAGGGTTTCAGCAGAGTAAACGCCTGGATGCGTTGAAGATCAGGACAGGGAAGACAAGCACATTAACCGAGATAGCGAGCCTGTAAGCGGAAAAATAGTCCTTATAACTCAATGAACATGAACATGGAGGCCCTCCACCTTCTACATCTTCATCGCCCGTATTCATCAAATCGCTAGAAACGTTTTGTAAGAGGAGCAGCCGGCGTTGTATGAAGTCCAGGTGGGTTTCTGTTATGAATGCAAAGGCGAGAGCAACAATGGCGGATAGGCAGGCAACAGCAGAGACATAGACGTGAGGAGGAAGCCAGGAGATGCCATGTCCACAACTGTTCGGCTGAGAGGGAGAGTGAGAATGAGTGCTCAACAGAGACCCCAAGACTGCAAGCTGGAATACAACATAAACACCCACTAGCACAGACGTATCAGCTGAGCTCTTCGATTTCATCCGGATGATCTTACTAAATGACGGGCCAGACGATGGATTCTTCATTTTCCGCAAAATCGGTTACGCAAATTGAATGCCAATCAAACATATGAATGAATTGGGATACTGGGGGGTTATTTAAGGGAAGGCAGCATAGGAAAGTGGCCGGATATTTCCACGAGATGTTGCAGTGGTTTCCTTGTACTGCCGAGGCAGAAGGAAGGAAGTAACGCCCCATTTTCCTTAGTCGAGTTATCCCTTTACATTAATATTGTCCGGCATCCATTTGGTTTCTTCCATGGTTTTACCAAGAAATAAGCACTATACACGCAAGTTCCCAGTGCCTTGGCCTATCAGCGGGATCAATTTTCCCCGTTTTGAATGGTTGGTTTCACCAGCAGAAGTATCACATCAACTCAATGTTCCACATAACGAGCTGCATAATGGTTTCCACGGATTCACCACGTCATCAGAGTCACGGTACATTCATGGGTTAACCGGCAATAAATAATCAGTTTGCCACAAAGTATTTAATGTTTTATACATACCTGACTCAGCCAATTTCACATTCCTGATAAAACATTTAATGCCTCTATAGCCCTTTGACATACATAGCCGATTTGACATCCCAAAGTGTTTGCACATGCCAATTTAACGAGGGGAAATCGAAGGGTGGTGGGGGGTTTTGCGCATGCCAATTTAACGAGGGGAAATCGAGGGGTGAGGGAGGGCGAATGCTATTTCCAACCCTATAGCGTTATAAATGTGCGCTGACAAGGGAGGGATTATAAATGCATGCTGACAAGCGAGGGAAATAGTGCTTTCCCTCTCTTTCCACGCTCCATTCATTTGTTCACGTGCTGTGGAGAGAGGGGGCGAGCGCTATTTCCTTTGCTTGTAAGCATGCATTTATAATGCTATGGGGTTGAAAATAGGAATCGCCAGGAGAGGGAGGGGAGGGGGGTGTGGGGGTGGTTTGCGCATGCCAATTTAACGAGGGGAAATCGAGGCGGGCGGGAGAGTAGGGGTTCCCGCCCGTCGCCATGCTGGCATTTACTTTCGCTGCCATGCTAGTTCGTTCAAACATTCGGGCATACCATCTGCGGGCGTTCAACATTCTGTTTTCTCCCGCCATCCTCGCCTCCTCCGCCCGCGCTCCACCTGCGAATCGAACCCAGCAGAGCAAGCGACTCCCATCGCCATTCCGCATCCAGCAGACCGCCGTCGCACTGAGGTATTTTACCTCCAGAAACTTCAGCTTCGCTCTGCATCTTCCTCTGTGGGCTTTCACATAAAACTCTGAAACTATGAAGCACATTGCATGGACCTTCAAGATGTGTCCTTTGTTTCTCCTCCAGTGAATCGAATGTCCACATTTTCATGGAGTGTGGCTACACAAGTTTGGTTTGGAATACGATACTACAAGGTATTGGTCACAGATTCAACAGCCATAATCTTGGTTGCATTTGTTTGATAGGTGGCACAAGTTTTACTTATTCAAGATAAGCCTTTATTTAAATAAATATGGTTTACTTCGCCAAAAATTGTGTTCCGGAGAATTTGGCTCCCTTGAGATTGAGCTTTCAGAATGTTTGTTCGCCCTTTAAGTCTGTTGCAATCAAGGAAGCTACTTTATTGGTGAAACACCCTAATACTCGTCAGCTCAAACTCTTAACTCCACAAAGATTGGACCAAGTGGAGGAAATATGGCACAATCAATTCAATATTCGGTCTTCTGTATCTGGCTCTTTTAGTCCTTGATCATGTTGGCAGCTTCACTTCAATTATTTAAATTTTGGTAATGGCTGCAATCCAAGAACTCATATATTCTTTGTTTTGATGGGGCCTCCAAAGTTCAAACGAAACCCTAAGGTGGTAGGTGCAGACGTAGTCAGCCCTAGTGGAACTATTGAATTTACCTATGTTTAGAGTCTTGGTCAAGCTTCTAACAATGAAGCAAAAGCTTATGCTCTTCTCTAGGGTGTCAATTTGGGTAGCTCCCTAGGCTTTCAAAAACTAATAATTATTGGTGACTTGAAAAACATGATCAGGCATCTCCAGACTGGCACTACTCAAGATTTTAAACTAAGCACAATATTTTACAGGGTTTGAATGGTCTTAAAATCCATTTCAATCGTGGAGTTTTATCATGTTCTCTGTAGCCTCAAAAAACAAGCAAACTTTTATACCAATTTAGCCATACAAGGTAAAATGGGGGAGATTGTGATCAATTCCAAGCATTACCAACAACCGATCCCCTAATGGTTAATGTGATGATCAAGGTCAAATGAATGGCATTACAAACAACCGATCTCCTCTGTACGGTGATGCAAATCCAGAAAATCCTTCTAACATTCTGGTTTATAGAGGCAGTAAAAGCAGATCTCAAATTTATCTATTATTTTCCCTCAACACGAAATTGAAATGAGGGTCAAAGGCATGCATATAAAATCAATGTTTTAAAACTAGGAATTGGCCTTGGAATCGATCAAGGGTCAACTCGGACTTGAACTCAAATCCTGATGGGTTTTATTTTATTATTTTTATTTTTCTTTTGCCAAAGCTTTACTTTCTTCTTGTGTTAATAGCTGGCAATGGCCATGGCTTCCAAAGCCAAATTCTTAGAGCACGATCTGAAGTCCATCAGGGGAAATTCGTGCTTCATGAGAGAACGTTGTGCTTTTCTGGAGGAGGAGAATCGGAGGCTAAGGGATGCTGTTACCAAAGGCGTTAGGCCTGAGGAAGATGATCTGTTGTGTGGTGGTGGGTAGATTTGTAGAGAATTTGCAGAATTTCTACATGGTATGAGAGCTAGCTGATCCATAGAGAAATGTCTACATGGTATCAGAGCCAAGTTTATTAGAGCAAAGTTTATCGGAGCTATGAATAGTATACGGAGAAGAGAATTCGAAGTTTGAAGTTCACGGTTGCAGGTGAAAATCGAATTCATATCATACGTCAATTGAGATGGGACACTATGCGACTAATTGCCCATTGAAGAAGTCCATGAGGGGATCCTCGGATGGATCGGAAGGTGAGGCATTAGCCTCTCAGTTGGAAATGGAATTTACCCTCATCACATGCATGGTGTCATTGATGATGGGTTGTGTCTGGTATCTTGACAGTGGAGCCTCATTCCACATGACCAGAGATAAAAGTTTATTCAGTACCTTGGAGGAGAAAGACCTCAAGATGCGCATAGAGACGGGTGACGATGAAAGGTATAGTGTTTCAAGAGTGGGCACGATTGCTTTCAGAGGGAGCATGGAGCTCGTATCACCTTGACAGATGTGACGTATGTGCCTGGACTGAGGAAGAACTTGGTATCAGTCACAATGTTGGAGGACAAACGCTATGATGTTTTCTTTAGTAAGGGAAAGGTTTTCCTTATACACATCACCATGAGACAGGTGAAACAGATCAGTTCACGAGTCAAGAACCTATATGCTCTTGAGGTTCAAGATGCATGCAAAGCCTTGAGGAGCAAGGCAAATGTTAGGGACTTGGTGGTTGAGAGGGAGAGTAAATTACCTCTCAACATGCAGCCCTAGAAGAAGTCTCAGAAAATTGTGGAGGAGCCACAATTGGAGAAGTCGGTAGAGGGATAACATGCCACCATACCTCCAGGTGTGAGGTGGGGCGATGTGAAGTGATAGTCCCAAGAAGGCTGAAATTGGGCAGGGTCCATTGAGAGGTTTTATCTCATGGATCGTAGCTTGCTACGAGAGCCCCAAGTACATAGTAGCGGGAGGAATCAGTGGGAATGATGCAGTCATAGATCAAAGCGACAGAGGCTAGAGCAGTCAGATATCGAAGAGCGCAGAGAGGGATTGAAAACAGTGTAGAAAGGCAGAGTCAGTAGAAGTGCAAAGTTTTCAGTTGACAGAGGCAATAGCCATTAGAGACTTTGATGACAGATGCATCATACTGATTCAGGTTGGATATATATATATATATATATATATTGTTTCTGGAGTTGCTAGAGCAACAACACTAGAGAGAAGTGTTGCATGCATAACATTCCAAAGGCTCACAATCGAGATCGAGTTGAATTCCTTTCTTGTTGAGAGGGAGTGTTGAAAATAGCAACAACAAATGATAAAAATAGAATCGAGAATATTCCAATTTTAATTTGTCCTTGAATTAAAATTGTGAATTAAAATCGAATTTAGGTTCACCAACTGCTTGGAAATAATTAATTAATTCATTATGGATTAATTAGTTGGAGAAATTCAAGTTAGAAGTCTTTCTGCAGTCATGCAACAATTATCCCTTAAATTAAGGAGATTATCCCTTAATTAAGGAGATAATATTGAGTGATATTTGAGTTGTAATTAGTTAACTCAGTTTACTGAGTTAAGTCCAGTTAAATTAGTTCCAAATTTTTTTAGGAACTAATTGTGAGTTATCAGTTAGTTGATGCATGCATGCACTCAACTAGTGTACTCTAGATAACTAAAGATTCCCTCATCAGAAACTCATGCATATCTATTCTGAGAAAGCCCCAGTTGAGCTAAATGTCAAGGACAATGAAATATAAGTTGCATATGTTTTCCTATAAAGGAAACTAATGCATGTAGTCAAGGTAAGGTTCCTTGAGGATTGCGCAGTTCATATAGGGTGTGAGATCAATGTGAGAGATCAATTTTCCACTTGGTTGGAGAAGATCATCCCAGAGGAACAACACAAGGAAATAGGAGCTTGGAGGGTAGAGGAGAAGGCTTGTGAGAAGTTTTGATTGCCTGTGAGCATCTAGGAGGATTGTATTGAGAGTTAGCTAGCTATGGGAACTAAGGCTTTGTATAATTCTGATGTATTTCCACCTTGTATGATAATACAGATAGTGGGGTTTTTAGCTGAGGCTTTCCCCTAAGTATTTTCATGTGTATTGTGCATTGATTCTTCTTCTTCTGGTTATATGTGTTCAACTCAATCTTGCTCAATCTTTAAGCTTCCACAAATTGATAGTAGAAGTAGATTATAATATTTTGCTTTGGTATATTGCATTATCAGGTTAATCTACAATCATATTTTCTACATGGTCTTAGAGGTAGATTTGTAGAGAATTTGCAGAATTTCTACATGGTATCAAAGCTAGCTGATCCATAGAGAAATTTCTACACTACATAGTGCCTTACAAACCCTAGCAGAATGGGGTGGTAGATAGGAAGAATAGGAGCATAGTGGATGCAGCTAGAGCCAGGTTGCATGATAAGAGATCCTTCCTTCTTGTGGGTTGAGGCATATAACATTGCTTTATATTTTTAGAATAGAAGCCCACGTAGATTATTGGGGAGAAATACTCTTGAGGATGTTTTTACGAGTAAGAAGGTGGAAGTTGGGAATATGAGGATCTTTGGGTGCCCTACATATTCACATGTCCTTAATGAGAAAAGGATGAAGTTGGAACCCACTGCAGAGAATGGTATCCTAGTGGGTTACAGGTAGACCAATAAATCCTACCGTGTATACATTCCTTCACAGAGGAAAGTTGTCCAGAGGCAGGATGTGAGATTTGAGAAGGAGAGGGCCTTGAGGAGGTCTCAACAGGTTGGTCAGTTAGAGCAGCAAGATCCTTAGCAAGGGTCCACACCACAGGTTTTAGGAGCATCATGTGGTACATCACGATCAGGAGGGTCATCTATTTCAATGGTGAAAGGGTCTCTGACTCTAGTATCACTAAGTGTAGGATCACCTCGTGCAAGATCTTAGAGTCCAAGATTTCCATTGATCATAAGAGAGCCTTCCTCATTAGGAGGAGAGGCTCAAGTTGATTATTTTCCCATACCACCCAAGGATACTATTATAGGGAAGAGAAAGCCCAAGATGTCTTTGGGAGACCCTGAAGGAAGCCCAGGAAGCAGTGGGAAACCCATGTGGTTAGTGATGGAAAGCATGCCACCAGAGAGGACTTTGGGTGGCTTTGTGGTATATGTTGTGGAGATAGAGTTAACTAGTTTTGAGGAGGCCACTAGTCAGTAGATCTGGAGGGATGCCATGGTGGAGGAGTATGCCTCCATCATGAAGAATAATGTTTGGGAGTTAGTGCAAACACTTGAGGGGAAGTCAGTGATGACTTCCAGGTGGCTCTACAATATCAAACATGTTGTGGATGGTAGCGTGGAGAAATTTAAATACCATTTTGTGGCGCGGGGGTTCTCACAAGTAGAGGGAGTTGAGTATGAGGATACCTTTACAACAATTGCCCATTATACTTCCATTAGAGCAGTGATATCTATAGAAGTTGATATGGGTTGGAGGATTCACCTTATGGATGTGAAGATCACCCTTTTCAATGGTCTTATATGGGAGGAGGTGTACATTGAGCAACCACAAGGCTTTGAGGTGAATGGGAGGGAGTCGCATAGGTGTAGGCATAAGAAAACCTTGTATGGATTGAAGTAGGCACCAAGGGTATGGTACGAGAGGATAGATGCCTACTTGTAGTGGATGGGTTTCTAGAAGAGTGATGCAACAATGAACCTCTATTTTATTATGGTTGGTGAAAATCCACTCATTTTGGTTTTGTATGTGGATGATTTTTTTATTATAGGACAGGACAAACTCATCCAACATTGCAAGAGAGACCTTCCTTCAGAGTTTGATATGAACAATATGGTATTGATGCATTACTTTTTGGGATTGGATTTTTGGCAGGAGGATGGGCATATCTTCATTGGCCAGGGTAGGTATGCAGGTGATATTTTGAGGAGATTCCATATGGAAGGTTGTAAACCTATGGCTCCTCCTATGATTACCAACTGGAAGAAGTTGCATGCTTCAGATTCAGAGTTGGTGACCCCACATTGCATCATCAGTTGATCGGTTCTTTGATGTATCTGGTCAAGACTAGGCTAGATATATTTTTCGTAATCAACACGTTGAGTCAGTTTATGATGGAGCCCAAGAGAGTGCACTGGGTGGCTACGAAACACGTATTGAGGTACCTACAGGGAACAATGGATTATGGCATGGACTATGATAGGTGTGATGGGGTCAGATTGATTAGGCACAAAGTTAGATTGGGCTAGAAGCGCTAGTTATATGAATAGTACTTCTGAGTGTTGTATCTCATTGGGCTTAGTAGTTGTGTCACGTTTAGCAGCAAATAGAGGTTAGTGGCATTGAGCAGTGAAAAGACAATATATATGGAAACTAGTCAGGCATGTTGTGAGGTACTTTGGCTTTGCAAGATTCTATTTTGTTTACCTGGTCAGAGGATGAGACCAAATACTATGATAATCAGACTTGTATCAAATTATAATGGTTTGCAGATTTCTATGGTGTGGTTTTTGAGATTCTAAATTTGGATATTCCACAGCCTTCATTTTCAATTTGTCTACATTTCGAGTCTAGACCAAGATTCATCATCAGGACTAATTTACAAAGAAGAGAAACGAGAGCTATAAATATGATCAGGTGAGTTGTCAAGATGGGAAGCCAACCAGCTCAAGATAAATGAGTTGGTCGGCTTCCCATCTTGACAACTCACCTAATCATATTTATAGCTCTCGTTTCTCTTCTTTGTAAATCAGTCCTGATAATGAGTCTTGGTCTAGACTCGAAACGTAGACAAATTGTATCAAACTCTCTAAGAATCCAGTATTTCATGACCGGTCAAAGCATATTGAGACCAAATACCACTTCATCAGATACTAGGTTCAGAGGGGAGTTGCGAAGCTTGAGTATATATCCACTGGTGAATAAGTATTATACATTCTCACCAAGTCATTGCCAAGGGGAAAGCATGTATTTTTCAGAGATAGGATGAAAGTGGTGAGAAATGCATTCCTTGATAAGAGGGAGTGTTAAAAATAAGGGTACTAAGGAGGTGTTTCCTAGGCTCTTCTCATTTTGGCCTAGGGAGACACATTAATCACCTTTTGTCTAAGTGATATTATGAGTTTATTAATATCAAGGGTGATAAAGTACTTTTTATGTGGATATGTACTAGGTAATTTAAGTTATTAAAGTCATGTGTCTAAAAGTGACTTTATGTGTAAAGTACTAAAGTACACTTTATATTATTAAAGTGAATTTTATATTCTAAAAGTTACTTTATGAGGAAAAGTGACCATGGTACTAAAACATTAAAAGTACTAAGAGGCTAATTAATGGAAAGAGGGACCACATGAAGATGGGATCAAATAGGGGCTTGGTCTCAACCATTGATTTCATTGAGCTAAGATTTAATCTAAGCCCTTGATTTCAAGGGTTAGGATTCTTCACTCTAAAGGAAGACAAAAAGGGAGAAAAGGTTGATTTCTCTCATTCATTCTTATGAGACCCATTGAGAAAAGAGAAAGAAGAGAAGAGGACACTAAGGAGGAAAGGTTGCAGACTAAGGAGAATATTTAACAACAAATCAGGAGTTCAAATTTAGTGCTAAATCTTAGCTTGAAATTCCAGGCGAGTTCAGAGGCTCAAGCCCTTAAATTTCAGGAGACCCGAAAATTTTGGGCCACTATTTTTAGGCATTTTTATAGGAGTAAATAGGTCGAGTTGAGGCCTAAATATTTGTTTCCTATAAGATTAATACCAAATCATAATTTTGGGTTGTAAATAGGTTGATTTCATGCCCATTCTATAGGAGGAACCAAGGATGAGATTCTTGGGTATGTAGGCATGTCTATCAACATATTATTAGAGCTTGAAGTAGCTCAAGTTTGGATAGAAATTACTCTAGGTTGAGGCTGAAATTTTGGCTGAGGATAACTATGGTTTCAGGAAAGTCATTGACTAAACAAAGGACTGAATTCATGTGTGCAAGGAGTTGTAAAAGAGATTGAATTTCTCACCGAAGGAGAGCTTACTATGTGTCCAAATTATCAGTCCAAAATTTAGTGCAAGATGAACTTCAAAGATGCTTCTTCAAGGGAAGAGATAAGTTAGATATCTTGTGTATTTCTTGTTGCACAAATTTTCCTTAGAAGAAAATAAAAGCCTCCTTGAATATTGTTTTTACCCTTGCTGGTTTTTCTAGGGTCAAGTTGACCAAAAATAAGTGTGTTAAAATTTATGTGTGTGCTTGATATTTTCTCTTGTATTAGTCGTTTAAAAGAAATTGTAGAGTAACTCTTTGTTTTCATGTAAATGCTAATATGATATAAAATATAAATCATATATTTTATGATGGTTTTGTGCATTAAACCATGCAAAACATGAAAACTGGGTTGTGCTATAGCTAGACATAAATTTTCTACAAAAGGAGGAACACTAGCACATTGACTCTGTAATCGGTGGGGATTTCTATACGGTTCTCTTCTCATCATAGAAATGTGGAGGAAATGTAGTCATTGATACATTTAATGAGAGAATGAAGGATCTTATCAGTGAATATGATTTAATGGACATATCTCTAAACAAAAGGAAGTTTACTTGGACCAATACAAGAGTCGATGGTCACATTACAGTCAGACTGGATAGGTTCCTAATTCATAGTGATTGGTTGGTCAGAGGTATCAAGTGCTTCTCGTCGATCCTAGAAAGAGGAGAATCCAATCATCGACTTGTTGATATTATCATTAAACCCCCAAGTATTTGGGTCCAATCCCATTAAAATTCAATTATGGGTGGCTGCAAAAGGAATGAGTGACGGAAATAATACATCAAGCTCGCTATTTTTTAGTGATTGGATATCTTGCTTTATTTTGGGAGTTAAATTTCAAATAGGTGAAGAAGGCTCTTTGTTGTTGGGCTCAACTTAATTTCAGATCTCCGGATCAAGAAAAAATTGACCACATTCGACAACTTGAAAACCATCAATCTCATATGGAGGTTGAAGCAATGACAAAGGGCCATATTGAAATTGAAAAATAGTTAAGAAAATGAATATCTCTTCTGAGTAGAGAAGAGGAGGAATATTGGTTTTTGAAGTCAAGAAATATTTGCCTAAATGCAAGGGATTAAACACAGATTGGAATACTACTTTCTTTCATGAGAAATCCTAAGCGAGGGAGATAAGAAACCGTGTCAAAGAAATAATTCTGTAGGATCAACCAAAGCTATCTTCATTCAAGGAAATAAAGCAGTAGGCCTTCAATTTATTCATAAGTTTATACGCAGAGGACAAAGAAAATGATTCAGGTTAGGTACACTGCTTTATTTCTAACTTTCCTTCATTACTTATTGACTCATAAAATCTTCAACTCGTTAGATTAATTGAAGAAGAAGAGGTCACTGAGGCCATATGGTATCTCAATCCGAACAAAGCCCCTGAATCGGATGGTTTTCCCATCAATTTCTTCATAGTATCTTGGGTTCTAATTAAGAAAGATCTTATTCATATGTTGAATTCTTCTACATTGAAAGGGAATTTGGGAGGGAACACAATGATCCAGGTGGCTCCAAGAAACCTCAAAAATAAAATCGTTCAAAATTTTATGAAACCAATACCAAGTTGTAGATATCAGTGATATATTTCCAACTATGCAAACGACACCTCAATTTGAGTTCGTATGCAAAAGTTATGGCCAGCCAATGTTTTTGTCAAACTAGGCAAAAGTCAAAGTTAATGTCAACCTAGGGTGCCACGTGGAAATTCCTAGGCTACCACGTGGCATAAAATTTAGCAGGCATGGTGGGACCCACAAAGCTTATGTGGCAGCCCAGTCAGCAAACCAGGTGGATTCATAAGCAGGTGACATGGCAGCACCACAAGTCGACATATGGCAAGTATGTGGCAGATGATGTAGACAAATGAGAGCCTACCACATGGGTCAATCACATGGTGCCACATGAACTCAAATTAGGCCCAAGTGGCCTTGGCATGGTGCAACCTCCATTTTTGTGTTATTCTCATGGTTTTGGGAGTCGTTACAACATGGAAATACGATTTCCATACATTATATGGTTTGAAAACTATATTAAAACCTAAATTGGGCTTTAAAACCATATTAAAGCAATATAAGGAGTCCATGGGTTTTGAACCCAAAACCTCCCCAAAAACAAGTAACTTAATATGACTATGCCAACCATTGTGCCAACCACACACTTGTCTTACTCATCCTCACACTGTTAAAATTGTTATTCAAATGGTTCAAAGGGTGTAGAATTTCCCACTGTAGATCACCAGATAATTCAATATACTAAAGCAAAATACCTGATCTACTTCTACAAATAAACTTGCGGAAGCTTAATCGATTATTAGCAAGATCAAATAGAACACATATAACAGAGAATGAGAAATCAATCACACATGAACAAAGAAGATTACTCTGGGGAAAACCTAAGCTAAAAACCACGATCTCTGTATTATCATACAAGTGGAAATATCTCTGGATTACACAAAGCTTTTGCTCACGAGCGATCCATCTCTTAGTACAATCCCTCAATATTGTTCATAGACTGAATAGACACAACATATGCCTTCCTTCAGTCCTCCAAGCCTCCTATTTCCTTGTCAGTTTCCCCCGGGTCCTCTGGCTGCCACTTGTGTGAATTGACCTCTCACACAACTCACCAAAATCAAAAGTAACTGCGCAATCTCCAAGGAATGAATTCGTTCTTCATGCAAGAGATATCCTCAATGGAATATTCCTGCAACTGACAGTAAAATGTCCCATCATCTGATCTAAACTAGGTCTCTGACTAAACTGACATGCATGAGTTATTTATGAGAGAATATTCAGTTATATGAAGTGCAACAATTACATGCATGCATGCATTAACAAAATGAACTCACAATCAGTTCCACAAACTGTTGGAACTAATTTAATTGGACTTAACTCAGTTAACTGAGCTAACTAATTACAACTCAAATACAACTCATCCTTATCTCCTTAATTAAGGGATAACTTCCTCAATCAAAGGGATAATTGTTGCATGTCTTCACATAGACTTCATATTTGAATTTCTCCAACTAATTAACTCAAGATGAATTAATTAATTATTTTTCAAACAATTGCTAAAATAAAATTTTAATTTTAATTCTCAATTTTAGTTCAGGGACTAACTAAAATTGGAATGTATCCCAAAATTCTATTTATAGCAGTGCCATTTTTAGCACTTCTATATTTAGCATTTCTTGTTGCTATTTTCAACACTCCCTCTCAACAAGAAAGGGGTTATATGTCACCCCAATCCTGTCCCTGTGGAACTCGAACTTGCATTTTGATAATGCCTTAGTCAAAATATCTGCATCCTCTTCCTCGGTCAAAACATACAACAACAACATGATCCTCTTCATCACATAGTCTCGAAGATGATGATACCAGATATTGATGTGCTTGGACCTGTCATGAAATACTGGATTCTCAGAGATTTTGATACAACTCTGATTATAGCAGTAGATCACAGTTGGATCCATCCTCTGACCAAACAATCCAATGAGAATTTTCCGCATCCAAATGGCCTCACATGCTACCTGACTGGTAGCCATATATTCAGCCTCTATTGAGCTATGTGAAACTGACCTCTGTTTCCTGTTGTGCGAAGGAATTGTAGCTGAACCAAGGTTGAAAATTCCTCCTGAAGTGCTCTTCCGGTCTGATGGACTCCCTTCCCAATCTGCATCTGTGATGACCTGAAGCTTCACTCCCTCTGTCCGCCTGTACCACAATCCATACTGAGATGTGCCTCTGAGGTATCTCAGCACATGCTTTGCCTGCCAAAACAACTTGGTAGGCTAAACCATAGCTTGACTCAGCTAGTTCACTGCAAAGCACAAATTTGGTTATGTGTTCACTAGATACATCAATGAACCCATAAGCTACCAATAAACAGTAGCAGCTACTACCTCACCTGAAGTAGCATCCTCCTTCCTCTAGTTACTAGCTAGAGGAGTCTGCATGGGCTTGCACTTCTCCATGTGGAATCGCCTGAGTATCTCATTGGCATACTTGCCTTGAGACACAAACACTTCCCCATCCTTCTGCCACACTTCCATGCCTAGAAATTAGTGCATAAGACCCATGTCTTTCATCTCGAACTCTCTTGCAAGGTCCTCCTTGCAAAACATGATCAACTGATCATCACCTGTCAATATCAGATCATCAACATAAAGAACAATGATCAATGGCTTACCTTCTACCATGATGTGGTAAAGGTTCGCAACTACTTCACTCTTGGTGAAGCCCAACCCGGTGAAATAGCTGTCGATTTTGGTTTACCAAGCACACATACAACTCACGATCGAAGGTCTCAAAACCTTCCGGCTGCTCAATGTATACCTCTTCCTTAATCTTCCCATTGAGGAACACAGTCTTCACATCCATCTGATGGATCTTCCAACCCATCTGAGTTGATAGTATCAACATCGATATGATAGATGAGTACCTTTCTACAGGAGAAAAAGTTTCATCGTAGTCAATCCCCTCGACCTGTGAGAAACCATGGGCAATAAACCTTGCCTTATGTTTCTCAACATTGCCATCAGATGCTTGCTTTACCTTGTAAAGCCATCAGGAACTCACCTCTAACTTGTCCTCCAGTCTTGGGACAGCATCCCAAAAAAAGTTCCGAACGATGGAGTCATACTCCTCCACCATAGCATCAACCCAGGCTAGTTGTTGCACTGCTTCCTCGAATGAAGAAGGTTCGGTCTCTACACACTCCCCAACCAGGGCCATGTAACCAGTGTATCGCTCAGGTGACCTCCTGTGCTTGCGCTGAGAAGATGGATGTCCCACATTCTCTCTCGCATCCAACATCAACCTGTCAGCTTCCCTTGAGTGTTTCCACCCATATCTGGAAGACTCCGCATGAGTGGATTTCTCCACTCTCGGATCCTCTGCATGCGGCTGCTCCGCATCAATTTGAGGCTCCTCCTCCTTAGTAACTAAAAGTTCCTCCTCTGCATGCAACTTGAGCTCCCTCTCAAGTGATACTCGCATGGCTTTCTGCTCATCGAACTTCAGATCTCTGCATACCACTGTCCTCTGACTGGTAGGCAAGAACACTCAATAGTTGTGGGGTGTATTAGTGTACCCCACAAGTATCCCCAACTTAGCTGTTGGATCTAACTTCTTCCGGGCATCTTTGGTCACATGGCAATAAACCAATGATCCAAAGATCTTGAAGTGACTCACATCTGGTCTCTTCCTAGAAAAGGCCTCCATAGGTGTCTTCATTCCCAGTATACGATGCAGGCTTCTGTTATGCAAGTATACTGCTATATTGCATGCCTCAGCCCACAAATGAAGTGGTAGGCTTTGGTCATGCAACATCGCTCGAGCTACTCCCACAATCGATTTGTTCTTCCTTTCAGGCACCTCATTATGTTGTGGGTTATGGGGTGTCGTCAACTCCTGTTTCATTCCTTCTGCTGCATAGAAGTCCTTAAACTGTTGGGAGACATACTCTCCACCGTTGTCACTTCACAAGGCCCTTATTTTCCTTCTAGATTCTTTCTCTGCCAAGGCCATGAAGTCACAAAACCGTGATAAGGTTTGATCCTTCTTCTGTATAAAGTAGATCCAACATCTACGAGAAAAATCGTCAATAAAAATAACATAGTACCTTTGTTTAGTGGTGGAGGCTGTAGAGAATGGTCCACACACATTTGTATGAACTCGCTCCAGGATTGCTCCAGCTCTACTGTCTCGATCCCGAAGGAAGATTTCGCATACTTACCCAAGGTACAACCTTTGCATGTATCCATTTTCTCCAGTTTTCCCTTGGGAAGTCCGCTAGAAATCTTCTGCATGATCTTCAAGGCCCCATGGTGCAAGTGGCCTAATCTTCTAGCTCGCCAATATCCCACCAACTTTGCTTTGGAACTCAATGCAACACAGTTGTCTACCTCTAGCTTGTAGAGATTCTTTACTCGAATCCCAATCCTCTTGGTCTGTCCAGTGCTGATATGCCTCAAGAATTCCTTTCCTTTACTAAAGATTACATCATAGCCTTTGTCTTCCAGCATAGTGACGGACACAAAATTCTTCTTCAGACTAGGCACATATTTTTTACATCAGTCAGGGTGAGAGGAGCTCCTTGCTCCCTCTGAAACACAATAGTACCTTCACCTGAAACACAATACTTTCCATCATCGCTCATCTCGATGCGCATTTGGAGATCCTTCTCCTCCAAGGTACTGAAAAGATTCTTGTCGTCGGTCATGTGGAATGAAGCTCCACTGTCCAGGTACCAAACACATCCCACCATCAATGAAACCATGCATGCGATGAGGGTGAAATCCAATTCGAACTGTGAGGCCAGTGCCTCACCATCTGATCCCCTCAAGGATCCCTTCTTGGATTTATTCTATGGACAATTTGTAGCATAATGGCCCACCTCATGATAATGAAAGCATCTCACTTTCGACTTGTCAATCTTCTTCCCACCATGGGAAGAACTGGATTTGGAATGAGACGCATTCCCTTTCCCTTTCCTCGCCTTACTCGCTAAGGCTAGATTTTCTTCATCATCTTGCATTGATGAAGATCCATCTCTGGTGCTTATTCTTATCTCCTCCTGCATCAGATCCGACCAAAGTCGTTCCCAATCTGGCAGTTTCTCTCTTCCATTTACCGAGTCTTGGTAGCTATGCTAGCTCTTAGGAAGACTGAGGAGAGCAAGACTCACCATGTCATCAACGACTATTGTGATCCTTACACTTCCAAGCTCATCCTTGCAGGTGGTGAGCTTGTTCAGATATGTAGAGATCATGTCACCCTTTTCACACTTGATTTTCTGAAGCTTGTCTTTTAGTGCCAGCTTCCTCGGATCACTACTGTTCTGATATAGATCTTTCAATGTTTTCCAAATTGAAAATGATGTCTCCTTCCCATGGAGACTCGATGCTATGTGGTCTCGAACTCCCTCCAAAAGGATTCTCCTCGCTCTAGCCACACATTTCTTCCATTCCGCCAATTCTTGGGCATTAGCAGCTGCTGGCTTGGGGACTTCTTGATCAATGAAGTCCTTCAAACCGTTGTCCTCTAATACCGCTTCCATGCGATCCTTCCAGGCTATATAATTCGAGCTGCCATCAAGGGCATACTCGAGTCTCAAACTGTTGAACGCCATTGGTGAAATTTGAGATGTGATAAGAATTCAATTTCTATAATCAGGAACTTCAAACTTCGAACTTCTCCCTTCTTTGTATACTGTTCTTCGCTTTGATCACCTTTGCTCCGATACCATGTAGAATTTCCCACTGTAGATCACCAGATAATGCAATATACTAAAGCAAAATACTTGATCTACTTCTACAAACAAACTTGTGGAAGCTTAATCGATTATGAGCAAGATCAAATAGAACACATATAACAGAGAATGAGAAATCAATCACACATGAACACAGAAGAATACTCTGGGGAAAGCCTCAGCTAAAAAACTCGATCTCTGTATTATCGTACAAGTGGAAATATCTTCAGATTACACAAAGCTTTTGTTCACAAGCTATCCATCTCTCAGTAAAATCCCTCAATATTGCTCATAGACTGAATAGACACAACATATGCCTTCCTTCAGTCCTCCAAGCCTCTTATTTCCTTGCCCAGTTTCTCCTAGGTCCTCTGGCTACCACCTGTCTGAATTGACCTCTCACACAACTCACCAAACTCAGAAGTAACTGCGTAATATCCAAGGAATGAATTCCTTCTGTATGCAAGAGATATCCTCAATGGAATATTCCTGCAACTGATAGTACATTGTCCCATCATCTGATCTCAACTGGGTCTCTGACTGAACTGACATGCATGATTTATTTATGAGAGAATATTCAGTTATCTGAAGTGCAGCACTTGCATGCATGCATTAACTAACTAAACTCACAATCAGTTCCACAAACTGTTGGAACTAATCTAACTGGACTTAACTCAGTTAACTGAGCTAACTAATTACAACTCAAATACAACTCATCCTTATCTCCTTAATTAAGGGATAACTGTTGCATGTCTTCACATAGACTTCATGTTTGATTTTCTCCAACTAATTAACTCAAGATGAATTAATTATTTATTTTTCAAACAACTGCTAAAATCAAATTCGAATTTTAATTCTCAATTTTAGTTCATGGACTAACTAAAATTGGAATGTATCCCGAAATTATATTTATAGCAGTGCTATTTTTAGAACTTCTATATTTAGCATTTCTTGTTGCTATTTTCAACAAAGGGAACCATGGAGAATACATGAGAGATGAGGATGCAAGCAGGGGAATGGAGTCATGAATTTGAAGAATATTCTAGGAATATTGTCAAAGCATATGCTAGGGAATATTCTTTGAGGAATCTTTGAGGAATATTTAAGATTCTTTGGGGGTTGATTTTTTACGATGTCAAAAATATGCTGAGTTTATACTCATTTGAACCAGTTTTTATGCAAGGAGTCTAATAGCACAATAAATTTTCTCATCTGAGCAACATATTTTTTGTCCATGTCCAAAAGAGAATCTTGTGAGGAATCTAAAAGATTCCCAGGGAGCCCATACTTGACCGAGGTAGAATGTAACAACCATAGTTAAAAATCCATGTAAAAATATATAAGACCATGGTCATGGGACATGTATTCCAAGATAAATGGTGGGAAAAACATCCTAGTGGGTGTTCATCCAGTTTATTATGGCTAAAGAAATTGGCGAATCAATGGAAAAGGCTTTGGGAAGGCATGAAGCATTAATTGGCATTGTATTTATGAAAATAAAGGAAATTGGGAGAAAATGAAGGTGAAAGGTCAAAGGTTACATGTGAGGAGGAAAATGAAGGAAAATAATGGAAAATGAATAAAATAGAGGCCTCATTAATAAAAATGCTTTTGAGGATCAGTGGGTAGGCTTGGTCAGTGTAACCTTTTGTTAGTTAAATTTTGGAGCTGTCACTTCTATTCTCTCTCTCTCACTCTTGGACACCTAGACTTTTCTTGGAGCACCCTTGGAGAGTGTGTCATACTTGGAGATTTGAAACAAGAAGGAAAAAGAAGAGCAGGAAAACGCAAGAGGACATTAGCATCGGTAGCTACAACAGGTTTTTCTTGCAGGTATTGAGTTGCATGTATGTTTCCTCACTAGTTTTGGCATGCATGTGGTTTCTTGGTTATGATCTATCACTGGCATGGAAGATTGCTTGGATTGACAATGGATTTGTCTAGCCTTGTCATTTCCTAGATAACCATGGTGTTGTGGGTTTATTTATTTGTTTCTAGTTGGTTCTCATGTGTCTTTTAGCTTCGGTTGAGTTATTAGTTCCTGGAGCCTTGGTTGGACAAACACTCTGGAAGCCCTATAATGGCTTGTGTTGAGTTACTAGTCCTAGAAACCTTGGTTGGACAAATGCTCTGGAAGCCCTTGGTGGGTTGAGTTAGTAGTCTTGGAAACCCTGGTTGGACAAACGCTCTAGAAGCCTAGAAAAAGTTTTGGGTTGAGTTACTAGTCCTGGAAGCCCTAGTTGCACAAATGCTTTGGAAGCCTAGAATAAATTGTGGGTTGAGTTACTATTTCTGGAATCCTTGGTTGGAACAAACACTATAGAGCCCTGCAAGGTTTTGGTAGAAACCATTTTGATGATGGTTTTGGGATGTCCAACTGTGAGGTGGAATCATTGTTTGATAGGTTGAGGTGGATGGTCTCTGGAAGCCCTGAATGGTTTTGGAATGATGTGTTCTATGAGATCCCACATTCATGCTTGGAATATAGCGTGGGGGTGAATGGATGAAGAGAGATTTGGCTCAACCATTCTATGGTCGGGTGGAACGTGGTAGTCCCATACCAGGCTGGGCTTTTGCATCATTAATATGACGTTATTTCTCCTTGTTATCTCATGAGTATTATATTGGTTTATATGTGGAATTTATGGCTATTGTATCCTTGGTATTTATGTTGTTATTATGTTGGTTATGAATATGTATTATGAAAGTGGCTAGGTATGGATTCCAACATGTTTTACTTGTATATGAATGAACAATGTATCTATGGCCTAATGAATGAAACTGCAGCTAAGGTGATAAGGAAACAATGCCTCTGATCCAGGTGGATGTTGGTGGCCACCCACCAACCCATTTGGACCCCCACAACTGTCTCTTTCAGTCTTTTCAGTTTCCTAAATTGCAGCACAGTTTACTATTTTTAGCAGTTTTTCGGGTCCTGAACTTCCGGAGCCGTTTTGAGGCCCTAAACGACGTTTTTTTGGGATTCTGGGGCAACATGTGTCCATGGACCGATGTTTCCTCCCGAAGTGGTAGTACTCGGATAGATCTTTCTAACGAGCTATCGTACGCGTCAAACGGAGATCGTATGCCAAAGTTACGACCCCGGGAAATTGATGTACCAATTTACCCAAACGGGGCCCACAATTTGGCGTTTCATCTTCTAGGGTTAGGTTTCGGGAGCTGAAGGGTTTTCCATTGTTTCTCAACAATAAATAGGCCTTCGAGCCTCATTGTAATACAGTTCGGAACAGTTCAGAGGCATGTAGCTGCCACATCTCTTCTCAGAGATAAGCTACCATCGCCCTAGCTAGTTTCTTTCCATTTCTGTTTGTAAGCATATTTCAGTATTCTCCATTAATGAAATGAAGTATTATTTCCGCTGCATCTCTGTTTTTATGGTTATCGCATCTCTGTATTTATGGTTATCTCTGTAATCTATTGCGTTCCTGTTTAAATCCGGATCAGTGGTATCAGAGCGGTCTGCTTTTTCTCTGTTTTTCTTTGCATGTCCCCAACGAGGTCGGGATATAAGGAGTTAGGGCTTGAATTGGTCGAACCTTTGCAAGACCAGCCTCGAAAATCCTGACGGCCTCCCATGGCGGATGAGAAGAAAGACGAGGGGGCAGGAGATCCTATCAAAATCTTGCTCGAAGAAGCGCTCGAGCGGCAAAGGAACGCGATGATGGATAGTTTTGCGCAGATCCTTCAGCGGCTACCCAGAGGTGACGCATCGGCTTCCAACAGCGACTCTGGAAATGCCACACCCTTCAAGGTACAAGTTAATTTTGAAATCCCCATCTTCGAGGGTCAAATAGATGCATATGTCGTAGATAAATGGTTAAATCTGCTAGATGGGTATTTTTCTATTCATGAATTTTCAAGTCGGGAAAAGATTATTTTTGCTCTTCTCAAAGCAGCCCCCCACGTCAAGGACTAGTGGGAAACCTACTGCGAGCAGAAGGATGAAAGTACAGGCTCACTATTTTCAGCCGCACCCACTTGGAATGACTTTCGGGATGCCATCAAGGAGCAGTACTACCCTGTCGGAAGCTATGAGGACAAATACATCAAATGGACCACACTGCGGCAGGGACGAGACCAAGATGTGTCGGAGTTCACAAACATTTTTCATACCCTTCGCACACAGTTGGGTATCAAAGATTCTGAGCTGCATCTGGTACTCAAATACCGCGGCTGCCTACACAGATACATCCAGGAAGAGATGGGGTTCTTGAACATCCCCTCACTCGGCACAGCATACCGATACGCTATCAAAATCGAGCAAAAGTTCAAACAGAAGAAGCGAGACTTTGGATCTGCAAATCCGAAGCCCAAAGGACAAAGCCAAGGCGGGGTGACCCAAGACAACCCCTCGAAGTCGCAGGAAAAGAACAACACCACGAAGCCGAAGAAGGACACAGGAAAGTGGTGTGAGTTCCACAAGAGTCCCACTCATAACACAAGTGAGTGTCGGACCAAGCAGTCGTTGGTGGCCGAGTTGAAGGCTTCCGAATCAGATGCATGTTCCGACCCTGAGCCAGAACCCGACAAGGGGAATGGCAAAGGGAAGCAGATCATTGATGCGGATCCCAGCGCCACTGGTACCACCGCCAAGATCCAGAAAGATGAGCCCGAAAATCCAGAGGAAGGGGAGCGTCTTTTCCACTCACAGATGTGGGTGAAGGGTTCGCCGCTGCAATTCATTGTCGACAGTGGCAGCCAAAAGAACCTCATTTCAGCAGAGGTCGTGAAGCGGTTGGGCCTACCGACTACACCGCACCCGTAACCGTACAGTATCGGGTGGCTTCACGAAGGACGAGATCTGAAAGTTCACCAGCAGTGCCGCCTTCCCTACAGCATCAAGCCCTTCACAGACGAGGTATTGTGTGATGTTACACCTCTGGATGTTTGCGATGTATTATTATGCCAACCATACTTGTGGAGGCGACATGCTGTGTATGAGTCTAGGCCTCGTGCTGTCATTATTTCTTTGAATAATTCATTATACAGGATACCAGAGGTAGCCCCACCTACCGCTACATCTTTGATCACTACCAAGAAAGGCAGCAAGCTCATATCACAGACCAGGAAATTCATCTGTCTAGTCCACTCCCAAAGTAAGGGGAAGATCGTTGCTACATCCATGACCCCTGCAAAGGGTTCCCCCACGCAGCAGCAGCAACAAAGGGATACGGTCATGACAGAACACAGGAACAACTTCTCCTCACCCACAGGGGTACCACACAAGTTTCAGGTGGGCGACAAAGTTTGGTTACATCTGCAGAGAGAACGCCTTACCAGAACCCATCAGAAACTCAGGCAACTCCGACATGGTCCTTACACCAGTACCAAGGCTACGGGCAACAATGCTTCGAAGCACAACATTCCTCCATTCCTTCGCTTGCACCGAGTATTCAATGTGGACCATCGTCGACCATGCTTTCCACCATCACTGGACACATCAGAGATTGCAGGACAAGTTCAGCAGATGGAGGAACTCAACGCAATGGGGACCATTGCTTCCTAAGGGGGGAGGAATGATCCAGGTGGATGTTGGTGGCCACCCACCAACCCATTTGGACCCCCACAACTGTCTCTTTCAGTCTTTTCAGTTTCCTAAATTGCAGCACAGTTTACTATTTTTAGCAGTTTTTCGGGTCCTGAACTTCCGGAGCGGTTTTGAGGCCCTAAACGACGTTTTTTTGGGATTCTGGGGCAACATGTGTCCATGGACCGATGTTGCCTCCCAAAGTGGTAGTACTTGGATAGATATTTCTAACGAGCTATCGTACGCGTCAAACAGAGATCGTATGCCAAAGTTACGACCCCGGGAAATTGATGTACCAATTTACCCAAACGGGGCCCACAATTTGGCGTTTCATCTTCTAGGGTTAGGTTTCGGGAGCTGAAGGGTTTTCCATTGTTTCTCAACAATAAATAGGCCTTCGAGCCTCATTGTAATACAGTTCGGAACAGTTCAGAGGCATGTAGCTGCCACATCTCTTCTCAGAGATAAGCTACCATCGCCCTAGCTAGTTTCTTTCCATTTCTGTTTGTAAGCATATTTCAGTATTCTCCATTAATGAAATGAAGTATTGATTCCGCTGCATCTCTGTTTTTATGGTTATCGCATCTCTGTATTTATGGTTATCTCTGTAATCTATTGCGTTCCTGTTTAAATCTGGATCAGCCTCATAGCAAATCTCAGATAAGTATGAGACCCCTATGCTCAGACCTGTTATTTAGACCCGTATATTACATATTCATGATATGTTTGACGAAATTTCTGTCATGGCTAGTAGGGGTCCAGTCAAGGTCTTATTCAAGTAATTCTCTTAGTACTATTATTTCCATGTTATCTTACTATTCTGAAGGTGTCATTCAATTTTGTGTTGGGATATAGGCTTGAAAATGTGGCTTAAAACCCGGGGACACTAGCACATAACTGAGAAAAATAGTCCCTGGATGTTGGCATGCCTTGTCATGAGAGCATCCAGAGCCTCCTGGACGCTGGCAGGCCTATAGCATGAGAGTGTCTAGGGGTCAAGTGGTCCAAAATCTCAATGGGACCTAGGGGCTAGTTGGCAGAAAGGTTGGGTTGGTTTTTGAGGCTCCTAATGGTGATGTTGAATGTTTTTATGGTGTGTTTCTGTCAGTTCCACTTCCTTAACATGAATCAGGAGGTCGAATCATATCATAGTGGCCTCTCGTCGCATGTTTACCCTGATTGGCCGATTGCTTGGGTAGATGTCAAAGGAGGTGTTAAAGAGTAGTATCAGACCATGGTTCACCCCTCGGACTGGATGGGATGTGTGTTGGTCATGCATTCATGTTGGTTGCATATGTGTTCCTTATGCTTGTAGTCCATGTGCTTGTTTCATTTGCATGGTTTGAACATGGTTGTAGTGATTTCTCCATGTGAAGGGTGATGTTGTTGTTGTGGGATGTACCGTCATGAGTGTATGGTTGTATATGCATTTTTTATGCATGTCAATGTCTATATGTTGTTATGCATGCATTGTCATGGTGAAGGTTGTTGTGCATGAGGTCATTGTATGCAATCAGGTCATGATGATGATATTGGTATGTTATGATGCTAATGTGTTGGCTGAGATAGAGCAAGAGATGCAGATCATCAAAGTGAAGTTGCAGCATTGGGCCTTGAGGCAAGAGCATGTCATCATACAGGTTTGTATGTTGGCAATGCAAGTATGTAGGTTAAGGATTTTCATATGCATTATGGTTATGTGCATGCCTTTCATTCTATTAATGTTATGGTTACATACATGAGAGATGCTATTTGATTAGTATAGTCATATGCACATGTGTTAGATAGTCATGAATGATAGTAACTTGTTGTTATATGCCTTGTTTTTGTTGTTTTATGTTAGTTAACTTGATGATTATGTTATATGTTATTGATGAGTATGTTATAGTTAACTTGTTGTTGTTATATGTTAGTTAGCTTGATGATTAGGTTATATGTTGTTGATGAGCATGTTATATGTTAACTTATTGTTGTTATACGCTAGCAACTTGATGATTAGGGTTATTACATTAAGATTCCATGTTATATATTATGATAAATTGAATTGGCCTATGTAGACGGCTAGGGTTATGACATTCAGGTATGAGTTAATATGTTGTGCTATTATGTCATACTAATCTACACTAATCGTACATACGTGATTGTTATGCATGACCGACAAATGATTATGAGCTTATGATGTGAACATGTTAGCTAGTTATTATTATGGATATCGTGACCTTATTTAGGGTTGAGTTGATATGTCATGAAGTCATATCATGCTAATCTGGATTGATTGTGTAGACAAGATAGCCTCCCTTGAGATACCTCAAGGTATAAAAGTTGATGTCTAGTTATAACTAGATTTGTCAAAGGGATTTGAGTCCCTTAAGAGATGGCATGGAAGTGTTCAGTTACAAGGCAGTGTGCTTGGCACAACAAGGTAAGGTAACTAGTATGTTGTTATGTTTATTTATGCACTAACAATTATGCGTTCATGGCAATATCATGCAGGGGATTACATGGCAAAGATATTGTCATGAAATATTGAAGAAGGCTCAGGTTGAGCTTTCCTTTGGAAACACTGGGAACCATGGTGATTGAGTCATGGTGTATGTTGTTAGTCTTGTGCTTTTTATATTTTGGTGATTTATTGTGCTTGATTGTGATTTTGCTTGCATCTTGTGCATGGTCATGCCACTTTGGTTGTGGTGTCATATTTTTGCTGGTTCTCCATGGTGTTCTTCTTGTTTGTTTCTTGTCTTTCCTTTTATGTCTTGAGGGTCTTGGGAATTGGTTGGGAAAGAGGAAGGTTAATGAAGCTCAGGGAGAGCTGAATGAAATCTAGCAGGTAATGTAAGACCCGAATGAAGTTCGGTGCATGAGTAAGAGAAGTTGAAGGTAAGAATATAACAATCGATTGGAGTGGTTCGTTCCATTGGTGTAAATGGATAGTGGCAGTACATTCATGAGAAATGTAACAAGAGAGGTGAAGTAAATGGATCTGAGGCATCAGATGCTTTGTTTATGTTGGGAACAATTATTCTCAATGTTATGCATGGTGTGCATAGATAAATGGAGTTCTCTTAACCTTGAATTTATGATATATAGTAATTATGTTGTGATCATGATTATGTTGATGTCTATATGTGTACTCATGTATGTATGTATGTATGTCATGTCTAACAGGGTCACCATGGATCATGATTATTAAGGCCAATAACTATATGTATATGTTTGTATGTATGTATGTTGTTATTTGACAGGGTCGTTAGGAATTATTCTTGTGGAGGAAAGATTGCTTACATAGGTGAATGACATGAAGAGGTTCCTGGTTTATGAGGAATCAAGTGGAAAAGTAGTCATGAAAATATATGAGTTTAGTATCATGTGGTTATTAGTTGATATTATGTGATTATATTATGCCTATGCTTATGTTATGACAAGTAACATTGAGGGATACATCAATGAAATGAAGGCAATGTGGTCTATGACATGCTGGGACAAGCATGGATAAGACACTGGAAGCAGGGTTGCTTGGTAGAGACAGTGTGGTTTTGGACGTGTGGTACTATTGTTGTGCATGTGTTGTATATGTTGTACATGTTCCATCTGTGATGTTGTGTGCATGCGGTGTGGTGTATATATAGTGTCTGTACACGTTGTTTATGCAATTTTATGTATAGGGTGGTACAGATAGTGTTGTGTGATTATTACATATGTAGTGTTGGGTATCGATGGTGCTATGTACATGTTTAATATGCGGTGTTGTGTACATATTGTATTGTGCGTATGATGGATATGTGGCATTGTGTGCATGTTGGATATGCAGTGTTGTGTACGTAGGGTGCTATGTACATGTTGTATATGTTGTGCTATGTACATATGGTGTTTTGTACATGTTGTACATGTGGTGCTATGCACATATGGTGTTGTGTGCATGATTGTATAAGTGGTGCTTTGAGCATGTGGTGTCGTGTACATGTTGTACATATGATATTTATGTGCAGGTGTTGTTGTGTACACGTTATGCATATGGTGATGTGTACATGTGGTGTCGCGTACATGTTGTGCATGTGGTTTTGTGTAGGTCTGACATTGTGTACACATTGTATAGGTGGTACGATGTACATGTGGCATTGTGTACGCATTGTGCAAGTGGTGTTGTGTACATGTGATGTTGTGCACATGTTGTGTAGGTGGTTTTGTGTACAAGTGGTACTATGTACATATTGTACATATAGTACTGGTGTAAATGTGGTATTGTGTTGATGTCGTACATGTTGTGTTGTGTACATGTGGTACTATGTATGTGCATTGTGTAGTTGGGGTATCGTGACATGTGTACTTGTTGTGTTGTACTTTGTGTAGTACATGTATTGTGTTGTGTTGTACACCAGGTGTAGGTACATGTATTGTGTGGCATTGTACATTGGGTATAGATGATTGTATTGTGTTGTACACCAGGTGTAGGTGTATGTATGTGTTGTGTTGTACACTGGGTGTAGTTGTATGTGTTGTGTGTTAGGTGTAGATGCATGTATTGCATGGTGTTGTATGTCATGTGGTTCTATGTGTGTGATGCACATTATGTGTATGTGCACGTGGTTGAGGAGAAGGCAATGGGCGTTTTTCAGGTGTGGCAACTGATCCAATGTGCGTACAAAATAAGGAAAAAGGTAGAAGCTAAGGATTGATTAAAGGATAAGTTTCATTATTTTATTTCAGTTTTATTATGCATGTGATTTATGATTCTAGTCTATGATGATTACATGTGATCTATGATTTTGGTTTATAATGGTTACATGTGATTTATGGTTTTGGTCTATGATGGTTGTGTTTTGAGCTAACCTGATGTGATATGCTTATATATAATGATTTGGTCAAAGATGCTAGTTGACTTGTTGTGACAGGAAGTAAACATGATTGCAAGTGTACCTTGTTGATGGGCCACCAATGAGTTATGATTTGAATTTATTTTGAATCTAATGGAAGTTATGTGCTTGGTACAGGAAGCATGAAAATGCCCGATTGGGTGGTTGAAATTGACTACAAGAATTAGAAGCAATGACAAAAGGAATTGGAACATGCAGCAGTATGTTGGTAAAACACTTTAGGAGTAGAGCCATTGTGGGACATTGGTACCCAATAGTGTCCATTGATTTCCATGAGCATGTTATGACTGGTATGATGGTTTTAAGGCATGGATATGCCTTGGTTTTTGTATATTTCAATGTGAGGAAGCATTGCCAAGGGATGGATTACCCGGGATGGGGGTGCTAGTGAAACTTGGAAGGTGTGTGACTGCACGGAAGGGGGTGACCGGATTGCCCGAGGGACTGTGTAGCAGAGAAGGGAAGGTCGTGGATGGATTTGTTTTGGTCATTAGCATCACCAGATGGAATTAGATGCACATTGGGAGTGCGCCCTAGAACAATGAGTCAGTAATTATTCACTAAGAGGACAAGTGGCGCTGGATTATCGGGATGGACATTGGATGCAGATTTGACTTTGCAGTGAATTTTGGACTTCTTGGGATGGAGGTGAATCCTAGTATTACTTTGAGGGTGGAGGTATGAGCCTATGGATTCCCTTTTTGATTGATTCAGGCATTGTATCATTTTATTTGTTGGTTGAGCAAATGTGCATGTGTATATTATATTAAATATTCTATCGAGCTAGATTTATAAAGCTCCATAGACAGTATGGTTATTTGTTGGGTGAAGCAAATGTGTATGTGTATATGTAGTTATTGTAAATAATGTAATGAGCTATGTTATAAAGATCTAGTAAATGGTATGTTTGTCATGTTTTAATATATGGTCATTGTAAATACTGCAACGAGTTGTGTTATAAAGCTCCATGGGCATTATGTTTTGTTTTTAGTAGTATTGTTGGTTATAGGTGTCATTGAACACTGAGGATAGTGTTCCACCAAGAGGGAGGGTTCTGTAACAGCCCTAGTTAAAAATCCATGTAAAAATATATAAGACCACAATCATGGGACACGTATTCCAAGTTGAATGGTGGGAAAAATATCCTAGTGGGTGTTCATTCTATTTATTATGGCTAAGGAAATTGGCAAAGACAATGACAAAGGCTTTGGAAAGGCATGAGACATTATTTGGCATTTTATTTATGAAAATAAAGGAAATTAGGAGAAAAGGAAGGTGAAAGGTCATAGGTTGCATGTCAGGAGGAAAATGAAGGAAAATAATGGAAAATGAATAAAATAGAGGCTTCATTAATAAAAAGGCTTCTGAGGATCAGTGGGTAGGCTTGGTCAGTGTAAACTTTTGTCAGTTCAGTTTTGGAGCTCTCACTTCTATTCTATCTCTCTTACTCCTGGACACTTGAGATTTCTTGGAGCACTCTTGGAGAGTGTGGCATACTTGGATTTTTGGAGCAAGAAGGCAAAGGAAGAGCAAGAAAGCGCAAGAGGACATCGGTATCAACAACTACAACAATTTTTTCTTGCAGGTACTAAGTTGCATGTATGTTTCCTCACTAGTTTTGGCATGCATGGCACATGCATGTAGTTTCTTGGTTATGATCTGTCATTGGCATGGAGGATTGACTGGATTGACAGTGGATTTGCCTAACCTTTCCATTTCCTGGATAGCCATGATGTTGTGGGTTTATTTATTTGTTTCTGGTTGGTTCTCATGTTTCCTTTAGCTTGGGTTGAGTTATTAGTTCCTGGAGCCTTGGTTGGACAAACACTCTGGAAGCCCTATAATGGCTTGGGTTGAGTTACTAGTCCTAGAAGCCTTGGTTGGACAAACACTCTGGAAGCCCTGTAATAGCTTGGGTTAAGTTACTATTCCTAGAAGCCTTGGTTGGACAAATGCTCTGGAAGCCCTTGGTGGGTTGAGTTAATAGTCTTGGAAACCCTGGTTGGACAAATGCTCTAGAAGCCCAGAAAAAGTTTTGGGTTGAGTTACTAGTCCCAGAAACCCTAGTTGGAAAAATGCTTTGGAAGCCCAAAATAAGTTGTGGGTTGAGTTACTAGTCCTAGAATCCTTGGTTGGAAAAAACACTCAGGAGCCCTGGAAGGCTTCGCTAGAAACCAATTTGATGATGGTTTTGGGATGTCCAACCGTGAGGTGGAATCATTGCTTGATGGGTTGAGGTGGATGGTCTTTAGAAGCCTTGGATGGTTTTGGATTGATGTGTTCTATGAGATTCCACATTCATGCTTGGAATATGGTGCAAGGTTGAATGGATGAAGAGATATTTGGCTTAGCCATTCTATCGTTGGGTGGAACGTGGTAGTCCCATACTGGGTTGGCTTTTGCATCATGAATATGAGGTTATTTCTCCTTGTTATCTCATAAGTATTATACTAGTTTATATGTTGATTCTATGTCTATTGTATCCTTGATATTTCTGTTGTTATTATGCTGGTTATGAATATGTATATTACAATGGTTATGTATGGCTTCCAACATGTTTTTACTTGTATATGAATGAACAATGTATCTGGGGCTTAATGGATGAAACTACAACTAAAGTGATAAGGAAACAATGCCTCATAGAGAATCTCAGATAAGTATGAGACTCGTATGCTCAGATCTGTTATTTAAACCTGTAGATTACATATTCGGGATATGTTTGACGAAATTCCTTTCATGGCTAGTAGGGGTCTAGTCAAGGTCTTATTCAAGTAATTGCATTAGTACTGTTATTTCCATGTTATCTTACTATTCTGAAGGTGTCATTCAATTATCGGCAGTGACCCGGGCTCTGGGCCTGAAAATGTAGCTTAAACCCCAGGGACACTGGCACAGAACTAAGAAAAATAGTCCCTGGGCACTAGCATACCTTGTCATGAGAGCATTTAGATCCTCCTTGATGCTGGCAAGCCTATAGGATGAGAGCGTCTGCCGGTCAAGTGGTCCAAAATCTCAGTGGGACCCAGGGGCTGGTTGGAAGAAAGGTTGGGTTGGCTCTTGAGGGTCCTAATGCTGATGTTGAATGCATAGAAAATTTTAGGGGTGAATTTTCGCCCTTCGGCGAAATTAAGGGGTTTTAAATTTTTAGTGGGCGAATATTTTGTATCATAGTACATTTTTACAAATCACCTCAAATAGGGCACCTTATTTTAATGGAGAGGGTAAAAAAGGTAAATTTAGCCCTTGAAATTAGGAGTTACAACCTTGCATTCGCCCATTTTCAAGAATAGGTTTTATTTAAGTGAATCCTATGGGCCAAAGGCCCAAATACCATATTTATAAAAGAGGTATGGTAAAATAATAAAAATATAAATAAATGAGAGGTATGGTAAATAAATAAAATATTTTTTATATTTACTCCATAAGTCACCTTATATACATGCAAGGGTGTAAACAAATAAAAATATAAGTAAAGTGGAGGTATGGTAAATAAATAAAACGTCTTTTTATACTTACTCAAAAGGTATAGTAAATAAATAAAAATATAAATAAACTAAACGCATGGTAAATAAATAAAACCTCTTTTTATATTTAGTCCATAACCCTCGTTCTATTTATGAAGGCTCAAGAAAGAGGTTTTATTTAAGTGAATCCTATGGGCCAAATACCATATTTGTAAAAGAGGTATAGTAAATTAATGAAAATATAGATAAATGAGAGGTATGGTAAACAAATAAACCATTTTTTTATATTTACTCCATAAGTCACCTTATATTTACGAACACTCAAAAAATGCGTTATATTTAGGTGAAACCTATGGGCAAAATACTATGGGACAAATACCATGGACTAGATTGTTATTAATACCATGCAAAAAAACATTATTAACCCTAATATTAGTATTAATAAAAATAAAAATGGCACATGGTGTTGACCTATGGTATTCACCAAAATGGTACATGGTATTGACCCATGGTATTCACCTGGTATGTAGCCTATTTAAATGGGGGAATTAAACCAACATAGATCCATCTTTACTCTGGATCTACTAACCCCCGAGAGGTATCAAATATTGTGATATGCAAACTAACATAGAGTGAAAAAATATTTGATCCGATCAAGAGTAAAAATGGATGTTGTAATTTAATGTATGTTAAACATTTTAGCTTGGTTAAAATAAAAAAATAAAATAAAAATCAACTATTAATTTTATTAATTTTTATAAATTACTAATAGTAATTTTTAAGTTCCCGGTTTATGATAACCCATGGTAATACCATGGTATTCATGTGAGCATAGACTATTTAAAGGGGAAATTATATCATCTTAGATCCATCTTAATTTTGGGTCTACCAAGTGCTTAGAGGGATAAATAGATTTCATCCCCCTAAGAGTGGTAGATGTGGAGTTAAGATGGATATAGGTTGGTTTTTATGATAATGAAGATATTATATAGACTTAGGAAATTATATTCTAAAAACATCTTAAGGTGAATGGTTAAAGTATAGACATTGGACAAGTATATTTGTATACTTCTGTTTTAAACTGAAACAAATCCAGGGCTAAAAGGAATGGATTGATTGTACTAGTCATCCTTCTATAACTTTCCAACATATGCTGGAGTAAACAGATTGTAATTTGCGTAATTTTTCTAATTGCAAACATGAACATACTTGTGTATTGGCAGGGTGGTTACGAGGTCCCTAGAAGTGATGAATTTGAATTTTTCTTGGTTTTATATATATTATTAGGTTTTTTCTCATGATTTCTGTGAATGGCACAGGTGAATTTTATCCTACACCCACTAGGTTGTCGATATGTAATTTCGGTAATTTTGATTTCAAAAGATATTTTAAAGAAATGCAATGATTTCATTTGTGTATTCAATAAACACAAAAATTTATAATTGAGTAAAATATTCGCCATGCCTATTGAAAGATTCGCCAAAAAAATTATATATATATATCATATTATTGATAAAATCGCCTTCCCTTTTTCCTATATACCATGGAGATTCGCCCATTTATTATACATGTAAATTTAGGGGGGGTTCTTAAAATTTTCCCTGGTTGAATGTTTGTATGGTGTGTTTCCATCAATTCCACTTCCTTAACATGACTTAGGAGGTTGAATCATATCATAGTGGCCTCTCATCGCATGTTTACCCCGGTTGGCCGGTTGCTTGGGTAGATGTGGGAGGAGGGTCTTACATAGAAAGGGGTCATGTTTATACTTAGTTTTCACAATTTTTCATAGGGAACACAATAGCACATGATGTTTCTTCATCTAAGTAGCCGAATTTCAGGTCGTCCCTAGAATTGGAGGTATAAGGTGTATTTTTCCATGTGTTCTTTTGATTTTTTCTGAGATGATGATTTGATTTTGAGATCCATGTATGCCACTTTGTGAGAGGATCCTTGTATGCCACTTTATGTGAGAGATTGATATTTTGTCATGATGAAGGAGAGCTTATATGAGTGAGAGTTCTTATAGAAGAACGTCTCGTGGAGATACATGCCACTCTAATTAAGGGAATTCTTCCTTGCATTGACAAAGAACACATCATGTATTCATCATCTTGCAACAATTAATGAAGCTTCCTCCACACCCTTAACACTGGGCCTGAAGCCCTAACCCACACTGGGTGAACTTCATTATCAACTTGTGTGTGTTCTTTGATTTGATGGGTTCCTTTATGTTTTATATTCTTTAAAGTATGCACATGGGGTTTTTCATACTCTTTCACATGCAATTGTGTTAACATCACAAAAGTATTAAAAAATCTTGGTTAATTCTTTCAGCTGAGAGAAAACAGATCACACAAACTCCTCTTTCCTCAACCTAATTCCAAAAGAAGCTAAATCTATCTCCTTTTCTCGATTTAGACCCATATCCCTATGAATTCCACTAATAAGATCTTAACCAAAGTGATTTTCAACAGGCTTAGGTAGATTCTCCCTGTAATTATCTCAGAGAATCAAGGGGGATTCATGAAACACAAGTAGATCCTTGACAATGTCATCTTGGTTCAAGATGTGATTCATTCTAGAAAAAAATTTGGAGAACTAGGCATGGTAATAAAAATAGATATGGCAAATTCTTTTGACAGAGTTTGACATTCCATTATACCATTTGTCTTGAAGAAAATGGGTTTAGTGAAGAATTCATAAAGTGGATAACAACCTCTATTAGAAGCCCATGTATAGCTCTTTTGGTTAATGGTTAGCCATGTCACTTATTTAAACCCTCAAGGGGCTTGTGAAAATGTTGTCCCCTCCCCACCTGTTATATATTCTTGTAACATAAACTCTCAGCATAAATTTGGAGTTGGCTAGGGTCAAAGGGAAATTAAAATGCCTAAGCATTGCTCACAATACAAAGGATGTCAACCACTCTCACTTCACTGATGACACCCTTCTTCTAGGGTGTGCTTCAAGACAAATCACTGTGATATTCAAATAAATTTTGGACAAATATATTAACATTTATAGAGGTCTTCTCAACAAATTGAAGAGTCAAATATTTGGATGGAATGGTTTTGTTTTGACCCTTCAAAAGATCTCTAAGGTTCTAAAATTTCCTCTAATAGTTGATTGGAAAACTTCAAATATCTTGGTATCCCAATTTCATAGGGTGCTTCGAATTTCTATACTCATAGTCTGATACCCTAAATAAATTCAAGAAGAAAATCTAAGCCAGGGGTACCCATTGGCTTTCCACTGTTGGTAGGGTAATATCAGTAAAAAAAAAATTATCCTCTCTTCTGTTATATCTTTTGGTTTTCTTACTCTTAAATTTGTAATTTCACAAATGAGTATCATGATAAGAAAGTTTTTATGGCAAGGAGGAAGGAAAAATGAAAATAAAATTCATTTCGTTCAATGGAACACAGTTCATATTCCAAAAGAAAATGGTCAATTAGTCGTAAAATACCCTTTGTTTATGAACCTAGCTATGGGAGAAAAAATAATTTGGGGGATAATTTCTTATGCAAAGGGATGGTGGAAGATAGCCTTTGTGCAAAAATAATTTAATAAAAGCCACCTGCTAAGACGTGAGACAGTGTAGTGGATTGGTCCAAGCTCCTAAATCTGGAAATTGTGTAAAACAACCAAACCTCTTATTATTGATCACCTCACTTGGCGTGCTGGGAATGGTGCTCATATTAATCTCTAGAAGGATAACTTCTCCTCATATGATCCATTGGGATATTAGGAGGATTATAAAGATTTAGCTACATGGATGCAAGAAAAAGGAATGTCAAAGTTGAAATATATTTCCCTAATGGATGAGCTTGGTCACTGGAAAGGTTGGCTCATGCCTAATCTTCATGATCACCTTAGACCTCAATGGTACAAATTGATTTCTTTATTAAAAGGTTTGGCTCCAATTTCCTTCTCTCCATAAGATCACCGCTCTTAGACTTTAAGCCCTCATCACATTTATTCAGTCAAGCATGGATACTTTCATTTAGTAAAATGGCTCCCTCACCCTCCCTCATGTAGACTATGGTCTAAAATATGGAGTAGAGATAGCATCCCGAAAATCAATACCATATGTTGGTCTCTTATGCACCAAAAAATTCTCACTGTCAAAAACATGAGGGAAAGAAATATTTATGGCTCGTCTAAATGTGTCCTCTACCTTAGTTTTGAGGAATCTATCCCTCATCTCTTTCAACATTACCCCTTCTCCCTGAAGGCCTGATAGTTAGCATTATCTCCCATCTCTTTCATTGGCTCTATTCCAGGCTCATGGGAGGACATGCTTGAAAAGTGGAGTTCTCATTATCCTTGGAGCCGAAAATCCTCCTCCTTATCAATACATTATTGGTCACCCTTCCCTAAATTCATATGTTGATACATCTCGATTGCAAGGAATAAAATAATATTCAAAAATGAACTATTAACTCCCTAGGCGGCGGCGACTAAAGCTTGCTCTTTGCTTTTTGAAGTACTTTCTATTTGAGGATTCAGTGATGAAGATATGGAGGAATTAAATAAAGAAGAATGTGTCTAGATTAAAATTGATAGGAATTTTTCTCCTTTCTCCAAATTTATGCTCAAGCCTGATAGGCATTTGTTTCCTTGAATTAGGCTTGGTCAAGAGGAATTCCTTCTGTGGAGAATGGAAAAATCGTAGCTTTCTCTCTATTTTGATGAGCCATCAAGAGGCAACCTTGGGGAGGTGAGAGCGAAAGGGGTTCTTTATAGCCCCGATGGAAAAATAGTGACACAATTTGCATGGGGTCCATGCCTATTGACTAACAACATCGCAAAACACCTCACATTGTGGAAGGGCTTGGAGGTGGCCATAGAAAAGAAAATCTCAAGACTCATAGTATTTGGAGATTCAATTCTTGTCATCCGAAAAATGACGAAGACCAAGGAAGCAATATGCTTAGATTTCTCTCCCATGAATTTAAGGGTGCGTAATTCTACCTCTTCGTTAATTGGAATTTTTTCACATTCTTAGACAGTTGAATCCGATAGATGATAATTTATCCAGAAATGGTTCAACTATGGAACAAAGAAGCCTTATATTGGATAATATTCTCAACTTTTCTCCAATTCCATAATATGATAATGAAAGCTAGAAATTTTGGTTAGATTGATGGGAGTGTTTCCACTCCTTTTAATAATGTTCTAAGGAGATTGTTTATCCATCAACAATGGAGAAACAACATGTTGAAGTCTAGGGTTTCGATTTGGAAACATGGTCAATTCCCTAGTCACTCCCTTATAAAGTAGCATATGGATTAAGTTTCGACCTCCTATGAATTTCCTATTTCAAACACGTTCATTCTCGCTCTGACTTATTAAAGGGATTACAAGTGGAAGGGAACATTGACCATTTCAAGAAAGTGATGCCTTTTCTATTTATTCTCTCTTAGGTGGGATCCGAGGTGGTTCACCTCGACTGTGGAGTTCATAGGCTTGAGTAGAAGAATGAAGTTATGGGAGTCGTTTGATGTCATTCTTTCCATGTCAATTCTCTATCTGAGTAATCTTTGGGCAATGGAGTTAGATTTTCTATTGATTTTTGGCTCATGGAATGGTAGTGTTTCTACCCATATATCAAACTTATGGTTTCCTCATAGTATTATTGGATTCTCATCTCAACCGGGTTATGAAGCTAGCATTTTCACTGCTAGTGAGATATCTAGTTTTGTTTACAGTTTATGGTATGCAATGTCCAATTCCTTTGTCCCTCTAGATAATGTTGATTCTAGCCTTGTGTTGGATAGACTGTCGATGCTTCTCAAGCTATTTTAGTCTCCATCAAGAAGCTCGAGGATATGGTTGAAAGGCAGAGGATCTTGTTCCAGATTTTCCTAGAAACTAAGTTACTCCACCATCAGGCAGAAATGGAATAGGTGGTTGATGGTCTCAGCGAGGAAGTCTGAGCATTAGGTGTTTGCTTGCCTGCAATGGAAGTCATAGGGAATGGCAATCTATAGTCGGTTCTGGGTGATGAAGGTTCGAGTGTCGTTGTTAGAGGGAAAGGAACTTGTTGACTTAGAAGAGAGGGTACTAATGGAAACAATCGTTGTTAAGTTTGTGTCATGAAGCCTTGGGTCGAGCCTTGGGCATATATATTTTCATATGATGTTATGTAAATTTTGTTTAATACTAGGTAGTTTTTTTGTAGAATTTAATATTAATGTATTTAGTTTAAAATGACACAACAACCTGAGAGGGTGCAATTTTTTTAAGTTTGTATTTTTGAGAAATTTACTCTCTTAAATTTAATAAATAAAAAATTAAAATAACTTTAAACTAGTTTATATAATAATGTACCTTATCTATAAATATTTCCTTCACACAATATCCAAGTTTTATTATGCCAATAATCTTTTACTAGCATTATCTCTCTACATTTTTTAAATTAAAAAGTAAAAAAAAAAAAACATATATATATATATATATATCGAATTGAAATGAAGACAAAGATCTGTTGCATAACAAGCTTGAGCACAAAAGCATAGTACATTGCAGACATGAATGAGAACAAAGTTGGGAAATTTGTGGACAACAGATTTTTTCCACAACAAAAGTTTATATCCCAATCCATTACATCTCCAAGATCTGATACAAGTGATAATGCAACAAGCAATGGGTACATCCAAAGATAAAAATCGCAGCAAGTACCCGGAAGAAGAGAATACAAGAGAGCACCATGAAACTCGAAAGAAAGCCGAGGATTTCAGCAGAGTAAACGCCTGGATGTGATGAAGATAAGGGCAGGGAAGAAAAGCACATGAACGCAGAGAGTTATTCTGTAAGCGCAAAAATAGTCCTTATAACTCACTGAACATGAACATGGAACTCCTCCGCCTTCTATATCTTCTTCGCCACCCCTTATCCAATCGCCTGAAACCTTCTGTAAGAGGAACAGCCGGCGTTGTATGATGTCCAGGTGGGCTTCTGTTATGAATGCGAAGAAGAGAGCAGCAATGGTGGATAGGCATGCAACAGCAGAGAGATAAACGTGAATAGGAACCCACCAGATGCCATGCCCACAACTGTTGGGCTGAGAGGGAGAGTGAGAATGGGTGTTTATCAGAGACCCCAAGACTGCAAGTTGGAATACAATATAAACACCCACCAGCACAGACGTATTAGCTGCGCTCTTCAATTTCATCCGAATGATGTGATTAACTGAGGGGCAAGAAAATGAATCCTTCATTTGCACCAAAATCAATTACATAAATTGAATACCATATGAATGAATTCAAGTGCTGAGGACATATTTAAAGGGAAGGCAGCAGGGGAAAGTGCCCGGATATTTCCATGAAATGTTGCAGTCTGCATGGAAAACCAGAAGGAAGTATCGCTCCACTTTCCTGCGTAGAGTGAGTTGTCCTTTACCATTAACACGGTTTCTGCAAGCTTTGTACCAAGAAAACAAGAACCATACACGCAAGTTCCTACCGTTGGCCTGTCAGCGGGATGATTTTTACCGCTTTAAATGGCATATGTATCACATCAATTGCCCATTCCGGAACCAGAAGCTGCCCAGTTCATAACGATATAGACCAGACAGAAAGCCAAGTACCGTGGGGTTGCCCAGTGCGACTCGCATTTAATGTTCTGCATGGTGATGTTTAGTGCTCACCAATTTATCGTACGTGAGGGGTGGAGCATGAACCGAAGTTTCCCGTGGAAAATTCAATGGACAGGTTAATCCGGAAAATACTGGAAATTTAAGTAAGATTATGTTCAAATTTTGTAATTTTTTTTTTTTTTAAATTTGGTTTATTTTCGTTAAATTTTAGGATTCAGGGTGTTCAAGAATTTTTTTGAAAGTGTTGAATTTATTTCCACTGTCAAAAAATAAAAATAATTTAGACATTCTGACATTTTGATTTTTTGAAATATTTATTTACTTATTCATACAATCAATTTACAATCTTAAAATGTATTTCTGACTGTTTTATGTTTGGATTTTTATATTTTGATTTTTTTTGAAATTTCATAGTATCAATGTAAATGAAATATATTATTTTTAAAATATTTAGTTATTTAACTATTTAAATTTATAATTTTGATTTTCAACGAATTTAATTGGAAAAATTGTTTTTGACTATGTTCATAACTTCTCCATACCTCAAGATTTTGAGGAAGTGAAATTATGTTATTTGTATAACTTGTTTGTTTCATCAAATATTAAAAAAATAATTTTCTTAATTATTTTGAAGTGAAATTATGTTATTTGTATAACTTGTTTGTTTCATCAAATATTAAAAAAATAATTTTCTTAATTATTTTGAATAATGCAAGTTGGAAATCTTTAACAAAATTTTAGGTTGGAAATCTTTTAAAAGTTATAAGATTGGGAATTTTTCTTGTAATATAATCCAATTGAGTGATAAAAGAATGCAAGTTTGAAATCTTTAATAAAAATTTAAAAGTTCTAAGATGTGAGAATTTTTTTTTTAATATCATCCGATAAAAGAATTATTGATGGGTGAATGTATAAAGATGGTTACAATTTGCGAAAAAAATCTTATTTTAATGATATTTAAAAAAAATATTAGTATAATTTTTTTATTGCAAATGTTAGCACATTTTGATGGGAATTTTGTAATAATTTAATCTAAAATGTATAATTTAAAAATAGTCTTATATATATATATATATATATAAAAAGAGAATTAAGTTATGCATATTGAAACTTTGTTTTTTTATGCAATATTATATTTTGAAGTTGGAGAGTCAATATTTGAATTGTATTTTTTGGACACATACTTTCAAGTATGATTTTTTTCTACTGTTTAAATAAATTCAAAAACCAAGAGTACCCTTTGAAGAGGAATTGTAAATGAAGATGGTGGTATTTTTTGAAATTTGTTAGTTTTGTATATTTTACGTTGTTGATTTTTCATTCAGCCCCTTTAAAACTATTCAAAAAAATTTCAAGCATAAAGTTTAAAATAAATTAGATGAAAAATATCATGTGAATTTAGAAATTCCAAACTCATATGCCATTGGACAGAGGATTCTTTCATGAATCCAACATGATCAAATCTGCCACCTAAGGAAAAATATTGTCTTAAGTTCACCATGCTATGAGATGGTATCACAGAGAAATCTGCAGTGGGAGAGCTAAAACTCTATTTTTTAGGCCCTCAACAGCTTGATTGAGTGCTTAAGGTAAAATTTGAAATAGCTCGATCAAGGGTTTAACAAAATCTTGATTGAGCTTTTAACATAGTTAAACAAGGGCTTGATCTAGCTATAGCTCCATCGAGCCTTTCCAACCATAAACTCTGTGTTGCCTTTTGGGAAGGAATTAAAAAAAAAATAGCTCGATCGAGCCGTTTTTGCCCCCTCCCAACCCGTGTGCTTGACAAAAGGTGTAAATGAGCTTCATGCATTCACCTTGAGGTTGAAATTCTTCATTATTGGATTTGCAATTTTTATTGCAAAAATAGATTGAGAAACCTTAAAAACTATGATAGCACTAGGATTTTATACAATCTCAATAACTGAAATCTATAAGCCTAGCAATTAGTAAGTGAATTTTGGGCAAGAAAAAAGATGATCGAAGAAAATGACTGGAAAAATTCCAAAACCTAGCATGCTTAAACTACACTATCATTAACAAGTATATCCATTGAGATGCCCATGTAAGAAATCTAACTGTGATAGTAAGAACTTAATTGGAAATTTAAAATTCTATTCATATCCATCATCATGAACTATGAACCTATATGGTGGGATTCACATTGAAATCATGATAGGTATGACCAAACTTTAAATTTGTTGATTTGTGACAAGGAATGTTTAGATTGCATAAAGCCATGAAGAAGAGGAATGATGTTGCTTGAAACCATGAAAAGCTAGTTGGAACCATGATGAGCAAGGAATTTTGGAGAGCCATGATGCACATTGATTGGACTCCTTGAAATCGTGATGAGTTACGATGGAACAACTCACTCCTTGAAATCTTGATGAGCTAGGATGAAACCATGATTTCCATGATCCATGATGATATATAAGGTTGAAACCATAAGAATTCAATTAACAATCTAACACATTGAGAAACCACAAAGTTAAAAATTAATGGCTTCACCTAGCCCATCAATCAACTTATACTCTTTGTTGGGCATGAATAAGTATGGTCATTGATGTCATCCAAGGTGTAGATAGCTATGTTAATCCATACACCATATACTTGGACGGTGTCTCATCCCACATGGAGGTCAAAGTATGTTGCTACCAACAATATTATGATATTAGCATTATAATGCATTTGCATGCATGCGTTAAACATTGTAACAATATATTGCACTCACAATTGTTTAAATCCATCCAAGTTAAGTGGTATCAATGATTACATTTATCCTCCTATCTTTGTGTTGCATGTCTCATTGGTACTATGTTTATCTTAAATTATGGATTGGCATATTAATAGCTACCAAATTTGCCTGAATCAATCAAAATAAAATTGAAAATTCACTAATTCATTAAATTTAGCCAAAATAGTCATAAAATTTGATTCATTCTATGAAAAAAAGGGATCACATTTCATATGTAACAGTGAGATACTAATGTGAGCACTGACTACCATTCCTACCAATTAAAAATGATATTTGGGTGTTAATAATATGGGAGTGAAATCGAAGCTAAGTGAACTTGTTATGTGTTGAGGCCATCACTGGTTTTGTGCTAAAGCCAACACCCCATCATTAAACAAATCACTGACATAGAGAAGGTTTTTATTTTTCAAGTGCAATAGACAGAAGCAAAAAATTCTGAAATATTGATAATTACTTCTAATGATGTAGATCTTGTTTTAACAATTCCAATTTATCATTAAGCAATTACACTTCAGAAATTCAACCATAAAAGCATGGGACAATAGAGATCACAATGCACAAAGAGAACACAAGATTTACCCTAGGAAAACCCACTTGGGGGGGAAGCCTACCACCTTTTCCTTAGAGAAATTATTTAGTTCAACAAGAGATACACCTATTGCATCTAGTCAACTATGAGGTTAAACTGGACAACAATGTTATGGTCAAACTTGGTCAAGTAGCCCTCTTAACAAGTCAAATTTCCACCCTTCAATTTCATCCCTCTCTGATCTACCTAGGCTAAATTTCGACCTCCCAGAATATGCCCAAAAACTCAGCCATGTTGCCCAAAATTTTGGCCCTGTTTCCCATAAGTTTGTCCTGCTATCTAGAAACTATCTAGAGTGAGAGAGATAAATGCTAGAGATGAACTTGTCCTTCTTTGTCCTTCTTCTTTTTTGTCGAGATTCCCAAAATATTACTTGTCTTATGTGAGATTGAATGGTGCCTAGTGGAGGAGGTCAAATTCTTTATATATAGTGTTTTTCCTATCTAGATGGTAGTGTCTCTTCAATGGGGCCGACTTGACTTGAGGGAGGGCCAAATTGATAAGTTTGGAGCCAAAAATTCAAAATTCAAATTTCGAATTTTCTCTTTTAAATCTGACATGAAGAACATGCCTTGCAATTACATTATATAATTCAAGGGATAAATTATAAATTATGAAGAATGACAATAACTACAAAATTCAACACCCCCTCTTAGCTAGGAGGTATTCATAAGGACTAGACAACTTGTTCTTTTGTTGACAAATTTCTCTAAGAAAAGGTTATAATAAATCATCATCGATTACCATAATTGGGTCAACAAATGTGACACATGGTAAACCAGTAACAACAATCAATTACCATAATCTGGTCAAACAATTTTGACACATGGTAAATCAACAACATCAACAAGTTACCATAATTTGGTTTGGTACATCAAACCTATGGTATATCCTCACCATAATCCTAGACAATACTCCAGACACATGGTACATCATTTAGCATCAATTAGTCACCATAATCTAGGTCAGTACCTAACACATGGTATCGAGACTAGGCTTGGTTCACCATCATTTGGGTTACTATCTTTAACATGTGGTAAATCTCCAAAGACTACACTTTAAGTAAGTAATTTAGGGCATGATGTTAAACACACTTTATGCTATAGGACCATTCTTCCTCATTTGGGTCAACATACTAGACACGGGAAGAATGATTGTCTGCTACTGAACCATTCTCCCTAATTTAGGTCAATATACTTGACACAGAGAGAATGTTTGTCCATGATTATATCTCATCAAAACTCCTTCTTATTAAGAGAGGAATTCTCAACAAGTCCAATCTTGTCCCTGAAGTATACAAACTTCACTTTGGACAGAGGATTTGTAAGAATAACAGTTATATGCTCATCAATATATACATATTGGAGCTTCTATGCTTCCTTCTGCACCATGTCATCGATGAAGTGGTACTTGATCTCATTGTTCTTCAACTTGTCATGGAAAATTAGATTCTCTGTCAGCTTCACACAACTCTAATTATCACAATACATTATGGTAGGTTCTAGAACCTGATCAAATAGTCATGTGAGTAACTTCCAAAGCCAAACTACTTCACAACTCACTAAATTGGTTGCCATATATTTTGCCTCGGCAGTGTTGAGTGTGAAAGATCTTTTCTTCCTTCTCATCCATGAAATCATAGTGTTGGGGCCTTCATTTTTTATATTTTACGGAGAAAGAGGTTGTTGAAAAATGGCGGAAGTGGCCATTGGGAAGTTGCGGAGTTGATAGCCAAGGGAAGACTAGAGATTGGAGGAATACTGGCAGTCGCAGAGGAGTGGAAGGAAGAAACAGGGATACCCAAGCGAGAAAAGAGAAGAAGCAGTCAAGGGTGAACAGTCAAGCAAGGGAAAAGGAACTGGCAGTTCGGATTGGTAGAAGAAGATAAAAATAGGATAGGAGATTAGAGAAGGGGTTGGTCAGTTGCATTATGCTTCTAGTGTTTCCATTCTTCCTATGTTGTGGAGCAATGAGAACAACTCCATGCTTATATTTGTATGAGTTTGTATTCTATCTGTAGGAATTCTACTGTTGAGGAATAGGCCACGAGCCTTATGTATTGTGTTTATTTTATGGTAATGAAGAATATTGTTCTAGAGTTATACTGTGTTCATCATGTATTATGTTGGCTATTCAAAAAATTTATATATGCATCTGTTTAGGTGTTCTTCTGTTGTGGCATGAATATATTGTTGTGATCTAGTTGTTTTGCATGTTAAGCTATTGTCCTTTGTTCTCTTTTGGTTGATATGGTTCCCTTGATATTAGATTCCAACCCTCATCTAACTTCAGTTGTGGCATGCCTCGGGTGAGACTCCTTCCCCTTCTTGGGTAAGGTGAAAATGTCAGCGTTTTGCTAGACTACAATAGAGTCTTGTTGGCTCCTTATGCTTGAGCCCATGGTATTAACCTTGTTGTCATTTTTGTACCAACAAATGGTTCCGTTGTCGGGACCAGGAATTCAAAAAAAGGGTTTGGAATATGGTATCAAGGATTTTTAAGAAAGAACTACAAAACTAGTAGGACAAGCAAGTGGATCAACTTTTTTCTAAGCAAGCTCAACTCCACCGCTGAATTATTACGAAACTGAAAGACAAGGTCTTGTATTCGAAAGTTGCAAGTGATCAGTACGATATCTTCTAGTGCAAGTTTCCATAAGAAATTTATAACTGGTTGCAGATATTGTAGGTGAAAGGGAGGTTTGGTGGAAAAAATTTGTCTCATTGCAACTAGACTCAAGCAGATCTCATAGTGCTCCATCGTCTTAACACAGATTTGATGAGGGCAATAGATTTCTAGGTGTAGAATGCACTGGAAAGTACATTATTGAGTTTGCGGAAGAAAGCCACTATTCCTTTTCAAAGGTCGAAGTTGTGTTTCGAGAAGGGTTGAGAGGGAATTTCTTGAAATAAATAACCCTCTGGATTAAGATCTTAATGGTGGAAGAGGGATTGCTAGTATTCCAAAGTCCAAGCATGGAACGTAAACACCTAGTACTGGGGGAAGGACCTAAAGTGACGGATGCTACAGAGCGGGGAACTATGAAGCTATTAGGAGGATGGACACAGAGGATTCATGAATGTCCAAGGATCTAAGAGCGCAAAGGAGAGCATAGATACCAAAGAAATCATAGGAAAGGGTCATGCAGGCAATTAAAAGGCATCCAGAGGAATTACACCAAGTAGGAGTGTTGTTGAGGATTCCAGAAGAAGAAGACATGATGGAAGAGAAATCTAAAAAAGGAATAGAGACAATTTGAATAGTTGGGGGCTCAAAAGGCGATAAGGTCCCTCCCTCACCAGTCGAGAGGGAGAGGTTGGATGGAACAGGTTGTGTCAGCTCAGAGGAAGGTGTAGAGGATGATATGTACTTTCTTATGTAGAGACTGTTTACAGAAGATGATGTGTCCAGAAGAATCAATGATCCAGCCCCCGAGGCTCGGGTAGTGTCTCCCCCAACTTTCCCCTGGTACTCTACAACAAGCCTGTCAAATTTCTTTCAAAGTTACTCAAGATGATAAGAGTTAATAGTGTGCATGTTAATTATAAAGTTAGTACTAGTGTCGATGTAAATAGTAGCAGTCGTATGGCTTGCAAGAATCTCTATAATTGGGATCACAAGGCTTTTTTATTTTAGCACGAACTCAATCGAAAATGGCGGGGTCATTCACAAGGTATCCATAATTCTCCAGCAGGGGAAACAAAGATGTAAAATGACAATGGTATCTATGTGAGGCCTGTTGGAAATACTGAGAGGGGGGTTGAATCAGTATTTATTTTCAATTGTTATTTTTACCAGTTAAATCATTTATATTTAGAACACAAAATGAACAATAGGAATAAATGCTTTTATTAATATAATCTTTACAATAAATCAGGTACAATATATATAGGGTTCCAACCTTGATGAAGACACCGATCTTCAATCTCACAGGCTCCAACCTGTTTCCAAGCACCAACTTGGTCTTTTGTGAGGCTCCAATATCTAGGGCACCAACCCTATCTTCTCAAGGCACCAACCTTGTGTTTAGGAGCACCAACTCCAAGGACACCAATCCTTCCAATTCTGAGGCACCAACCCCAAGGGCTCCGACCCTATCTTGTCAAGGCACCTACCTTGTTTGTTTGAGGCTCCAACCTTCAGGGCACCAACCCTCTGGGCTCCAACCCACTGCTATATTTTGTCTAGATATGTTTGATAGTAATTCTCTGCTCCCAAAATCTTCTTCACTGAATTCTGTCAATCTACAGCTTCACTGCTACATTAATGACAACCTTGTCTCATAGAAGGTATCACCATTTCTCTTCATTATACCCAAGAAAAATCTCCAAGTCACATCATGATGACTAATACATCATGGTCTTCAATAGTCTCCACACAACTTCAATGTTTCTACAATGAATTGCACTAAGCGCTGCACAAAGACAACTCTTTGTTTCAACCATCTATCCTAACTATCAGAGTAACTACTTCGGGAGTGAGGCTTTAGGAGTAATTGCTTCAAGAATGACTTCTTCAGGGGAGTGACTGTCATAGTTTTATATTGCGCGTTCAATTAAAAACAACCCTGTTCATACTCAGATAATCTTCTTAGATCTGCAGAGCGTCCTTTTGAACTATTATCTAAATCACTATCAAACACAGGTCCGAGCTTTTCAATAAATAACCTAGTCAATGGAATGTTCAACCTTCGGATTCCTTCTTAGCTCGGCCTTAATTTTCTACTTCACTTTCTACGTCAGCCAGACCTTCGGCTTTATCTTCTTCCGTTGGACCTTTCAGCTTCATCTTCTTCCACTGGACCTTTCGGCTTGCTTTTTCTTCTGCTGAACCTTTCGACTTCATCTTCTTCCACTGGACCTTTTGGATTCCTTCTTAGCTCAGCCTTCATCTTCTACATCACCTTCTACGTCAACCAGACCTTCGACTTTATCTTCTTCCACTGGACCTTTCGGCTTCATTTTCTTCCGCTGGACCTTTCGGTTTCATTTTCTTCCGCTGGACCTTTCAGCGTCCTTTTTCTTTCGTTGAACCTTTCGGCTTCCTTCTTTCTATTGTTCCTTTGGCTTCCTCTGTCTCTTCAAGTTCGTGAGTTGTGAACGTCTTTATGTTTTATTTGTGTGCCCGAGGTAGATACTCAGAACTGAAGCATTTTCACTCATTTTTATACGAGTTTCACCAATGACCAAAGGACACATCTATTGGAGGGAGGACGACTTGTATATTAAAAATATATATCGGAGAGTCTTTTATCCATAGACTTGATTATTCATGGAAATCCATATAAGAGCTGTTATACCCACATGGAGGTCCCACATGCCACATCATTACCTTTAATCGCAATCGCAACTTCATGAAAAATCGAAGTTATTCCTTTAATCCCACAAACGAACATTGGTCCCACTTGAATGCACAAGACCGGACCCCAAATAAAATTGAACCCATGTCCTAAAACTTCTCGGGTGCACTTAGTCCTAAGTCTTATCGGATTAATTCTCCACTGTTGATCTCATCATTAATATGACGGTTGTTGATCCACCTGATCAACAAACCTAATCATCGATCCTCCACCGTTTGATCAAGGCGTGCTGAATCCAATGGTTCATAACGATATAGGCTGGGGAACTTGCACGATGCTTAACTGCATTTACGAAGTCGATAAGGATTATAAATCCTTGATCTATAAAAGTTCAGGTCCGTTTTTAGATTTAACGTCCGATCACTTTATGACCCGATATCCAATGGATATACGAGGTCATCAAATCTACGGCTTGCAGGTTTTAAACTAACACACGGGTTAAAAACAGAGATCGATGGCTAGGATTTAACGTTGGCCTTCAACCACGATAGTTATTGCTCCTGTGACTTTTCTGCACTCTTCTTCTCTTCTGATAGTTGTTGCTCCTATGGCTTTTCTTTTTGTGATCTCCTATAACTTTGTTTATGCTCCTCTGTTGTTTCTTCCTATCAGTTCTTCTTGGGCATATATTACATGTGATACTTCCGATATGTCTCCTCCGATGTTTTCTTCTTTACTCCTCTATTATCATTGTTGCTCTTTTTTCTTTCGATAACTCTTACCCTTGGGCATATGCGATAACTTGTTTCTCTTGCTCCGATAACTTACTTCTTTGATGGCTTTTGATAAACACTTCATCTTACTCTTTGGCTTCACGATGGCTTCTCCTTTTTGGCTTCTTGCTCTTGTTGCTTCACGGATCTACTGCTTCTATTTTGTCTTTATATATATATCAAACTTTCATCACTATGGTGAAACCTTGGGCAATCATGTATCAATGGGCAATCAATGTATCAAATAATTTTCCATCACAAACACTGTTATATTGACATCAATGACAACCTAGATTAACAATATCCCCCTTTGTCATTGATGGCAATATCCTAAACACTGCTATATTGACATCAATGACAACCTAGATTAACAATCTCTCTCTTTGTCATTGATGGCAGTATTCTAAACACTGCTATATTGACATCAATGACAACCTAGATTAACAATCCCCCTTTGTCATTGATGGTAATATTCTTCTTCTCTCCCCCTTTGACATCAATGGAAAAGGAGCGCACAAGGACTCCCCTTGTCGAACTGCTTCTGTTCTTTATGAATAATAGATCTTCATGGGTATGTTACTCCCCCTGTTGTGGTGCTCTTCTTTTTACTCAAGATAGAAGGATTGTTGCCTCATCATCAGCTAGCACATTATCCCTTCTTTATGTCTCAAAAACTACTTTATCATGGCTTCAACAATGCTTAAAGATGCTCCATTTCAATGCTTCCAAATAGACTCCAAATAGCCATACACCAAATGTTCAAGTCCAAGTTTTTATGCTTCTGCAATCCGAATTCTGTTGTCTTCACAGTAAGAATTAAGGAGTCTTTATAGTCTGAATCAGGAGAAGATTCCATTGAAATTGCTATCTTTCTTCATATCCAAGTTCCTTTGTATCTCTGTGCTTCTCCTTAAGTTACTGAGTTATATTCGAATGCACAACATTCTCCTTTCTATAGTCCTTTTGATGAGCCATCCTTTCGTGGTATTCTTGTAAAAGTCTCTGCAAGTTATCTCCACTAGCAAATTTTGATATCCAATCTGTGACTGTATTTTAAATTATTTTTACTGATTGGAACCTTTTTGCAGTGCTTCAGTTTTGTTAGATGCTGCCAACTGCTCTTGCTTCAAGCTCCATTCCTAGATGTATCTATTTTTTTGAATATTGCCTATATATGTGTCCAAAATTTACCTGTTCTCACATCAAATCCCTGAGTCGAGACATTTAACATCTGTTATAAAAGCAACATATTTATTTGCCTTATTAGCATTAGATGGCCTTCTTTACTGCTCCAATTTCTGCTTAGTGATCAAGGGGAAAACATCTTCAACAACAGTCCATTGGATAGTTAGGAGATCATGTTTTTCAATGGAGTGTTCCTGAGAAATGATCTTATCAAAGAATTATTATCAATATAGCTCATCAAGGATGTCATAAGGATCCATTCATGAATAACTTCTGCAAGAAAGCCTAATCAACGTAAGCTCCCCCTGATTGTATGCTTTTGGCAGAAAACTATCATCAAACACTCAGAATATCAAGGATATCTTCATCAAGTCAACAACATGTGTTGTTGGCTTGAGAGTTCATGAGATTTTCAAATTGTATTTTCTTTCTTTTCCATACTTGTGTAACTTTCTTTTCTGGTATGGTTCTAGCTTGTGTCGGAACCCATGTTAATTTACAATCACATGCCATATGATAAATGTTATGACACTTGAAACATTCTATGTTGTTCATGAATAAGAATTCATGATTTCTTCCTGCAGAATTGCTTCTCGGAGATTGTCAGGGACCAGAGTGTCTATTTTTGTGGTATGCCCTACAATCTTTTGCCATGTGTCTAAATTTTGTACAAGAATAAAAATAACCAATAAATATACTTTGGTACCTAGGAGAAGAAGGTTTCCTTGATGTACTTCTGAAATCTTTCTACCTTGAGATCCTTTGATTATAACCATTGCTTCTTGCATCATTGACATCATTTGCATTTCTTCTTGGAATAGGATTTCCTTCATTGTTGCCTTGACTCTTATCCTTGCCTTTGCTGGAACTGAACATTTCTTTCTGGCTTCCCCATATCCTTTTTGTTTGAAGCATTATCATTCTTTCTTGAGGATTCTCCTTCATAGACAAGAGCTGATTTATCAAATGGGGATCTTTGATGGTTGAGCATGTCATCCAAGGCTTGAGAGATTTTCAAGATTTTTTCCATCCCTTCAACCTTTTTTCTGAGGGAGACAGTCTCTTCTTCCAATCTTTCGCAATCATTATTCTTTTGAGCAAGTTGTTTCTTAGTTTCTTCCTTGATACAAGTAGCTTCATTTTCTTCTATTTTAAGGGAGATGATATCTGACTTCATTTTGAATATTTCTTCATTTTCTTTTGCTAGACTGCTCCTCATTTCTTCCTTGATTCTTGTAGCTTTAAATGTTTCGGCCTTGAGAAGGTTGAGGTTGGATTTTAGTTTGAATATCTATTCATCCTTTTCTTTTAGTTGGTATACCATGTTGTTTCTCTCCTTTTCTGCTTCATTAATCTATCCTTCTATGATTACCAATGCTTCCATTGTCTTCTCAGCTCCTTGTGCTAACTTTCTTGCTTCTTGTAGTTGAGATTTGAGAGAGGAGACCTCTACTTTGTACTAACCAATATCTTCTTCAAGTTTGTTCAAGCTCTTGTGCCTTTGTTCAAGTTGACTTGATAAGGTATCTTCCCGTTTCTTTGCTTTATCCAATTGATTTGTCATGGATATGACTTCTTCATGATGCTTTCTTTTGCTTGGATGAAATTCCTTCTTAAGCTTGGCAAGCTCTTCATCCCTTTCTTGTACTTGAAGCTTGACAAGGTCAAGTTTCTTCCTTGTTTGGTCTTGGTCACCAGCTAATGCTTTCTTATTAAGTTCCTCATTTTCCTTTTTCAAATTGATATTCTCTTCCATGGTAGCCATAAGTTTAGTGAGGAGATCTTCTACAAAGTATTTTTCATTCTCTTCATTTTATAGGTCTTCTTTAGCCTTGATGTCATCAATCTTATCTTCAGCTTCCTTGACGGGCTCTGGATTTTCTTCTTGTTTTCCATCATTTTCTTGACTAGAGGTCATTGTCAATGCTCCTTTTGAGTGAAGATCATGAAGTTTGTCCCATATAGCCTTCATTGACGAACATTTTCCTAAATTGTTCTTTATAGAATCTGGTATCCCACTCAAGATTGCCTTCATCGCTTTTTCATTGTACTCCTTGGATTCTCCATTCATCATGTTATCAATAATTACTGATTCCCATACTTCAATGCCTTGATTCTTTAATGAATTCCTCATTCTTGCTTCCCATATATCAAAGTTTTCATTGAACCATGGAGGCTTCACAAATGGATTGACTTCTATTTCAGTGGTAGAGGGAGACACATCTTTAGGAGGATTGAAGACTTTCTTCCTTGGCTTCGCCATTTGTTTTCTAATGATCAACCTTCAAGATGTTAGGCTTTTGAGTGAAGGTATTGGCTCTAATACCAATTGTTGGAAATACTGAGGGGGGGGGTGAATCAGTATTTCTTTTCAATTGTTATTTTTACCAATTAAATCATTTATATTTAGAACGCAAATGAACAATAGGAATAAATGCTTTTATTAATATAATCTTTACAATAAATCAGGTACAATATATATAGGGCTCCAATCCTTGATGAAGACACCAATCTTCAATCTCACAGGCTCCAACTTGTTTCCAAGCACCAACTTGGTCTTTTGTGAGGCTCCAACCTCTAGGGAACCAACCCTATCTTCTCAAGGAACCAACCTTATGTGTAGAAGCACCAACTTGAAGGACACCAATCCTTCCAATTCTGAGGCACCAACCCCAAGGGCTCCGACCCTATCTTGTTAACGCACCTACCTTATTTGTTCGAGGCTCCAACCTTCAGGGCACCAACCCTCTGGTCTCCAACCAACTGTTGTATTTTGTCTAGATATGTTTGATAGTAATTCTCTGATCCCAAAATCTTCTTCACTGAATTTTGTCAATCTACATCTTCACTGCTACATCAATGACAACCATGTTTCATAGAAGGTATCACCATTTCTCTTCATTATATCCAAGCAAAATCTCCAAGTCACATCATGATGACTAATACATCATGGTCTTAAATAGTCTCCACACAACTTCAATGTGTCTACAATGAACTACACTAAGGTCTGCACAAAGGCAACTCTTTGTTTCAACCATATGTCCTAACTGTCACAGTACCTGCTTCGGGAGTGAGGCTTCATGAGAAACTGCTTCAAGAATTACTTCTTCAGGGGAGTGACTGTCACAGTTTTATATTATGTGTTCAATTAAAAACAACCTTGTTTATACTCATATAATCTTCTTAGATCCATAAAGAATCCTTTTGAATTGTTATCTGAATCACTGTCAAACACAGGTCCGAGCTTTTCAATAAATAACCCAGTCAACAAATTTTTTGACCTTTGGCTTCCTTCTTAGCTCGACCTTCATTTTCTACTTCACTTCCCACGTCAACCAGACCTTCGGCTTTATCTTATTCCGTTGGACCTTTCAGCTTCATCTTCTTCCACTGGACCTTTCGGCTTCGTTTTTCTTCCGCTGAACCTTTCGGCTTCATCTTCTTTCGCTAGACCTTTTGGCTTCCTTCTTAGCTCAGCCTTCATCTTCTATGTCACCTTTTGCGTCAGCCAGACCTTCAGCTTTATCTTCTTTGCTGGACCTTTCGGCTTCATTTATCTAATCAAGTTGGATAATAGAAATGGAATATAGCAATGCCTCCACATCCTTGTCCTTTCTTGAGAGTGCATCTACAACAACATTTTTCTTCCCTTTTTGTAGATGATTTCAAAGTTATAACCCAACATCTTTGTGACCCATTTTTGTTGCTCTTCTTATGATAATGTTTGTTCCAAGAAGTATTTGAGACTATCATGATCTATTTTTACCTTGAAGTTTCTTCCCATTAGGTAAAGGTGACATTGATTTAGGGAATTTAGTGTTGCCAACATTTACTTCTCATAAATAGTTTTGTGTAAATTCTTCCCCTTGATTGCACAACTTTCAAAGGAAGTATCTCTTCCTTCTTGCATTAAAACAACACCAATCTCATTTCCTAAGGTATCACATTCCACAATAAAGGTTTTTGTGAAGTCCGGTGTAGCTGAGACCGGAGCTTAGTGTTAAATTGTGTATCTTGGGAGGTAATCCACAAGCTTGTGTATAGGGTTTGGGTGGGTTTGGTCACAAAAAGAGTTTGTGGGAAAAGAACCCAAGTAAAGGGGTTTCAGACCCAAATGGGGTTTAAAATTCTAAAAATTAATTAAAAGGGAAAAAATTAAATTTCTAAGTCTAAGAAAGGATCAAAACCCCTAAGATTTAAAGGGTTTAAAAATAGGCTTATGAGATCTATTTAAGTATTCCTTAGTAGAAGGCTAAACATCGAATGAGAGGGAGCTTGTTCAATCTACAAGGGAGGTAGAGATATAGTATAAAGGGAGGATGTAGCTAGGAGGCCAATATGGGTTAATAGAATGCCAAGATATGATTTTCACAAGTGTGATCATCTAAGGAAAGAAGAAATCCTAAGGAGGATTCTACAGCAAGAAATACCGAGACCATTAAGAGGATTGGTAGGAGGGTAGAAAGGCCTATGATGAACCAGGCATAAGGGTCGAAGTATTCCCATGATGTTGCGTTGGAAAGAGCATGACAAAAAGGGAGGAAATGTTGAATATTGGGGACTGAGGTAACCCTAGACAGAGGCTGAAAATCTCAGTGCAAGTCAATCCCTAATATCATGACCTTGTTAAGAATATAACAAGTAGAGATCATGTCTTTCAAGTGATTATTTCTAAGTGTGAAAGGGTTGTCAATAAAGGCTATTAGCAATTTTATATTCTTCGCTAAGTTTTGTCCTGTTTGAAGCAATCAACATATGGTTGGAGGGCAGATATAACAAGCCCTAGTTAAGGGTTTCCTCAGTGGTACATTGACCCTTAAAGAGTTGTCCCAAAGTCTTTGTAATTTTCTCAGATATTTGCATAAGTTAGGAAGGTCGAGACTCAAATTGAGGATCAATTTGATCATCAATAAGGTAGAATATTGCCTCAATGAATGTACAGTAGAATGAGAAGTTTGGAAACATTTAGGGAATATACAGTAAAGAAAGAGAAGGATTGTTTGAAGCAGTAGTATAATTATTCCCTAGATCTATGTGATTTTAGGATCAAATCATAGGTATGTGGGCAGATTTGAAGAGCTCTAAATCTACACAATTTGGAGGAAAAATTCCAGAGAAGAGGGCATATTCATGGAGATGTTAATGGTTTGGAGTAGTAGTGTAGTGGAGCCCATGAATAATGATGAGGATGAATCTTATTCATTGTTAGAGGGTAGATCTACAAGACCTATGACAATGTGATTCGGGTGACTCAAGGTCAGTCAAGGAGTTGACTGGAGATGGGAAAATCTGAAGCATAAGAAGTAGTGCAAAATAGAGGTACAAATTGGGACATGTGTATGGTAGTCCAATTATAGTAAGGATGGATATTAGGTGACTTCTATAGATAGCCCTAAGTGTAGTGTTTGAGATGGACATAAAGCCTACTAAGATTGGAAAAGCTATTGAGCTCTGGGTTTGATCAACCAAGAGAGCCAAATTGAAAGCCCTAAGTTGATTGTTGGAGAAGGACTTTTGACATTCATAGTGGGCAGCTTCCATGCCCAAAGTTTGTATTTATTGAATCAATCAATGAAGGAAATAGTGGGAATAAGTCCCAAAGAGTTGAGGAGAAACAATGGGAAACCTTAGAGTTTTTCACAAACGGAGTTGTGAACAAATCACAAGAAGACCCTATGTGTTGATTCGTTGATGGACTAATAATCAGTTGGAGGGAATATTGGTGAGTCGTGTTCAGTGACCTAAAGGAGAGTGATTCATTGATAGAGGCATATTTGGATGTTTCAGATTGGGAGTAGATGGACCAGAATAAGTATTTAGGACAAGTGGGTTGAAAGGGTTGCGTGTGGCCACCATCGTCAAGTAAGTAAAGTGTTGTCTTGTTCAGGGTAGATTGGAAATCAAAGTGACTAAATCCAAGCCCTAATTTGTATTCTTGTACCAGTGATTGTATGAGGACCATGATCCCTAACACGGGAGATCTAAACTGTTGTATTAGAGATTGTTAATATAATGAAGAAGGGTTGAAATTTTTAAAATTTGTTATGTGCGCTAGTTATTCATTGATGTGTATTTTTTCGTTGTGAAAAGTAGGATGGTTGAGGCATTTGAGTGTGTTTGTGTCAGAGATTATAAGACCAAACCCAGATTATCGTGTGACATGAAAATTCACCACTCGATACATTTCCTCTTTAAGATGTTCAAAGGCCTTAGTTACTTATGGATTCCAAGAAAATGCATCTTTCTTCAATAATGTTGTTAGGGGTGTTGTTATCTTTCAATAATTCTTTAAAAAATTGTGATAATACCTTGTGAACATGAGAAATCCTCAAATATTCCTTAAGGTTGTGGGGCTTTTCTATTCCTTGATGGCTTTAATTTTGTTAGGGTCTACCTTGACACCTTCATGAGTGGTCATTTAGAAGGTTTTACAATAGTGGGACCCTTTGGAGGTGCGATGGCGGTCAATCTAGGTCAGGAGGGTGTCATTGGGAATGGTGATGGCATGCAGGGAGGATTGTATGCCTGGATGTAAGTGGTAAAGACCAGCTAGCACATGGGACATACCTGGCATCAATGGAAGTGGCCTACGGACTGGTGAAGCATGGAAACTGAGTTATAGGGAAGGGTTGTTTCAAAGGAGGAGTTTCAAAACTTTGTTGTTCCTTTCTCTTGTGATCTCCCTCGGATACACCCACCTGTCAAAGGAGGTTAACAGAAAGGTGTTAACAGTGGTGATTTTTACCCTTTATACAAAGACAGTAGGAATGGTCAACTCCTAGGATTGCGTCAACTTGGAGCCTGAACCAGAGGATATTATTTCAGTTTGGGGTTTGGAGCTTACTCAGTAGAACTTAGCAAAGGTCATTCATCCAGGTAGATCTCCAATAGGGAAACCAAGAGGCACGGTAATTAACTAGAGACCGGATGACAGATTAGGGTTTTTGGAAGTTGGTTTGCCTTGTTCTTCAAAGGCGGGGATTTGGGGGCCTGATAAGGTATCCCAAGAGAGTCAGGGGACAACAGTGTTTATGGCGGGTCACGCTACATGTGACTCAGCAGAGAGCCATGTAAGTACAAAAAACCCTGGTCATTTCCCTATATCCGGTCTTTTCTCCAATGGTTTAGAATATATTGTTATCAGCAGTAGCATCAGGGATAATGAAGGATTAAATGCATGTCTAGTCTTAGATCTGAGACAATATGAAGCTAATAGGGGGGGAATATTAGACAGAACCCTTGCATGCAAGAGCCCTTTGAATCAAAAGACTAGTGAGTCGTTTAACATCTTTGACAATTCCAATCTGGAGGAGCTGACAAGAGAAGTCTCACTCCAAGGTTTTCGGGCACACTATGAAGAGATAGTTGAAGTATCAGTGGAATTCATATTGAAAAACAAGGTGAGTAGTGCCACACCTCGACCGTTGGTTCTTGAAGAAGAAGGGATCTAGGGTTTACTATTTAAGGAAGTGGGGGAACATACCCATAATTTAGGAGAGGTGGGTCAGCTCTTAGCATCCAGGGCTATTACCAGTTGGAAATGTGTTGCGGAGATGCGGTCATGGCCGCTCTCCGAAGAAGGAATTGATGAGAGGGAGGAGAATTCGTTGGTAGGGGAAGAAGGGAGGGATCGAAATACAGGGGCGAAGAAGAAGAAAGGGAAGCTAATAAAGAGGAAGATGGTATGTTAGAATTTGGTTCTGGGGTTGGCATTCAAATTGATAGGGTCATGGAAGCCTCAGAAGTAACTCCGGTAGGAAGAGTGAAAGGGAAAAAATACTTGGAAAACTACATGTCAGAGTGGATATCTAATACATTAGCCAAGGGATGGTTTATGATCAAATTCAGTAAAGGAGAAACATTATAATGGGTAATGAGGCGAAATTTGTGCTTTGGGAGAGTGACAATATTGTTTAAAAGGTGGAATCATCTCTACGTTTCTCAGGGAGAAAAGGTGGTTGAGATTCTGGTTTGGGTTCATCTTCTAGGACTCCCCCCACACCTTTGGATGGAGGAGGTTTTTAGAGCTATAGGAAATACTTTGGGATCCTTTCTAGAGGCAGACATGTCATTCGTGGAAACAAGGGACAAGAGCCTGGCTCGTATTTTGGTAAGGTTGGATCCAAGGGAGGGTTTGGCTAAGGAAATTCACCTACAATATCAAGAATATTCTTACACCCAGATCATCGATTATGAGAATCTTCCCTTTCGTTTTCACAGGTGCCATAAATATGGTCATTTAGCACGAAACTTCCCTCTGGGGTTTAGAAGGAGAAGAAGACACAGAGGAGACCCAGGAACTGTAGAATGGCCTTAGGCCAAAGAGGAGGAAATGGCACAAGTAGAGGAATTAGGGAATCAGCAGGAGGGTGAACAAGTGCAGATGGAAAATTACGAATACCAGAGCATGAGGATGGAGAATGTGGTCATGCAGGAGCAGGAGAAGCCTCAAGAGATAATTTGGGAAGAACGGGAGGAAATGGGAGCAATCGACCCTGTGCCTCCCATGGGGGGTATTGTCTCTCTTTCCCTTCCCTCTACACATGAATCATTTCAATATTTTCTCAATTCGATCCCGAGGCCTGGTTCTTCTAGGCATGACCCTATGGATAAATTTCCTATTGGATCTGTGTCAGCTGCCCTGTTTAGTCAATTTAGAGTTCCTAAATTGATGTCATTAATTGTCAACCCGGGGCTCGTAAGCTGATGAAGTGAAGGTGTACTATATGTACTTAAGCAACCTCTTAGAGCTTTTTGTCGTTTGGGGTGTTGTTTGTGGTTAATTTATCTTCCTAAGATGGAGTGATGTGTTTATAAACAGATGAGTGATGGTGTGTGTAAGGTGAATTCTAGATGAGTGAAGGTGTGTGATTAGTGGTTTCTAACTACTTGCTGAAAAGGAAAAGCTTGAAAGAAATAAATAACTTGAAATGACTTGAAAGCAAAGAACCACTTTCTAATGGCATTAGACACCATTCATGCTGCTGCAAATAAAAGGTAAGAAAATCACTTAAAAGACCAATGATAATGTTTATCTCTTCCTAACTCTCTGCTTCTAACACATAGTACTGTGTAAAACACGATTAGGAAGTAGCTAAAGATAAGTCTAAGAAATGATAAAAAATGAGAAAAATCTACTTTAAAGACTAGTTATAATGTTCAGCTCTCTCTAACTCTCTGCCTCTAACACATAGTACTGTGTAAAGCACGATTAGAAAGTAGTTAAAGATTAGTCTAAAAAGTACTCAAAGCCAGCTGTAATTTATTAGTATTCTGATCTCTAAAAGATAGACAATTTGTAATGAAGAGACCATTCATATGTTAGCAGACAACTTTGAGAAATTAAACTAAAAATCAGCTATGAAAATAAAGTAAAGGCAGCAACTTTGAATCTGTCAACTGAAACTACCACTAGATATTAAACAAATACATAAACACAAAAACAATCCCGGGTTAAAGACCTGCAAAAGAACAATGCTGATCAGCTTAAAATAAATGCTGGAAATGAAATAACATGAAAGTGAATTAAGTTGTACATGTTTCAAGAAAAGGAAATGCTGAATGGAAAATGAAGAAATAGCAAGAATATAAACATGAAATACTATACAAGGGCAGTCATGAATAGGGGCCCTCCATTCATAATACCCAAAGAAGACTCAAGGAATTGAAAACTTCATAACAGCACTGCTTCTATTACTCCATGTGCAGAAAATTACAGTCAAGAGTGCTAGAACAGCACTATTAAAACAGAGTTTTGAAATGCACTAAAATGATAACAAGTTCATAAAACACAGCAACTAAAAAGTAACCATAAGCGTACGCAGACGCAAGTTTTTATAGGCATCCGAAAGATGGCCTAATGCGTACAGCGAAAACTGAAAAATAAACTAACTGTCATGCGTAATTAAGGTTCAATAACACGTCATAAGCCTCGTGGATGAGCTGGAGGTTTTGGTCGTTATGGGCATTGAATCCAGAGTTGGATTATGTCCCCCACAACCTGCGTAACACGGACAAGTCACCGTTTGAACTGACGTGACCCAACAGCTTACGCATCACCGTTAAGCTGCCTTTGTTGACCGTAACTTGACCCTCGTTGACCGGAGGTACAGATGACGTGGCTGGCTGAACCAATAGCACAGGAACCTCGAGCACCTTGATTCCTAAGTGCCCATGTGGCTCGTTTGGCAAAATGACACGTGGAACCTTGAGATTAACAAAAAGGTTGCGGGATCATCAGATGGCTGCGGAATCATCAGATGGCTGCGGAATTCCTGTAAATATGTCAAAATCTAAACAAAACAGTCACACATTAGCAAAATTCCTTAATCATGCTTAAAGTCATCTAATGTAATGATCTGGGTTGGTTTGCAAGGAAAATGAGGCAAAAGAGAGAGATGAATGAGGGAAAACTGTAGGTAATGATGGATAATCAAGTGTAAAGTAGAGGCTCTACATACCCCCACTACGAGGGCATTGCATGTCCTCATGCAATCAAAAACATTGTTCAGTCCACCTGCTGGGATGCCTCTGCTAAGACATCCAGCCTTCTCTTCTTTCTCTGTGTGGCCACATTGACTCTTGGTCTTTTCATCAAACACCTGAATTTTAGATTGATCAAGGCTCTGTTTAATTTCCTGCATCTCTTCTTGAGCTTTTTGTTTTCCTTTTGCCACAAGCCCATATGAAGCATGGTGTTATCTTGGACCATCTTGTCCACATTGCTCTGTATCTTCAGTTTTTCATTTTCTTGTTTGATGTGGCGATTTAGTACCTCTAGCTCAAATATTTCATGCTTCAGTGATTGGACTTGCTGCTCCAAAGGTTGAGCAGTGCTTGGACCAGCAGCTGCTTGTTCTAGCGTCTCCAGGTAATTATAAACTTTCTGCTGATCAGGGTCAACCTCAGGTGACTTCTTAGGACTAGGCTCATACTGAAATTCAGATCCATGTTCATATTCAGGTTCATGCTCAAAAGGACTTTCCTCACGTGGAGGACTGGTCTCAACATACTCAGCGTGTGGAGGGCTTTTCTCAAAGTCAGGACTTGTAGCAACCTTTTCAGGTGTGCTCAAGTCAATGATGAGTGACTTTTTACCCTTTGTGGCCCCTACTTTTCTTTGTAACCTGCTGCTTCTTCTCACGGTGGTGATGTTCTGTTTTTCTTTTTGTGCCTTTTGCTTTTGTTTTTCCACCTTCTTGGAAAGGGCAGTTTCATGGAGTTTGGCCATTCTTTGTGCTAAGGGCTGAGTATCTTCTTCACTAGAGTTCTCAGGAGTAGCGTAAGTTTCTTGGGCTACAGCTTTGTCTTTATCTTTCTTTTGTTTCTTCCTACTCTCTTTTCTCTTTTGAGCAACTTCTTGGGCAAGTTCTGAAAGGGTTTCTGTGATGACTCTTTGAGCTGTTTGATCAGTGTCCACAGCAGGCTCAGGATCAATTTCATGTTCAGAATGATGTACATCAGTTTCTTCTTCAATTTGTTCTTGGACAGTTTCCTCTTGGACAACAGTTTCAGGGGTAGCCTCTTTTCTTTTTCTTCTACTCTTTCTAGGCACAGAGGTTTCTCCTGCTTCTTCAAAATGGTTTCTCACAAGAAATCTCTCCCAGGTATCTCTCTTTGCTTTCAACTGTTCCTCAACTAGCATCTTAACAAGACCATGATGATATAGATGTGATTCAATGTTTCTTGGGTTCCTTTGGACAGTTGAACACATTTTTCTAAGACTTGAGAGTAGAAAATATGGAAGGTTAATATCATCTCCTAAGAAATGCATCATGACTTTGGCATGGTAAACATATAAAACTCCAAACCTTCCCTCACAAGTAAAGAATTTTTGCACTAATAAAAGTAAAGTTGTCCATTCTTCCTTGACATAAGTAACAGGAATCCCTTTGGTAAAAATGCTGGTATCCATACCTGGATTCTTTAAGATTTGCTTCCACTGTTGGTCTTGTACTAATCTGTTTTTAACCATCTTTCTCCAGTTTGTGGGAGTGAAGTGGTCTGTGCTATACTGCTCTCGGTGACTGTAAACTTCAGGTCCCCTATCTCCACTTGATTGTCTTTGTCTCTGAAGGAACGTGCAAAGGCCTTCGTAACCTCTTTGTGGTAACCTCTGAATTTCTGGATGCATTGGAGCCAGTTTGCTTTCTGCAAAGCTTCTTTAACTTGAGGATATCCCTCCAGAAATTTTGAACCCTCTGGTTCTACTCTTAAGAGTTTACCCATTGGCTCTACGGCTTTGTTCTAAGACTTTTGGAAAAAAAGGTTACACGGCTTCAACAGTGGCCTTAACACTGATAATCAGAATTAGCAGAGAGGAAGACGTAAAATAGAGTATGGCTAAGGTAGCAGCGTAGTGAGCACAGCGGAATAAGGGAACTGTGGAAATGAAACAGCGTGAATGGAATGATACGAGCGTAGGAGGGTTATGAAATGATGGGTAGAAATGGTTAGGTCCTTAGGCTTCGGTCATGGGTTTACACTTGGCTGCAGGAATTATGACGTAGAGAGACGTAGTACAGTAGTCTACGTCACTTAGGTACGAAAACCTTAATGGAAGAGCAGCCGCAATTGAGTTTCAAAATCGTGATGAACATGACCGATAAGTGTGGGGGATACGTGGATTTTTGGTCGCATGATGGGAAAGACTGGTAATCATTACATTAAATGGCAAGAAACATAACCCCGGAAGCTTTGCAAAATGAGATAACCGTAAGTTTAGGATTTAGATCATACCTCAGATTCGCACTTGGATTGCCTTTTATTATTTTCCACTAACCCTTCATTGTTTT